>JAYESA010000018.1:14057844-14402844 GCA_036927795.1 Iris macrosiphon
CTGAGTGTCTCGAACAGACGTCAAGTACCATTCACAGCCAGAATGTATCATCCGTCGAGCAGACATTGCTAAAATCACCATGCAGGCATTCAATGCTCTCACGCTAGATTATACGCATAACAAAATTTGATCTCGCCAGGTAGACGAAACATGAATTTTTTTTCGCACAATCTATAGTAGCCAAGCAAGCGCCGAGCTAATCCATCCTCAGAATGATATCGTAGTCCCTGATGTCTAAGACTATCGCATGGAGTGATAATTTCCTTCCTTCGATGCAAATTTAATCGTCACGACAAACTAAGCGAGCCAAAAAATCCATGCCCGATGGAGTAATGACGCTAAGGTTTAGGCCTAGCGGTGATATAGGAAAAACAATTTCGACGACAAAATTAGTCGCAATGAAACACAAAAAAATATGTCTTAATGAAACTATGTGTGGCTCCAGAATAAAATAATACTCGAGCAAGTACATTATTGAAAAGTAATATATATGACACCACCGTGTTGGAAACGAACATCTCTTCCGGAGTCATAACATAGACCCATCCTTGAGCGTTCTACGGTGTCATCTTGTTCGCTCGAGGTGCTTGACCCTAATTCTGAGGTGGACGATATGGTTGTCATTGTTGGTTCGGTCCTCTCTCCCGGCAGTTCACTGCCATGTGTCCAGGGTGACCACGTTTAAAACATGCTCCAGTGAATACTCAAAAGTTTTGAGTGATGTGTCCGGCACGGTTATACCATTTGCAGAAGAGCTCATTATCTCTCCCTAGGTTTGCACCCTGACAACCGCCGTTGTTAGGACACTTTGGCGTGTTGTTACCTTCTGTTTTGCTAGAGCGCTTGTGATAAAAATTTTGCTCAGCGTCAGGGCGAACTGGGGGGTACTACGGCTCTAGGGAGATGGCATGGTTTAGAGACTCTCGTATGGTACGGTACTGAGAGAGGAAGATGTGAGCACGAATAAAAGGTCACAATCCTATCTTAATTCTACAGACTCGACTCTCGGTGTCACAAAGATGAGACTTGGCAAATTTTATAAGCCTGTTGAATTTTTCTAGCGTACTGCTGAACTGTCATATTCCCTTGTTGAAGATGTATAAATTTGTCTTTCTTCTTGGGATGGACGGCTGGTGGAAGGTCCTCTTGAAGGCTTTATGAAATTCAAACCAAGATATAATAGCCTTGTCGAGTCGAGTATTTGCGGGATCAATGTCCGTCGATCGCAGGTTACAAAGAGACTTGGAGAAAATGGGCATTGAACTCCGAATTCGCTACCATAGCGCACGAGTTGCTCAGATATGCTTTGTATCCAACCTATTAGAGAGTCACATCTACTCAGATGGATGACCAATTTTGAAGGAAAATACGTGAGCAGATTCTAGCAGGGAAGGCGAAGGACTTTCCCGTAGATAAAAATGGAGTGTTATGAGTGAAGGAAAGGCTATGCGTCCCCAATGACGCAAAACTCAGAAAATAGATCCTTGTGAAAGCTTACTATGCATCCTACACGGTCCATCTCGGGAGTACGAAGATGTATAAGGACCTTCACACTGTCTTCTAGTGACACGATATGAAGAAAGATGTGGCACGCTTTGTGTCGCAATGCATAACATGTCATAGGGTGAAAGGAGAACATCAAAGACCGGGTGGAGAGATACAAAATTTTGATATTCTGGAATAGAAATGGGAGCACATAAGCATGGACTTCATTGTTGGCTTGCCAAAGATGCAACGGGAGAATAATGCAGTTTGGGTCATCGTCGACCGGTTAACCAAGTCACCGTACTTCATTGCCATTAAAGTTACTTGGAGCATCGATCACCTCGCTCAGACTTACCTTGATGAGATAGTTAGGCTGAATGGAGTACTAGTTTCTATTATGTCAGATCGGGATGGACGATTCCTATCACGTTTCTGGGAGAGCCTTCAGTCAGCGACGGGGACCAAGTTGAAATTCAGCTCAGCCTACCATCCTCAAACCGATGGCTAAAAAAAGTGGATGAATCAGGTGCTCGAAGATATGTTGCATTTCTGTGTGATCGATTCAAAGTTAAGTTGGGACATCCACCTACCGTTGGCCTAATTTTTATACAACAACAGTTACCAGTCCATCATCCAAATGGCTCCGTACAAGGCTTTATATGGGTGGAAGTGTAGGTCACCGATTTGCTGGGATGAAGTTAGGGAGTATCAAATACTTGGGCTGGAACTAGTCGAACAAACAGTCCAAAAGGTTCGGTTGAACCGAGAATGACTAAAAGTAGCACAAAGCCGACAGATGAGTTATGCCGACATTCACCGATGACCCCTTTTGTTCTTCGAAGGTGACCATGTATTTCTGAAGGTCTCACCCAGGCGAGGAGTCACGAGATTCAGAGTAAAGGGAAAGTTAAGTTCAAGATTCCTTGACCCGTTCGAAGTCCTCAAGATAGTCGCTCCAGTTGCCTATCAAATTATATTATCACCAGCCCTGTCAAACGTGCATGATATCTTTTACATGTCTCAGCTTAGCAAATACGTGCATGACCCAAGCAACATGGTAAATGTTTGCCAGCTGGATCTGCAGCCAGACTTGTCATATATCGAAGAGCCTATTCAGATCTTGAATCGGAAAGAGAAGCAGCTCCGGAATTGTGTAGTCCCGCTTGTGCGCATTCATTGGCGGAACCACGCGGTCGAGGATTCAACTTGGGAAATCAACTCAGACATGAAGGAAAAGTTTTCCTTATTATTTTCTTAGGGGCAGGTTCCATTCCTAAGTTTTGAGGATGAAATATTTTATTAGTTGGTTAAGATGTAGTGCCCCCTTCCCCCTTTTTGGGGAGCGCGACTAAGAAATACTTGGTATCGTTCGATCGAGACAGATTGAATCAAGATCCTTTCCTCGTTATGTATTGGTTTCTTCAAAATTAAGTTCCACATTCAGCGGATCGTGCCTCAAGGAAGGACTCAGCAGCAGAGTCGCGAGGGACTTTTCCTTTGAGCTAATTTCTTTGCTTATTTTTTATGCCGCTTGGTTGCCTTCTTGTTGGTTTTGCGGCTTGGATTTTCTTGAATGGTTTCGTTGGATTTTATTATCTTTATTCCTTGAACTTTGTATTTTGTATCGAACTCTTGAAGACTGAGGTAGAATATATTGATCATATATTAGTGCGTGCAGGTGATCATGTAGGCAACGCGCAAGCGGAGTCTTGAAGATCTTCTCTTTCTCTTCCCTGATTCTCTAACTTATGAGTGGCCTTACTTTCGATTAGTGCCTTTCTTCCAAGTCTTAATTCTTAATAATATGACTCATTTGTGTTTTCCGATCAATGATGCCATAATAATAAAATTGAGTCAAGATAATAAGAAGTAGACATGGAACATTGATGCTTATAACATAAAAATCTCTGAACGAATACCTTATTGCGTGCTTGTCTACTATGCATGTACATTTTTATATTTCAGTTGTAGCTAGAACTTATTTATCTATAATTGTGCAATGAGTAGTACATATTTGCAATGTGATCACTTGAGAAGTAGACTATATTGTCAGAGTATGCCATGAAGTTAAGTTCCTTATGTTGTCTTGCATGTTTTGTTTGATAACTTAGTTTTAGACGATACGTGATCAAGGATAACTTGTGCACAAGAGATATAGTTCTACGAATGGTCGCCGAGTACTGGGACCACTTCGGCCTGGGTAGAATATTTTCTAGTGTAGTCCTAGCATTGGATGATTCTGTGCGTCCGCCAAGGGCTAGCTACCCGAAGTGGAAGGACAGCCGACCCATCCCTTATTCGACCAGTGATATGCTATATATAATTAAACTGTGCAAACTAACTATGTATTAGTGGCAGGGAAGGTCATGGTAAGTTGTGTACAAGTGGTTCATATAGCACAGATAAAAGTCACCGAGCGGCGGTATATTTTATTATGTCATTTATTTCTATGAATTGCTTGTAACTTGATCTAGAAAAAGATAGAAAGATCATATAATGTTAATTTTGCATGTTCACATGAATACTGTATTAATTTAGTGAGTTGGGTTAGCTCGCCCTCACCGATACATTTTGAAGTACTAACCCTCATTGTAGCAGGTTCTTCGGGCCAAGGCGACACGACGAGAAGATGAAGCTTCCCCCCTAACCTTTTACTGGTCTGATGCGTTCATTTTCTTAAGGAGCTCGCACATACCCTTTGAAGCTCCTAGGCGATGGTGCAAATCCTCACCCAAGGTGGTTTTTCTTTTGAATTTTTATAAGAGATGTAATGTATGGATCGGCTATCTCATTTAGCGTCCATCTTGTATGCCCGCGGGGCACCCCTTTACTTTTGAATCAAGAGTTTGTAACAAATATGTCCATTATCAATAAGGAGAATTTTTCTTCATTTTAATGTGTGATATTCCAATTGCGAACTCTTTTTCATAAGTTTCTAAAAAGTATATCATTATGCCTAGGCCTTATGAGGGCGCGCCTTACGTTCGTACGACATCATGCCCGGAGGACGATTATCGATCTAGCAAAATTGGGACATGACATGCAGGACCCCAACGGGGCTTGCCTGCAACCTTAGAGCTGATAGGGCATGCCACAATGCCATGTAATAGTTCATGGTTTCGATTATCGCCAATGACCGCATATAAGGTAAAATACATGCTAACATATTATCTTATGCAGAGGGTAAGTATTCTATATTTTAATACAGTGACGTGTGTGTCAAGTGAATAAGCTATCACCGATGCATGCGATATAAATTTAACTTACTGCTTTCAAATATGCCTATAATATGAACTAAAAATTCACTCTAGTTCCTGATAGAAAGATAACATTCAATGCATGTGTCCCTTTAATAAGCAGCGTCGATTTAGGCAATTAGGCTTGTCCCGCTCACCAGTATAAGTAGGCGTACTTATACCAAACATCTCAGGTGTTGGGAACGCAGAGGGCGCACGGTACTAAGTTGAAGCTGAAAACGAAAGAGGCGACTTGAAGCCCTTCCTATTTTGAAGTATAGATGAAGACCAATTCATTTTGAAGGCGTTTTGTAATAATTTATAAGAAGGGTGTAATGTATGGGAGAACAAGTATTATGTTCATGGCAGATTGTTTGTCTTATTGTTATTTCAATCAAATTTAGCCGACCCGACATAAGAAATGTACTTCATATCAATGCAATATATTTCAAGTTATGAATAAAAAAGCAAGTTTTTCCTATTTAAATGATGCGTCTCAATATTTCTGTTGCAATGTGACTTATACTTTGTGTTTCAAATAAATTATCAAAAATATACGTTCCTTCCTTGTACATTACGCAACCTAGGCACGCACGACATCATGCCCGGGAGACGATTATCAACTTTACGGAGTCGGAGCGTGACAACCTTTACTTCGGATAATTTATAATTGGATAGATTATTCCGCTGCACTCTATTCATCCCCCTCCCCACCCCCCTTAGTGTTCAAAGTGATCCTCCTACGATCCACTAAATTCAAGAATAAACTTATGCAACAATCCTTCCATGGTCTGAATAGTCCTATTTAACTATCATCAGTCTGCGGGTAGTATGATGCACTAAACTTCAGTTGTGTGCCAAGATTGTCTTGCAAATTAACTCTTCTAGAAATGGGAATTGAACCGTAAGTCTCTGCCTGAAACTATACTCACAGGCATTCCAAGAAGATTCACAATACAACTCTGCTAAACCCTCCGTGGATAAACCAACCTTAAAGGGTAAGAAGTGGGCAAATTTTGGTCAGTCTGTCCACTATGATCTAAATTGCAGCCCATCTTCAATCCTAAAAGTGCTCGTTCTCCTATTTTCTCACAAGATAGAGGGGTACGACATGTAGGTCCATATAAAGAATCAAATGGTTACAGATTCATACTTGTTTGGTACCTATTATTTTAGGAAAACTCTACGAAATGCAGATGATCCTCCTACGATCCACTAAAATCAAGAAAACACTTATGCAACAATCTTCAAGCAATATCTGTTATACTTTCCAATTTTAGTTGGTTATTAGATACTTCTCAACATTTAGAACATATTTCAGAAATCACTTTGCTTGGTTTCTCTTCTTATATGTTAAAGAATCGTGTTTCTTCCAACTTTTGCTTCTCATTATAATTTCGATGTTAAAATGATTTATACAGATTTTCTTTCATCCCCAAATTTACAGTAGTGATTTGACTACACCTTTACCCATTGTTATTGGCAAGTGCATTCAGCCAACGCCCATTTCCTATCCATTTTTCTCTGTTTTATCCCGATTAATTTGGTCGATTACGTGCTGCAACATCCTCGAAGAAATTTTGTTGCAAAGTTTTACGTGTTGATATTTTAAACTTTTCCAGCTATTAGGGGGATCACTTAAGGTTCATCGAGAGATGGCACGTGGCTGATTTTTTCTAAAAATATTCTAATAATAAGCTTCATATGAGAAGTTTTGATGTTTACTATCTCGTTCAATGTTATTTCGTCTAAATCTCTTCTACTAGTCGCTTTGGTGGTATCAAATTATTTGATCACTGTCAAGTTATACAAAGAGTTTTCTTCTCATTTGTCCTAACCAGGGCTTGAATTTTGTTTGTGTTCTTCTTGAGAGAATAAAATACAATGAACTCTGATGGTTTTTAATTGTAGTTCTTGGGAACTTCTTAGTAATCCATTAGTATAATATTGTAAATAAAGGCTGTTAATATGCGAGATTGAGATTTGAATCATGATTTAAAAATAGTTGAGGGGGAAATGGTGTATCATTTGTTCTGCTAGAATTCTGCAATAATCATAATTTTTTTATGCATGAAAGAATGTCTAGGCAGTTTCAGACTAGCTAAGGTAGTACAAACCAGTATCTTTCTGCATGAAAGAATGTCTAGGTATTTTGAGACAACTATTTTTGAATACTGTTTATTTGGATATTTGTCTAATACTGCTATGGAGACTGCTTGCTATTAGATTACAATTTTTTGTTTGTTTCAATGGTTGTTACCTCAACAATCTAAGGACTTCAAAAGAAGACATGTTGCTTTTGGACGATTAAATTCTGATATACCACCAAAGGAAGTATAATATCATCGTCAATGAAATATTTAACCGTAATGCATATTTGCTGGAAGGAGATGGAAGGTTTGGAAATATTATGCTTGGTGATTTGATCAATTGGCTAAAAGAGTCTCAGTTTATTAAGATTTGAATATTAACTCTCATTTTTTTTTGGAGTAAACTACATAGATGTTCTATAATTCTGTTACTTTTTTGATTTGGATGTTATGTATGAGAATAATTGCAAGTACTTAGATACTACAAAAGACAATGACAATTTGTGATATTCAATATCAATTGAGATTCTTGAATGATTTGTTGTTATATTCATTTTGAATTGAGTGTATGTATTTTCAGTTGAGTTTTTTGAATTACATTTAGATTTATTAAGTGCGTATTGGTGTACTGAAAGAACATGTTTGATTAAATAAAAATAAATATGTTGAATATTATACAAAAATATGATGGATATTGTCTGTCACAAATGGGTACTTATGCAGAATTAGTTCAACGGGTAATTAACGGATAAAGTTCGCCTTTTATGATTTGATAGGCAAAATTCGTCTTTTTTCTCTACATGTTTATCAACGGTAAAAAATCGTCCTTTACAGTCAAGTCCTTCATCAGTAGCAAAGTCGAGGAAGACTCAACGGCCTTGGCTACCCAAGCCTCAATTCTCCTACCCCCAACGATGCTAATGACCAGGAGAAGAACGTATTAGCCTCTGACAATGGGGACCAAGTCGTCACAATGCCGCTCAGAAGCTTTCTATTTGTAGCTCTATGGACAACATCCTGAGCCATGCTAGTATGCCCGACAAGAGAAGAAGGTTACGACGCTCTCGCAATAAAACACTTGCAAGTCAGGTAGAATTTGGCAAAGGAATTCAATATGATGCCAATGAGTCCGCTGACAAGTGCTCATCCAAGTTCATATACACAGTGTGTAGCACGCCAAGCAAAACCGCGGATAATACTATTGTTTAGCTGTAAATACCTCACCCAAAATTAGGCCTACTTGGCATAGATAGAGAAACTAGGACTAGTTTGAATCCAATTAAAAATAGAACATGATATTTTATTTAATTTTATAATAATTATATCAATTAGTACGCCTTACCGTTGTTTCGATAATTGGAGCACTACACTAGACATTGCCTTCCTACAAATTTTACATCCTTGTCCTAGACAAGCCCGCCTTCTATTCTGACCTTTGTGTAACTTATAATTATGCTCTCTTGTGCTACATTTTAGTCGCACAATATTCGTCGTGGACGTTTATATTTAATTCTAAATAAATACGACTTTGTATCCTTGTGCATTCCAATCAAAATTGGAGACACAATCTTGACCCATTTTGTGCAACCCAAATTATGATAATATTTTATTCTGAGTCCCCTATGTCCATGACACTTGTGTACCACCTAATTTTAGCCTCATGTACTTCTAATTAATTTTAGAACACCAATCGTATTAATTTTAATTAATTTAATCTAATTTCCATCTTTGTACAATTTTCTAATTGTTGGGCACTTTTATGCAAAAGTGTATTAAGGTATCCACACCATTGGACACAATACATGAAGAAACCATTTTCTCTTCATTATTCGTTGATATGAATTTTTTCCATGATTTTTGAAATGTGCAACACACAACATCGCCCCCTTATTTAACCCTAGCCTTGTATTTTAAACAATATAAATTATAGCCCTCCAAACATCCCCATGTCAAGCGAAGGCCCAATCCCAAGATGTTGACCAAGCCCAATCCCCTAGATCAACATCAAACCCTAGGTTCCACATGTATAAATACACAACTTTTCTTTTTTCCTTTATTTTTCCAGAAAATCCAAAACCAAACTCCTATTCCTAGCCGACACCCCACCTCCTCTCATGTTCCTCTTCCTGTTCCCGCAGCCGGAGCTCCAGTCACCCCAACCTCCCTCTGATAATCTACTCCACCGGCCTGCCTCCTTCCACGACTGTCCTCCTCCTCCTCGTCGGGGACCCGGACATCGACCTAGGCAGAGAAACCACCGTCCCCGACTTCCTTCTCCATGAGCACAGTGCTCATTACCACCTCGACTCCTCTCATCGATCGCCTGCACCTCCCCCCGTCGTCCCTCCACAACTGTACGACCACAGAGCTGGAGCCCTTTCGCTGCCCGTCTCCTTCCTGTCTTTTTCAACTCCTCTCGACTCACCGGATATCACAGAGCCACCACCGCCATCTCCTTGTTCACCTTAACCCTAATTATCATCTCTAATTATTATCACCATCATCACCATCATCATCCTCATCATTACCCTCATTATCATTATCCACATCGTCGTCCCAGTGAGCGTACCCCGAGGTTCGAACCTGTCCCTCTTCTCCTTTTATGCGTGCTTGTGTCTATGCCAGTAGGACATTAGTATTGCTTTAACACAGTTAGTTGACATCAGACCCTGAGTCGGTGAACCCAACTTGTATACGTATACGTATACGTACGCGTATGCGTATATTGTTCAATTTGATATATATATATATATATATATATATATATGTATTATTATTATTATATATATATATATATATTATATAATTAAGTAAAAGCTAAATAATAGTTATAAATATATATGTAATTATATTGTACGACCCTAGGACACCGTAGATTTTGCCCGCATATTTACCTTGACTTTGTGACCTAAAAATTAGGGAGTTGTCTGCCCCTAGTATACCGACGTACTGGCTAGACAAGTGTTAGTTGACTGTCTATTATCACAGCATTTGAAGACGTGACCCCCGTGTAATTAGATGCACATTTGACTCTGTTAGTCGACCATGTCACGCCCCAGTCCTAAAATATCGAGGGACTGAGCACGTGACAATGGCCAGCAGCACGCACCGATGGACAAACCCAATTTAATGGATCCATCGGGGCATACTTATGCTGTACAATAATAGTCAAGGGTCTAAATCTACAATCTCATCCACAGAAAGAAAATAAGATCAACAAAAATAAAGAAAGTAAATTAAACATCCAGTCTTAACAAAGTAATTCGGGGAAACAACCCGAAATAAAGTCTGTTTACAATTGTTTTAATTAAACAAAAAATAGAGTCTATATGCCATAATATCTGATCATGAAGAAGCAGTTGTTCAGGAGAAGTCCTCAGTGATCACCTCGTCCTCAGGTACTGGTACTGTTCCGTGAAGTGCACATGTTCCGTATACCTCTGGATAAACCTCGTCTGCAAAACCTGGGGACATAATCCGGATCCAGGTCCTCAAGGGACATAGCAAGGTACAAGAAAGAACAAGCCAAAATAAATGCAGTAAAGCAATAATGAAACAATAGGGTCAACTATATATCCATCTATGTGAAATGCAAGTTGAGAGCATCACTAGAACTTAGGTTGATACCACTACAAGCTCTGTGTCGGGGAGCCGGTAGCAGTTATACTATGCTATGTAATTTTCTATGATATGGTCTATATATATAATCAGCCTGTAGCCTGTGTGTCTCTACCTACCCAATGTAATCATACATCTCATGTCCACGATGCCTCATGTCCACATCACGTACGATCATATCTAATGCAGTGAGTCATACTATGTCTATCAACATAATGTCTAGGAATGTAATATCTAAGTCATAAATCCTGGAACTTATACAGCATCACCTTGAATATTTCAGGAAGATTCTGTTTCATAATTTGTGTCAGGTGTCCTGGGTATAAAGTACTTGATAGGGCAAGTACGAGAATTTATATGTCACGATATCCATCTCTAAATGACATTGCCCAACCCCGCGTACAGTGTTGGCACCCGACTATGATCGGACGCTAAGCAAGTCACACGGCCCTAGGGTTGAGCAAGTACAACAGTCACAGGAAAATAAATCTGGAGAAAATGAATCATTAAACTGCATTTATGGTAAGGTACACTTGCCTGGGTTTCCTGTTCCAATTATAGCTCGGGCTTCAGTTGGTATTGCGGACAGTACTCCGGCTGCTGAAACAAACATCACCATCAGGTCCAGAACATATCAATCAGCTAGGAACGCCTGTCCTTGAGTCCAATTTGGAGACAAGGGCAAAAATGTTATTTTCGGGTCAAGGTGGGGTCCAAATGTGGGCCGCTTTGCACCGAAAAATATGTCAGGGTCAAAGGTCTCCAAATTAGTCCAACTTAGTGTCAACAGGTCAGGAACGATGATACAAACCCAACAAAACTTCCAGAATTGGATTCCGATGAGCCGTTCTCAAAATCGCCCGTCGGGTGGAGCCTGTGGGGCCCACGATACACGATTTTGTCAACGTTCTCAGAATCGAACCAAACTTGGCTCACAGGACCAGCGTATTGCTACGAGTCCGATGACGCAAGTTTCGTCTCGATCCGACGTGTATACACTAAGTTACAGCAAGATCCAGAAAAGTCGGATACGGGGCGATGTTCGCGGATACGCACTGATTCCGGTGTGCACGCACATCTGAATCAGCTTCTGCGAAATCCCGCAAGTCCGTATCAATGATGCGCACGTATCGGTAAAGACCGCACGCGACCAAGTCGTCCCGTTTGGCGGAGCGTACTCGATTTCGGGGTGAAACAGGGTCTGGTTTTTTCTGTTTTTGGATCGCGGTGTGCAATCACCACAGGACGCGATGCCCCGAGCGGTTTGTCCGGGCACTGAGAGGGTCATGCAGGCTACGCGATACAATTTACGGAATTGAAATCAGAGCTACGAATCGAAAGTTATGGATACCTGAAGAAGGCTCAAAAATTGCGTATCCTATGTGTCCAACTTGTGTCCGACACGACACTGATACTGTGTCCACTGCACAGTATAAAGGGGGCTAGGGTTTACTGTGTCTGAGGCTTCTGATGGCCGACGACGGCTGAGATGGCCGGAGGGAGGCCGGGGACGGCGAGTGCTGGAGGCGGCGGCGCTCAGGGAGGCGGCACAGGGGCTCGGCGGCTGACTGTTGCTGGCGGAGGCGGGGGAAGTGAAGGAGGAGGAAGAAGAAGAAGAGGGGCTGGGGCTGCGGCGGAGCTGGGCGGGAGGCGGTGGCAGCGGCGAGGTGGCGTGGCGGCGAGGCAGTCGGCGGGTGGAAACGGGTCGCCGGGGTCGGAGGAGAGGGCGGACGGAGGCGTGGGTTTAAATAGGGAGCTAGGGAGAGAGAACGGCGGCGGTTGCGGCCGGCGGAGGTGAGGGGTCGGGGGTCCGGTGAGGGAGAGGAAGCGGAGGAGTTGGGCAGCGAACGGGCGGCGGCGGCGGCCGTTTCCGGCGGCGGGAAGGAGAAGAGTCGGCCGGCTGATAGTTTGGGGGAGATGAGGAGATTTGGGTCGGGTCGGGTGGACGGGTCGGGTCCTAGCGGATCCGACCCGATCCGAAATCAATTAGGCGGGTCGGATCAATGGGTTATTGGGTCGGGTCTGGTTTGAACCCGGATCCGACCCAATAGGAATTTGGTTTAATAAAATAAACCGGTTTGATTTGGTTCAGATTGGTTTGGTTTGATTAAAAAAAACCCGATTTATTTTGGTTTAATAATTTAATTAGTATTTAGGGCTTTTAAAATCCATCCAGGGTCCAATAAATTCCCGAAAATTACCCTATGTCTGGTTTTCTATTTTACACCATAAAATATTATTTTCATAATATTTTAATATTATTTAATAACAGTTAAAAATCTTTTAATAATTAAAATACCTTAATTTTATTAGAGAAAAATCTCAGAAAATTCCAGAAATTCCAGAAAAATGTAAAAATCCAAAATTTAAAATTTTCTGAAAATCAGGGGTATTACAATCTACCCCCCTTAAGAGAATTGCGTCCTCGCAATCAAAGATTAATCGGTCAGCAGAGATGACACGGTTGCAACCATTGTTGAAGCACATCAAAATCAAAGAGCACCTAGGAAAAATTATTTTCCTAAGCATTAAAAGTTATGCAATTTCCCAATTGTGGGAAATCTAGGAAATTACAGTTTTAAAAAACCAGATTATCTTTAAAACATATTAGTTTAACAATTCTGAGTTATTATGAAGTTCAATACTAGGTTAACACTAGGTTATCAATTATTAGCAAGTTAAAATTACCAGGTTAAGTCTGGGGTCACGAACCAGCAGGCACGAACTAAAGCAATGCTAGAAATGGAACTACAAAAACTTACTCGATTTAGCTACGCCATGGTTCTGCACGTCTCCCACAGTCATCGCGAAAACTTGTCCGCGTCCTTGAGGTGGTGCTCTCTGCTGTTGCTGGGCTTGCTGGAAGAGTGCTGCTTGTGGTGCCAATGGTGGCCTTGGTTGATACCCTCCTGGTGCTGGTAGAGCTTGTTGGTTTGCTCTTGTTGCTCCTCCTCTATGATAAGGACAGTCCTTGGCTAAGTGTTGATTGGTCCCACAAATCAAGCATAATCCCAACTTGCGTTTGCAGTCCTTCTCAGTATGGCCTATCTTACCACAGTATTGACATGTAGGTAATGTCTGCGGAGAGGCTCTGGGTGGCTGGTGTATATGAGGCCTCTTTGCAGCTTCTTCTTGTGGTGCTTTGGATGTTGCTGATGGGATAGGCCGCTTTAGACTGGTTTCTCTCCTGGTGACACGCTCCATGCGTCGGGCTGCAGCAAGGACGTCCGAGTATGAAGTGGGTGCGACAGATCCAATTAGTTTCTGTAGCTCGATGTTGAGTCCGTCGAAAAACTTCTCGGCCTTCTCTACTTCTGACAGGATCAAGGTAGGAGCGAAGCGACTCAGACGAATGAACTCGACGTTGTACTCTTCCACCGTCATAGCTTCCTGAGTGAGGCGATTGAACTTGTCCCGAAGTTCAGATCGGGCGATGGCCGGAATATATATCTCCTGGAAGAGTCTGGAGAACTCTTCCCAAGTAACTCGGTCTGGTCCGAGCCTGGTCTCTTCGGATAGCCACCAGTGATGAGCATTGTCCGTCAATTGCATTCTGACGGCAGTCATCCAACGTTCTTGTGGAAGCTCAGCTGCTTCTAATTGATGCCGAATGTTGGTGAGCCATTTATGAACTTCTGTTGGTCCCTCCTTGCCAGAAAAGGTACGGGGCTTTAGTTGGCGGAAATCAGTGATAGAGCCCGTCGGTTGCCGTCTAGCTGGTAGGTTGGCCTGCTCTAGTGCATTTACTAGGCTGTTCCTCAAGTACTCAGCCTCGCGACGTTTGTCATGCCCCAGTCCCAAAAATACGTAGGACTAGGACACGTAAGCATGCCAGCCGCATGGATATGATAACTCCAATATATGGAAACCAAATCCACACGTACGCTGTAATATGAATATAAAATCCACAAGTGGTATAAAATGTAATACAAGTCACAGGTTATAATCTAAATCTCATCCACCAAAACCATATAGAAATAAATAACCAGTATCTATGAAATTAGATCTCAATAAGAAGTATCTAAAGATGATAGTTGGGTGGAAACAAATCCACTACCAACTCAAATAGGAAAAGTAAATACAATATAAGTATAACTCACTCGAACAATATAAGTACCAGCTACCAATCACGGCTCGAAGAGAAGATATCCACGGAGCATCTATATTCTTCCAAATCTGCGCTCCTGCAAATACTCAAGAACAGGTACACCTGGCAGCGGACCAGGTCCTCAGAGGGACATAACAAGTATACTTAAACACATGCCAATAAAGTACTGAAAATAAACATCCATTGGGGTCGCCTAACCATCTATGAGAATGCAGTTAAGAACACCTTTCCCCACAAGTGAGCTATCTGGCTGAAAACTGGGATTTGGCATGGTTCTCTTTTGAAGAGCCAAGGGCCTAAAAGGCACGTCGTCTTTTGAACGCCGGTGGCCCGCCTGATAGTACATAATATATAGGGGTCATCATCACCCGTATCTCCAGCGGAGAATCCGGGCTTCACAGAAAAAGTGTAAAGGAGCTCAAATGCGGTACTTGTTGTTCTCCCCACCCCATGCTCTAAGCATGTCACATCCATGACACGATTTGGTCCATAGCCTATTCTTAGTACCCTAGCCCAATCCTGCAACCAAACAAGGACAAGGATGGGACCACCGTACTACAATAAGCTATGTCCCTGGACCTCTAATAACTGCCAAGTCTACTAGCATGCAATGTTTCTAACAACAGTTATTCCTAACGCACGGCCCACACGTACAGGAGGCCAGACCTGTCACACAGTCCGTGATCTATATGAGACTCACACTCGTGTAACCACTATGTCATGGCCAATGAACCTAATGGTGCTACATGATAATGGGGTAGTCTCATGAACAAGGTCAATGCAAATACATAAATAAAACCATATCGCGACATCACCGTCGCGAGCATTTTATATAACAATTAAAATATATAAACTAAAGACAGAAAATAAAGATGCATGCAACATATGGAATATAAATAACAGTACAATGGCAAGGTATACTTGCCTGGCAAGAAGCTGCAAAATATTACGTCCAGATGTCCAGTACACAGGACCAGAAGCTATGTCCACAGGACAAATGTCTCCGGATGCTGAAATAAATATCACCAATATTTCTAGAATGAGCAAAATAGCTAAAAAAAAACACTTCCCTTTCGTCCAATTTGGACACAGGGGCAAAACCGTAATTTCGGGTAAAAGTGGGGTCCACGTGTGGCCCACTTTGCACCGAAAAATGTGCCGAGGGTAACAGTCTCTAAATGGGACAAACTATGGGTTAAACAACTCTAAATGTCAATACGAACCAAACGGTATGTCCAAATTTGGATTCCGATGAGCCGAACAAAATTTGGTCCAAAAAGTCAACTGTGGGGCCCGCCAATTGGCGATCTGGTCAACCGTCTCAGAAATGCATGAAAATTGGTTCACAGGACCAGCTCGTTACCACGAGTCTAGTGGCGCAAGTTTCATCGCAATCTGACAAGCGTGCACAAAATACGCATGAATTCCACAAAAGTGGCGACACGAAATGTGTCCGCGGATACGGTCTGATTCCGGCGTGCACACGCGTCCGAATCAGTCCCCACGAATTTTCACGTGTCCAATTATGCTGCGTGCACCATTCGGTACACTTGGCACACGGCAGGGCGATCCCGTTTGGCGGGGCGCGCTCCGATCTCCAACTTTTAGAAAACCGGAAAAAGTGGGTGCGCGCAGTTTTGTGACGAATATAATTATGTCCACAGCAACTATTAGCCTAGGGTTATTTTACAGAAATTAAACTAGGTCAGGTATTCTACAGGTATAAAAAAGAATCACCGAATTCGGATCTCTGTGGTGGGAGATACGAACTCGGCAATACGGGTGGTCATTCTGGAATTCTGCGATTCCAGAATTCTGTCTGTCCGTCCACTTTGGACGCTGTTTTTCACCTAGGGGCACACGTTTTCCGAGGTTGGCTATAAAACGAATATTGGAGATGGTTAAGGGATGATCATACCTATGAAAACGGAACAGCGTTTGGTCGAGCGAGTCGACGGAAAATCGCACCGGAGGGAAGGTGCCTCGAGTGGGAAATTGCAGTTCGCGAGGTCGGCGTCGACGGAATGGTTGGATGGCTTGGTGGGGCTTTTCTGGCTGCGATGACGGCTCTAGATTGGAAGAGGAGGTCTGGAAATATTAGGTTAGGATTTTGAGAGCTAATATATATATATATATATATATATATATATATATATATATATATATATAGAGAGAGAGAGAGAGAGAGAGAGAGATGGAGCGGACGGTTGGCCGCGGGCAACAGGGTTCCGCTGAAGATTCTAAGTTGCTTAGGGGCGGTCATATGGAATCATATGTGAAAGGCTTTGTATCAGCAAGTTAATTTTTGCTAAAGGCGTTGATAGTAAGGGAATTGGCTGAATGGGAATAAGAAATTTTCTAAGTTGCAGCAAGTATAGTAGTAAGTAGTTGATTACTTTTATTATTATTATTAAATTAATTCTTTTCCTTTCTTTTCTTTTCCTTTCTTTAAATATATATATATACATATATATTTGTATATATAAATATATATATATATATATATATATATATATATATATATATATATATATATATATATATATATATTTGCACATAAGAAAATTTATATATTAGGGTATTGCACATCGTTAGGCTAGCAACTGCTCAAGGGGTCCCCTACATGGAATAAATTTCGAAAAAAATTCCTGAAGGTCCCATAAGTCATCTAAGTGCCCGAACACCTAAAACAAAAATTATTAAAAATCTATTTCTCCTATTTAGACCTAATTACTATAATTTAATTAATAATTAGTAAATAAAAGGGGTATATACGATTTTCTAGGAAGGGGGTTTTATATTCTACCCAACTTGTAAAAATTTCGTCCTCGAAATTAAAATAAAGCCACGATAGAATGCAATTATGGTATAAGATTTGCATTGTTTAAAATGCAAGGCTAGGTTTAAAGGGGTGAGCGATGTTGCACATCCCGAAAAAAATTATGGAAAAAAAATCCATATGAGCGAAAAATAGGTTTCTTCATGTGTCATGTCCAATGGTGTGGACACATAAATGCTCTATTGTATAAAAGCGTCCAACAATTGAAAAATTGCACAAAGATGAGAATTGGATGATGGGCATGTCTAGGATAAGGGTGTAGAATTTGTAGGAAGGCAGTGGCTAGTGTAGTGTTCCAATTATCGGAGCATGGTAAGGCGTGTCAAGTGATATCATGTTGTAAAACTAAATAAAAATACCGTGTTCTATTTCTAAGTGGATTCGTGCTAGCCTCAGTCTCACTATCTAGGCCGAGTAGGTCAAATTCTTAGATGAGGGGGGTTTCACAATTCAGCCAACTTAAGACAATATCGTCCTCAAAATTGAAATAAGGCAGAATCGGTTAGTCCTTTATGTACAATAAGGCAAGTCAGTCACAATCTTCTTGCGATAACTAAAATCCTGATCATATCCGTTGCAATCACTTCTAGGTTAAGATGACCACTGCTCCAATCAAAATTTAACCTATGGTTATCTCTTCTCCCCTTGTTTCAAATTATCTATATCCACATAACATCTCCAAGATTTACATACTCATATAACTTTTACCTCACGATCTCTAACTATCATAATCTCCTTTAGAAGTGGTTTGAGTCCAATATATTCCCATTTTTACTTATAAAATTTTGTATGCCTCAACTCTTTAATTCCATTCCCATCCTCATTATTTCAAATAGGTCGTCCAACCAAAATTTTAATTCTTAATTCAATTCACCAAATTGAAAAATAATTTAAATGCAGTCCACCAATATTCAAGTCTGAATTTCTATATTTATCCTTTAAATTCAAATTGGTGATTCTACCTTCATTGTTCAGAAATTTAACTCATGCACTTAAGGTATAAATATTGGGTCCTTAATATCAATTCATTGATCCTCATCATCTTAGTCATCCTCCTAAATTTCTCAAAATTACAATGACTTGAATCTCCCAATCTAATCTTACTTGATCACAATCTAAAAGAAATTCCTCCCGAGTTGGCAATGCACTACTACCCAACTTAGAATTTATCCACCTATCACCTAAGGCTATATACCTTAAGAAAATATCCCTTAATTTATTTACTCATGTCGTTCAATCCTCGAAACTTCAAGCTGATCATATCACATATGATATGTCCTTAATTACGAAAGAATAATCCTCAAGTATGTGATCGGCCTATGGGGTATATCTAGTACTCTCTGTGTATCAAACTTTATACCCAGCACGAGGTTTCATCTTTCCGAGATAAGGGAAGACGAAGGTCAATAATAAAGAGTTCAAGGGCAGCGTAATAGAATAGAAGTATTGGGATCAAGGCGTTTAAAAAATTCAATTGGGAATTGTCAAAGCAGTTGTGGATTAAAATCCTATTTTTGATAATTTCCTATTTACATGCTCGTATCAGTACAGTTATGTAACCGATACGATGTGTCAGACACAAAAATATGTCTAGGGCAAGTATATTCGTCTACTAATTACTATCTATCTTAATCCACGTAAAGTAGTTATGCGAAGGGCGAACCAAGTGTACTAAGGTTGATCAGACCGTAATACACTGATTCTGAAATGCATTATTGTGGGCGCCCACTAATACTTATGTAGTGAACAAGCTTGATAAAGAATAAGCTTGCAAAAACTAGGCTATAATAGCAGCATAAATCAAGGTAGTACAGCAAATATGAATACGCTAGATTATGATAAAAGAAGGTTCATAACAATTCAAGTTCACAAAAACAAAAGCAAAATAAGCAATAATAATGAAAGACTACACAATTTCTACAGTTGTCATATTAATTCCTTGTCTAAGTCGATAGTCGACAAAGTAGGGGTGTGAGCCTCTAAGTTCTATAGTCTGAATAAACACTATCATCTTATGTTAGCATACAATTAATGCCATTCAGTTACACTTCATCAATGGATCACAAGGGCTATATAATACTAGGTGGTGAGGTATACTACCCAACTTATAAAAATTAAACTAATACGGTGACAGTCTTAAGAGGGTCCTACACAATAATCTTGCACATGTAAATAAAACAGAAACTCTTTATTAGGGTATATGAGGAAAAATCTTGGTATTGATTAGGGTATCCTTTTTATGTAGGTAATGGTCATCCTAAGTCTTAATCATAGTGCTCATAGAACATGTGTCAATAGTAAGGATAGAAGAGTTACTGGCCGTTTAAGGGGAAAGGGAATATAACTCGTATTGAGGTGTGGTACAAGTTACGCAATTTAGAACTAAGGGATAAGCACCAGGTCTCAATCTACAAGAATAACTTAACTATCAAGTTCTAACTACCAAGCATAAAAAATTTCACATTCAAGGCTACAACTATAATCCTAGCAAACTATGAGCCCTTAACAAAGAATAAATTTACTTGGCCTACTATCCGAAGTGTCAGATGGCACGAGTTGAAAGATGAAGAGAAGAAACGTAATTAGCCGTCGCAAAATAGCGAGCGCTATGGTCGCAGGGAAACAATATATAAAATAAAGATAGAGGGCTCTAGATAGCATCATGGTTCTCTAAGGGGAGCGGGGTGTTAGTTGCTATGTTCGGGGTATGATCAAGGGAGAAGTATTGATTACATTCCTCTAGGCTTCCTAGGGTGCTGTCTACTAATAACAAGACAATGATATAAGTTTATAGTTCCAATATCATCTAACTATGAAGGTTAGGTTCAGTCCAAACATTAAGTTTTTGTTTTCTATGGGTTCCTCAATGCTAGGGGCAACCATTATGGTAAACTTCTAACTAACTCTAGTAATGTCTATACTACTCTTAAGTCTTCATAATATATCATGGGTAATGGTAAACCAATTCTAAAGGTAAGGAATTCTAGGGTTTACTAGATATTCTAAACTTAGTGGTGTGTCTATATTCTCGTTGTATTCTTAATATGTGTGCTACTCTAATTATCATCTAACAACAGGAACTTCTATATTCTAGGAGAAGGCTATACTTAAAGAACTATTAGGGAAGCACAAGATTCAAGCAGGATGCATTTGTTCAAAATAGAACAGAGAGGAGGAAGATGAATTATAGTCAATTATGGATGAGATCCTATTTTCTAGTCCTAGGTGCAGGCTTGTTCGGTACAATAACGTAACCGAGACAATATGCTCTTGACCTGCATGGGCCACCACAAAAACATGTCACGCCCCAGTCCCAAAAATACGTAGGACTAGGACACGTAAGCATGCCAGCCGCATGGATATGGCAACTCCAATATATGGAAACCAAATCCACACGTACGCTGTAATATGAATATAAAATCCACAAGTGGTATAAAATGTAATACAAGTCACAGGTTATAATCTAAATCTCATCCACCAAAACCATATAGAAATAAATAACCAGTATCTATGAAATTAGATCTCAATAAGAAGTATCTAAAGATGATAGTTGGGTGGAAACAAATCCACTACCAACTCAAATGGGAAAAGTAAATACAATATAAGTACAACTCACTCGAACAATATAAGTACCAGCTACCAATCACGGCTCGAAGAGAAGACATCCACGGAGCATCTATATCCTTCCAAATCTGCACTCCTGCAAATACTCAAGAACAGGTACACCTGGCAGCGGACTAGGTCCTCAGAGGGACATAACAAGTATACTTAAACACATGCCAATAAAGTACTGAAAATAAACATCCATTGGGGTCGCCTAACCATCTATGTGAATGCAGTTAAGAACACCTTTCCCCACAAGTGAGCTATCTGGCTGAAAACTGGGATTTGGCATGGTTCTCTTTTGAAGAGCAGGGGCCTAAAAGGCACGTCGTCTTTTGAACGCCGGTGGCCCACCTGATAGTACATAATATATAGGGGTCATCATCACCCGTATCTTCAGCGGAAAATCCGGACTTCACAAAAAAAGTGTAAAGGAGCTCAAATGCGGTACTTGTTGTTCTCCCCACCCCATGCTCTAAGCATGTCACATCCATGACACGATTTGGTCCATAGCCTATTCTTAGTACCCTAGCCCAATCCTGCAACCAAACAAGGACAAGGATGGGACTACCGTACTACAATAAGCTATGTCCCTGGACCTCTAATAACTGCCAAGTCTACTAGCATGCAATATTTCTAACAGCAGTTATTCCTAACGCACGGCCCACACGTACAGGAGGCCAGACCTGTCACGCAGTCCGTGATCTATATGAGACTCACACTCGTGTAACCACTGTGTCATGGCCAATGAACCTAATGGTGCTACATGATAATGGGGTAGTCTCATGAACAAGGTCAATGCAAATACATAAATAAAACTATATCGCGACGTCACCGTCGCGAGCATTTTATATAACAATTAAAATATATAAACTAAAGACAGAAAATAAAGATGCATGCAACATATGGAATATAAATAACAGTACAATGACAAGGTATACTTGCCTGGCAAGAAGCTGCAAAATGTTACGTCCAGATGTCCAGTACACAGGACCAGAAGCTATGTCCACAGGACAAATGTCTCCGGATGCTGAAATAAATATCACCAACATTTCTAGAATGAGCAAAATAGCTAAAAAAAACACTTCCCTTTCGTCCAATTTGGACACAGGGGCAAAACCGTAATTTCGGGTAAAAGTGGGGTCCACGTGTGGCCCACTTTGCACCGAAAAATGTGCCGAGGGTAACAGTCTCTAAATGGGACAAACTATGGGTTAAACAACTCTAAATGTCAATACGAACCCAACGGTATGTCCAAATTTGGATTCCGATGAGCCGAACAAAATTTGGTCCAAAAAGTCAACTGTAGGGCCCGCCAATTGGCGATCTGGTCAACCGTCTCAGAAATGCGTGAAAATTGGGTCACAGGACCAGCGCGTTACCACGAGTCTAGTGGCGCAAGTTTCGTCGCAATCTGACAAGCGTGCACAAAATACGCGCGAGTTCTACAAAAGTGGCGACACAAAATGTGTCCGCGGATACGGTATGATTTCGGCGCGCACACGCGTCCGAATCAGTCCCCACAAATTTTTACGTGTCCAATTATGCTGCGTGCACCATTCGGTACACTTGGCACACGGCGGGGCGGTCCCGTTTGGCGGGGCGCGCTCCGATCTCCAACTTTTGGAAAACCAAAAAAAGTGGGTGCGTGCAGTTTTGTGACGAATATAATTATGTCCACAACAACTATTAGCCTAGGGTTATTTTACAGAAATTAAACTAGGTCAGGTATTCTACAGGTATCAAAAAGAATCACCGAATTCGGATCTCTGTGGTGGGAGATACGAACTCGGCAATACGGGTGGTCATTCTGGAATTCTGCGATTCCAGAATTCTGTCTGTCCATCCACTTTGGACGATGTTTTTCACCTAGGGGCACACGTTTTCCGAGGTTGGCTATAAAATGAATATTGGAGATGGTTAAGGGATAATCATACCTATGAAAACGGAACAGCGTTTGGTCGAGCGAGTCGACAGAAAATCGCGCCGGAGCGAAGGTGCCTCGAGTGGGAAACTGCAGTTCGCGAGGTCGGCGTCGACGGAATGGTTGGATGGCTTGGTGGGGCTTTTCTGGCTGCGATGACGGCTCTAGATGGGAAGATGAGGTCTGGAAATATTAGGTTAGGGTTTTAAGAGCTAATATATATATATATATATATATATATATATATATATATATATATATATATATATATATATAATAGAGAGAGAGAGATGGAGCGGACGGTTGGCCGCGGGTGACAGGGTTCCGCTGAAGATTCTAAGTTGCTTAGGGGCGATCATATGGAATCATATGTGAAAGGCTTTGTATCAACAAGTTAATTTTTGCTAAAGGCGTTGATAGTAAGGGAATTGGCTGAATGGGAATAAGAAATTTTCTAAGTTGCAGCAAGTATAGTAGTAAGTAGTTGATTACTTTTATTATTATTATTAAATTAATTCTTTTCTATTCTTTTCTTTTCCTTTCTTTAAATATATATATATATACATATATATTTGTATATATAAATATATATATATATATTTGCACATAAGAAAATTTATATATTAGGGTATTGCACATCGTTAGGCTAGCAACTGCTCAAGGGCTCCCCTACATGGAATAAATTTCAAAAAAAATTCCTGAAGGTCCCATAAGTCATCTAAGTGCCCGAACACCTAAAATAAAAATTATTAAAAATCTATTTCTCCTATTTAGACCTAATTACTACAATTTAATTAATAATTAGTAAATAAAAGGGGTATATACGATTTTCTAGGAAGGAGGTTTTACAACGTTGGGCCTCAGTTTGGATCTGTTGCTGAGCTTGCATCATTGCATAGAACATCTGAAACATCTGCTGTCCGTCCATTGCTTGCCCTGGTGGAAAGACAGGCATCTGTGGAGTAAACTGGGGCGGAGGTGGAATATCATCACGCCGAAATCTAGAATATTGTGGATCTGCTTGTCTACTTCGATGAGTAGAGGGATCTCCACTCAATAACGTCACTTCATCTTCTCCGTAGGTGGCTTCAGCACCTATTGGTGTTCTTGCTGGAGTTTCGTCGTTTTCTCGTGAATCCATTACTCTGCATCAACAATAAACTATAAGAGGCGCACAGGAATCAAGGCAAGATGCAATTAAAAAATTAGTTCGAATACGATACAGATATCAAAAACGATTCAAGCAAGTGGATGAGATCCTAAAACTTATCCTATTCTTATTACAGGTCTGTTCGGTCCCTAAGTTGAAACCGAATAATTTAGTCGTTGTCCTGCATGGGCCACCACAAAAACCATGTCACGTCCCAGTCCCAAAATATCGAGGGACTGAGCACGTGACAATGGCCAGCAGCACGCACCGATGGATAAACCCAATTTAATGGATCCATCGGGGCATACTTAAGCTGTACAATAATAGTCAAGGGTCTAAATCTACAATCTCATCCACAGAAAGAAAATAAGATCAACAAAAATAAAGAAAGTAAATTAAACATCCAGTCTTAACAAACTAATTCGGGGAAACAACCCGAAATAAAGTCTGTTTACAATTGTTTTAATTAAACAGAAAATAGAGTCTATATGCCATAATATCTGATCATGAAGAAGAAGTTGTTCAGGAGAAGTCCTCAGCGATCACCTCGTCCTCAGGTACTGGTACTGTTCCGTGAAGTGCACCTGTTCCGTATACCTCTGGATAAACCTCGTCTGCAAAACCTGGGGACATAATCCGGATCCAGGTCCTCAGAGGACATAGCAATGTACAAGAAAGAACAAGCCAAAATAAATGCAGTAAAGCAATAATGAAACAATAGGGTCAACTATATATCCATCTATGTGAAATACAAGTTGAGAGCATCACTAGAACTTAGGCTGATACCACTACAAGCTCTGTGTCGGGGAGCCGGTAGCAGTTATACTATGCTATGTAATTTACTATGATATGGCCTATATATATAATCAGCCTGTAGCCTGTGTGTCTCTCCCCACCCAATGTAATCATATATCTCATGTCCACGATGCCTCATGTCCACATCACGTACGATCATATCTAATGCAGTGAGTCATACTATATCTATGAACATAATGTCTAGGAATGTAATATCTAAGTCATAAATCCTAGAACCTACACAGCATCACCTTGAATATTTCAGGAAGATTCTGTTTCATGATTTGTGTCAGGTGTCCTGGGTATAAAGTACTTGATAGGGCAAGTACGAGAATTTATATGTCACGATATCCATCTCTAAATGACATTGCCCAACCCCGCGTACGGTGTTGGCACCCGACTATGATCGGATGCTGAGCAAGTCACACGGCCCTAGGGTTGAGCAAGTACAACAGTCACAGGAAAATAAATCTGGAGAAAATGAATCATTAAACTGCATTTTTGGCAAGGTACACTTGCCTGGGTTTCCTGTTCCAATTGTAGCTCGGGCTTTAGTTGGTATTGCGGGCAGTACTCCGGCTGCTGAAATAAACATCACCATCAGGTCCAGAACATATCAATCAGCTAGGAAGGCCTGTCCTTGAGTCCAATTTGGAGACAAGGGCAAAAACGTCATTTTTGGGTCAAGGCGGGGTCCAGATGTGGGCCGCTTTGTACCGAAAAATGCCTCAGAGTCAAAGGTCTCCAAATCAGTCCAACTTAGTGTCAACAGGTCAGGAACGATGATACGAACCCAATGGAACTTCCAGAATTGGATTCCGATGAGCCGTTCTCAAAATCGCCCGTCGGGTGGAGCCTGTGGGGCCCACGACACACAATTTTGTCAACGTTCTCAGAATCGAACCAAACTTGGCTCACAGGACCAGCGTATTGCTACGAGTCCGATGGCGCAAGTTTCGTCTCAATCCGACGTGTATACACTAAGTTACAGCAAGATCTAAAAAAGTCGGATACGGGGCGATGTCCGCGGATACGCACTGATTTCGGTGTGCACGCACATCTGAATCAGCTTCTGCAAAATTCTGTACGTCCGTATCAACGATGCACACGTATCGGTAAAGACCGCACGCGACCAAGTCGTCCCGTTTGGCGGGACGTACTCGATTTCGGGGTAAAACAGGATCTGGTTTTTCCTGTTTTTGGATCGCGGTGTGCGATCACCACAGGACGCGATGTCCAGAGCGGTTTGTCCGGGCACCGAGAGGGTCATACAGGCTACGCGATACAATTTACGGAATTGAAATCAGAGCTACGAATCGAAAGTTATGGATACCTGAAGAAGGCTCAAAAACAGCGTATCCTATGTGTCCAACTTGTGTCCGACATGACACTGATACTGTGTCCACTGCACAGTACAAAGGGGGCTAGGGTTTACTGTGTCTGAGGCTTCTGATGGCCGACGGCGGCTGAGATGGCCGGAGGGAGACCGGGGACGGCAAGTGCTGGAGGCGGCGGTGCTCAGGGAGGCGGCACAGGGGCTCGGCGGCTGACTGTTGCTGGCGGAGGCGGGGGAAGTGAAGGAGGAGGAGGAAGAAGAAGAGGGGCTGGGGCTGCGGCGGAGCTGGGCGGGAGGCGGTGGCAGCGGCGAGGTGGCGTGGCGGCGAGGCAGTCGGCGGGTGGAAACGGGTCGCCGGGGTCGGAGGAGAGGGCGGACGGAGGCGTGGGTTTAAATAGGGAGCTAGGGAGAGAGAACGGCGGCGGTTGCGGCCGACGGAGGTGAGGGGTCGGGGGTCCGGTGAGGGAGAGGAAGCGGAGGAGTTGGGCAGCGAACGGGCGGCGGCGGCGGCCGTTTCCGGCGGCGGGAAGGAGAAGAGTCGGCCGGCTGATAGTTTGGGGGAGATGAGG
This sequence comes from Iris macrosiphon, assembly GCA_036927795.1. NCBI lineage: Eukaryota > Viridiplantae > Streptophyta > Magnoliopsida > Asparagales > Iridaceae > Iris > Iris macrosiphon. The sequence goes on from JAYESA010000018.1 coordinate 14,084,598, forward strand.
AGATTTGGGTCGGGTCGGGTGGACGGGTCGGGTCCTAGCGGATCCGACCCGATCCGAAATCAATTAGGCGGGTCGGGTCAATAGGTTATTGGGTCAGGTCTGGTTTGAACCCGGATCCGACCCAATAGGAATTTGGTTTAATAAAATAAACCGGTTTGATTTGGTTCAGATTGGTTTGGTTTGATTAAAAAAAACCCGGTTTATTTTGGTTTAATAATTTAATTAGTATTTAGGGCTTTTAAAATCCATCCGGGGTCCAATAAATTCCCAGAAAATTATCCTATGTCTGGTTTTCTATTTTACACCATAAAATATTATTTTCATAATATTTTAATATTATTTAATAATAGTTAAAAATCCTTTAATAATTAAAACACCTTAATTTTATTAGAGAAAAATCTCAGAAAATTCCAGAAATTCCAGAAAAATGTAAAAATCCAAAATTTAAAATTTTCTGAAAATCAGGGGGATTACAGACCAGTGTCACTCCTTGTGTACCCTCTGAGTCCAGTATAAATATGGTTGTGTATGTGATAGTGTAATGACTGATGTTGTATTGTATTATATTATATGTATATAAGACTATTAGATTATTCTGCGCGACTTCTGGAGTAGGTTATTGGTACTACGCAGCTTTCTTGCCAGACAAGTATACCTTGCCATTGTACTGTTTTTCATATTCCATATATTGCATGCATCTTTATTTCTGTCATTTAGTTCATATATTTTAACTACTAAATAAACTGCGCATCTAAGGAAACTTGGGTGTAACGACGGTATTATTGTGGTATATTTTTATTATATATATGCAGTGACCTTGTTTATGAGACCATTCCATTATCATGAAGCATCATTAGGTTTCATTGGCCGTGACACATTTCTTACATGAGTTATGAGTCTCATATAGATCACGGACTCGCATGCAGCGTTTGGCCTCATGTACGTATGGGACGTGCGATAGGAAATAACTGTTGTTAGAAACTTTGCATGCTATGAGACTGGACAGTTATTAGAGGTATTATCGTGTCATGGATGTGACATGCTTAGAGCATAGGGTGGAAAGAACAACAAGTAAGGCGTGTTGGCTCCGTTGCACTTTTCTTGTATAACCCGTAAGCTCCTTTGGAGATACGCGGTCGTGATGACCACTATATATTATATTTTATCAGGCGGCCTCTGTCGTTCAAAAGATGACATGCTTTTTAGGCTCCTGAATCTCCAAGAGAATCATGCCAATCCTATTTTAGCCAGATAGTCCACGCATTGGGAAAGTTATTCTTAAACTGTATTCACTTAGACGGTTAGGTAACCCATTGGATGTTTATTTCAGTACTTATTGGCATGCTTCTATGTATCTTGTTATGTCACTCTGAGGACCTAGTCCCTTTTCAGGTGTAGATGTTCATGAGTATTCACAGAAGCGCAGATCCGGACTGGTTACTTATATTTCGAGGAGGTCTTCTCTTCGAGTCTCAATGATTATTAGTTGTTGTACTTATAATATTTTGTTTATTTTATATTCTAGATCGACAGTGGATTTATCTCCATCCGACTGTCATCCTTAGATACTTCATATCTAGTTATATAGATATTGGTTATTTATTTATTTATTTATCTTTTCTGTGGATGAGATTTAGATTATGTCTGTGACTTGAGATAGTTTATACCACTTGTAAATTATGATTCATATTACAGCGTATGCATGGGTTTGGTTTCCATATATTAGAGTTGTCATATACATGCGGCTGGCATGCTTACGTGTCCTAGTCCGATGTAATTTTGGGACTGGAATGTGACATATTTTTAGTGGTGGCCCATGCAGGTCGAGAGCATATTATCTCGGTTATGTTACTGTACCGAGCAAGCCTGCACCTAAGAATAGAGTATAGGATCTTATCCATATTTGACTATGACTTATTTTTCCTTCTAATCTGTTCTATTTAAATAATTATATCCTGCTTGATTTATGTACTTCCTAATAGTTCCTTAAGTATAGCCTTCTCCAAGAGTATAGGAATACCTGTTATTAGGATGATAATTAGGGTAACACACCTACTAAGAATACATCTAGAATATAGACACATTACTAAGATGAAAATACCTAATGAACCCTAGCATCCCTTACTTGTAGTTGATTTATCATTATCTCTTGATAATTAGGGATGAGTTGAGAGTGGTATAGACACTAATAGAGTTAGTTAGAAATTTGACCATAGTATTTGACCCTAGCATTAAGGAACCAATAGAAATCCAAGGTCGAATATTAGGACTGAAACTAACTTTCATGAGTAAGATAGTATTAGAGGACCATAAATTTATATTCTTGTCTTGATATTAGCAAACAGTGCCTTAGGAAACCAAGAGGAATGAATATAATATTTTTCTTGATCATACCTCGGATACAGAGATTAGTTCACCACCTTCCCCTTAGAAAACCATGATATTATCTAGAGTCTTTCTATTTTATTTTATATCTTGTTCCTCCGAAATCTTAGCACTCGCTATTTGTGCGACGACTAAATTTTTTTTTCATCTTTCAATTTGTGCTACCTAACACTTTTGATTGTAGGCCAAGTAATTTTATTTTATATTAGGATATATAGTTTGCTAGAATTATAGTTGTTACTCTTGAATTTTGAATTATATGATTGGTAGTTAGAACTTGATAGTTGAATATTCCTTTAGATTATAATTTTATGGTTATACCTTAGTTTTAAATTACGTGATTTGTACCCCCACCTCGATACGAGTTATATCCCCTTTTCCCTTGATGGCCAGTAACTTTTTCATTCTTACTATTGACACATATTCTATAAGCACTATGACTAAGACTTAAGATGACCATTACCTATATAATGCAATAGGATACCCTAATAAGTACCAAGATATTTTTCTCGTAAATCCCAATAAGAGTTTCTACTTTAATTACAAGTACAAGGTTATTTTGTAGAATTCCCTTAAGACAGTCACAATATTAGTTTATACTTTTAAGTTGGGTAGTATGCCTCACAACCTAGTAACACATATTCCTTTTGACCTATTAATGAAGTATAACTGAATGATATTACTTGTATACTAGCATAAGACGATAGTGTTTATTCAGACTGTAGAACTTAGGGGCCATACCCCTATTTGGTCGACTAGCAACTTAGACAAGGAGTTAGCATGACAACTGTAGAGATTATAGAGTCTTATCTTCTTTGTGAACTTGAATTATTATGTACCTTCTTTCATCATAATCTAGCGTATTTATATTTGATGTACTACCTTGACTTATGCTGCTATTATAGCCTAGATTTGCAAGCTTATTCTTTATCGAGCTTGTTCATGACATATGTATTATTGGAGGCCCACACTAATATAATTGTCTAATCAAAATTAGTGTATTATGGTCTGGACAACCACAGTACGCTTGGTTCGCTCTTCGCATGACTATCTTATGTAGATTGAGATAAAAATTGACTTAGCTTCTTAAACGAATATACTTTCCCCTAGACATGTCTGGTATATTGTATCGGTTACATAACTGTACTGATACGAGCATGTGAATAAGAATTACCAAAATAGGATTTTAATCCATAACTGCCTTGATAATTCCCTTTTGAATTCTCTAAATCGCCTTGAATCCCATACTTGTATTCTATTACCTCCCCCTTGAACTCTTTATTATTGTTTTCCGTCTTTTTCTATTTCGAAAAGACGAACCTTGTGCTTGGTATGAGTTGATACACGGAGAGTACTAGATATACCTATAGGCCAATCACATTACTTGATGATTATTTTCCATAATTAAGGTGTTAAAATTTTTGAGGATTGAATAACATGATTAAATAATTTGAGAAATATTTTTCTTAAATGTATAGCCTTATGTGATAGATGGGTAAATTCTAAGTTGGGTAGAAGTTGAATTGTTAACTTGAGAGGGATTTCTTTTAGATTGCGATCAAGTAAGATTAGATTGAGAGGTTCAAGTCATTTTAATTTTGAAAAATTTCAAAAAGAAGGATTAAGAGGATGAGGATTTAATGAATTTTAAAATCTTGATATGGCGGACCAAATATTTACTTGAGCATATGATTTAAATTCTGAATATTGAAGGTTGAATCATCAATTTAGATTTTGAGGATAAATAGAGAATCTCAGACTTGAATAATTGGTAAATTAGATTTAAAATTTTATAATTTGATTATTTGAGTTAAAAGTTAAAAAAAATTGATTGTTGGATCACCTATTTGGAATATTGAGGATAAAAATTAAAATTAAAAATTTGAAGAGTACAAAATTCATAAGTTAAAAAATAGAAATAATATTTAATTAAAATGGTTTTCTAAAAGGAGATTATGATATATGGAGATCGTGATATAAAATTTGATATGTGTTATTTAAATCTTGAAGATGTTGTATGGATTGACTTAAATTTGGATGTCGATGATTTAAAAAATCGAGAAGAGATTATAATATGTTAAATTTTGATTTAGACAGTGGTTATTTTAAATTTAAAGAGATTGTGATGAGATTAAAGAGATTTTATTATTTAAATTTTTTTTGGAAGGGATTGCAATAGACTTGTCTTATGTACGAATGTGAAGGATTTAACAAACCATGCCTTATTTTAATTTTGAGGAAAAAATTATTTTAAGTTGGGTAGATTGTAAACCCCTAACCCAAAATTAGGCCTACTTGGCATAGATAGAGAAACTAGGGCTAGTTTGAATCCAATTAGAAATAGAACACGACATTTTATTTAATTTTACAATAATTATATCAATTAGTGCGCCTTACCGTTGCTTCGATAATTAGAGCACTACACTAGCTATTGCCTTCCTACAAATTTTATATCCTTGTCCTAGACAAGCCCGCCTCCTATCCTGACCTTTGTGTAACTTATAATTATGCTCTCTCGTGCTATATTTTATTCGTACAATATTCGTCGCGGACGTTTATATTTAGTTCTAAATAAATACGACTTTGTATCCTTGTGCGTTCCAATCGAAATTAGAGACACAATATTGACCCATTTTATGCAATCCAAATTATGATAACATTCTATTCTGAGTCCCCTATGTCTATGATACTTGTGTCCCACCTAATTTTAGTCCCATGTACTTCTAATTAATTTTAGAACACCGATCGTATTAATTTTAATTAATTTAATCCAATTTCCATCTTTGTGTAATTTTTTAATTGTTGGGCGCTTTTATGCAAATGTGCATTAAGGTGTCCACACTATTGGACACAATACACGAAGAAACTATATTCTTTTCATTATTCGTTCATATGAATTTTCTTCATGATTTTCGGAATGTGCAACACACAACATCATCCCTTCATTTAATCCTAGCCTTGCATTTTAAACAATATAAATTATAGCCCTCCAAACATCCCCATGTCAAGCCAAGGCCCAATTCCAAGATGTTGACCAAGCCCAATCTCCTAGGTCAACATCAAACCCTAGGTTCCACGTATATAAATACACAACTTTTCTTTTTCTCTTTATTTTTCACAAAACCCAAAACCAAACTCCTATTCCTAGCCAACACTCCATCTCCTCTCCTGTTCCTTTTCCTGTTCCCGCAGCCGGAGCTCCGGTCACCCCGACCTCCCTCCGGTGATCCACTCCGCCGGCCTGCCTCCTTCCACGACTGTCCTCCTCCTCCTCGCCGGGGACCCCGACATCGACCTAGGCAGAGACAGCACCGTCCCCGACTTCCTTCTCCCTGAGCATAACGCTCATCACCACCCTGTCTCCTTTCGTCGATCGCCTGTACCTCCCCCCGTTGTCCCTCCACGACTGCATGACCATAGCACCTGAGCCCTCTCGCTGCCCGTCTCCTTCCTATCTTCTTCAACCTCCCCTCGACTGGCCGGAGATTACAGAGCCACCATCGCCATTTTCCTGTTCATCTCCTTCCTCCGATGATCTCCCCAAGCCTACTGGACGACGAGCAGCACCCCGTTGAACTCCCCTCGACCTCCTCTTCTCTCCTTCCCTCGACTCCCGTAGCACAACCCGTCTCCACCTTCTTCCTCGACGACTCCCCTCGCCATCATCTTTCCCGCCGAGCTACCCAGGCCAACACTACCTCACCACCAGCACACCACCACCTTCTTCCTGCTCCCTGTCCTCCTCCTTCCTGAGCTCCTCCTCATTGACCACAGCTCCTCCTCATTGGCCGAACCTCCCTATGGCCGGAGCAGCCTCACCCCCTTTTATTAACATCATCTACATCATCATCATCATCCACATCATCACCATCATCATCTAACCTTAATCATCATAATCATCATCCCCCTTAATCCCCATCACCTTAACCCTAATCATCATCTCCAATCATTATCACCATCATCATCCTCATCATTACCCTCGTCATCATCATCCACATCATCGTTATCGTCGTCCCCGTGAGCGTACCCCAAGGTTCAAACCTATCCCTCTTCTCCTTTTATGTGTGCTTGTGTGTATGCCAGTAGGACATTAGTATTGCTTTATCACAGTTAGTTGACATCAGACCCTGAGTCGGTGAACCCAACTTGTATACGTATACATACACGTATGCATATATTGTTCAATTTGGTATATATATATATATATATGTATTGTATAATTAAGTAAAAGCTAAATAATAGTTATGACTATATATAAAATTATATTGTACGACCCTAGGACACCATGGATATTGCCCGCATATTTACCTTGACTTTGTGACCTGAAAATTAGGGAGTTGTCTGCCTCGTATACACTGACGTACTGGCTAGACAAGTGTTAGTTTATTGTCTGTTTTTACAGCATTTGATAATGTGACACCCGCATAATTAAATGCGCATTTGACTCTGTTAGTCGACCAGTGTCACCCCTTGTATAGCCTCTGAGTCCAGTGTAAATATGGTTGTTTATGTGATAGTGTAATGATTGATGTTGTATTTTATTATATTATATGTATATAGGACTATTGGATTGTTCTGCACGACTTCTGGAGCAGGCTATTGGTACTACGCAGCTTTCTTGCCAGGCAAGTATAACTTGCCATTGTACTGTTATTCATATACCATATATTGCATGCATCTTTATTTCTGTCATTTAGTTCATATATTTTAACTGCTAAATAAACTGCGCGTACAAGAAAACTTGGGTGCAACGACGGTGTCGTCGTGATATGTTTTTATTATGTATATGCATTGACCTTGTTTATGAGACCGCCACATTATCATGAAGCATCATTAGGTTTTATTGGCCGTGACACATTTATTACATGAGTTGTGAGTCTCATATATATCACGGACTCGCATGCAGATTTTGGTCTCATGTACGTATGAGACGTGCGATAGGGAATAATGCTGTTAAAAACTTTGCATGCTACGAGACTGGGCAGTTAATAAAGGTATTATCGCATCATGGATGTGACATGCTTAGAGCATGGAGTGGGAAGAACAACAAGTAAGGCGTGTGGGCTCCGTTGCACTTTTCTTGTGTAACCCGTACGCTCCGCCGGAGATGCGCGGTCGTGATGACCACTATATATTATATATTATCAAGCGGCCTCTGCCGTTCAAAAGATGACATACTTTTTAGGTCCCTAAATCTCCAAGAGAATCATGCCAATCCCATTTTATCCAGATAGCCCACGCTTTAGAAAAGTTGTTCTTAAACTGCATTCAGACGGTTAGGCAACCCATTGGATGTTTATTTCAGTACTTATTGGCATGTTTCTATTTATCTTGTTATATCACTCTGAGGACCTGGTCCCTTTTCAGGTGTAGATGTTCATGAGTATTCGTAGGAGCGCAGATCCAGACTGGTTACTTATATTTCGAGGAGGTCTTCTCTTCGAGTCTCAGTGATTGTTAGATGTTGTACTTATAATATTTTGTTTATTTTATATTCTAGTTCGGCATTGGATTTGTCTCCATCTAACTGTCATCCTTAGATACTTCATATCTAGTTATATAGATATTGGTTATTTATTTATTTATGTTTTATGTGGAAGAGATTTAGATTATGCCTGTGACTTGAAATAGTTTATACCACTTGTGAATTGTTACGCATGGATTTGGTTTCCATATATTGGAGTTGCCATATACATGCGGCTGACATGCTTACGTGTCCTAGTCCTACATATTTTTTGGACTGGGACGTGACATTAGCACTTGTCCAAACAACTGCAGCAGCTACGCATAGGTCATTATACTGGCAGCAGTAGCAACAAAAAGTGTGAAGAAGATAGTCAGCGTACAAAATTCAGAGAAAGAACTAATTATGCCTTAGACTCCACTAACAATGTTGTTTAGCACAGTCTGTATAGGCAATAGTATCTTCACATAGAAGGAGGGGCTACCTCCAAACACTGTAACTATCGCACAGAGTGTGCAGATTCTGGAATTGGAAATATTTCTCCTTTGAACTCCAACAATCCATTCTGCCAAGACATGTACTACGTCTTTAAGCGTGCGAAACTCCATGTACAGAGCCGGGAAGCAATTTCATCTATGCACGTCACTAGCTACCGACGATAGTATGTGTCTGTACAGGAATAATTCAAGTTTGTGCAGGGACCAACCGCCACTGCAGACTTTAATGCAACTACTCCACGCAAAGGATGGTAGGATTTATCTAGTACAGAACTCATACACAGATGGTAGTGTTCCTGTTTGCAGAAGAAACAAGGTTGTGCTTACTGAATCAGATCTACCAGTAGACATCAAGGCTGCGCATAATCTAAATCACTACCAAAACTTGTGGTCTTCTTCTCTTGATCTACGTGATGTAATAAATCAAAAACACAAGGAAAAAGAACTTTCTACATCAGAAATGATGTCGACTCATCACTTCCACCAAAATATAACTAACTGATGTTGTACCAAAGTTGACACACCAGTTAAGTAGTCTGTATTCCAAAGGATGCAAGTCACTTCGGCAATAGGACAACGATCCTGAAGGTGATGGCCTATTCATGAGGAAGAAGAACTACTCCTCACCTTTGTCAACATAACAGGAAGAACTAATCGTAGAGGTCGAAGAAATGCAAGGACTAATCGCGGATGCCAAAACAGAGAAAGAGGTTGAACGAATCATCGATCACCATCTGGCTCGCCCGACTACACACCAAGGCATAGTTCGAGGAATGTTCCTGCTGTGAGGGAATACCAAGGCACTAAGTCTCCATGGATAAATAATGCACCCTCAGTTAGGGTTAGTATCACATCAGAATCAGAGGCAAATAGTGTAGACTATAGCCACATAGTCTAGTCTACTGCTCCTCCTTCGACAACAGGGAAGTCAGTGCTTACATGGTCGGAGATGATCCAAAAGGTAGCACCATAGCTCAACCTATCAAAATAGGTAGCCGACACTCAACTTTTGAAAGCCCTTCGTGCAATGGAAGCCCGTCTTGATTCTATTGATAATCGAGACAATCTTTTGAATATGGCGGTATCACAGCCATACTCGATAGAATGGGATGACATAATGTGTCGTCCAATTTCAAGACACGGTCTTTGCAACCCTTTGATGGATTGTCATCTCCTCGGCAACATCTATGGTTTTTCAGCTTATAGATGTTCCATATGCTGAGAGATGACGCTCTTCTGACAAAGATATTTGTTGGAACCTTACATGGGTAGCATTTGAATGGCTTTGGAGTCTATCGAACGACTCCATCACGACCTTTAGAGATTTGGAAAGAATATCCTTGTCCAGGTTTTATGAAGAGGAATCAGAGGTTGACATGTCTACCTTAATCTCTATGACACGGAAAGAGAAAGAACAGGCACACAACTTTATTGAGCATTTTGTATGGCTGACTCTCAGGTTACCTCCTGGTGTTCCACCAACTATGCTGATTGAAACTTGCAAGCATAACTTCCTCCCAGTAGTCAAATTTTGCTTGGGAGCCCTTAAGATTGATTCAGGGTCGACGCTTATTAGAAGTATAGAATATGCTGAGAAATCAGTATCTAATTTGGAACTGGTCGGCTTTAAAAATCCCAACTCTGATGATAAAGGCAAACATCCCCAAAGAAACAACAACAATCGCAATGGTAATAAGGGTAATGAATCCTTAACGATCAATGTGTCAGCAACTCCCTCTCAACCAATGTAGAAAGGTCCATAAAACATGAAACCAACTCAAGAATACACCTTCAACCAAGACGATATTGTTGAGATCTTCCATATTCTGATGAAGAAGAACAAACTCAAGCTTCTTGACATTAGACGACATGAAAAGGCTAGTCGTACTAACGACCCAAAGTACTGCTTGTTCTATCGGTATGTTCATTATCCGACCAAGGATTGCTACGTGCTGAAGAACTAGATCCATAACTGATAGACTCTAAAGCTATCACGCACAACGCTGACCAGAAGAAGGTCACCTCCAGCATGGTTCTTACAGTTTGGTGACTTTCCAATGGTTGAAGTCCAAATGGTGTCTTCTCGATACCAAAAGTTAGGATAGTGATCGTCAATCTTTTACTGGCCCGAGACCAAGCAAGGGGGTTGGTTCCACTGACCACTCCACGCATTAAGATAATGTGGGTTCATCAAAGATTTGCAACATGAGACTAATTTCTCCGATTTCAAACTAAAGTAAAAGGGGAAGAACAAAGAGCCATGTAATAATGTATTTCCTGCCTCTCCAACTATTAACGAAATACTGTCCAGAGAGACTAGGTCTAGAAGGCATACTTGCAGACACATAAGCTAGTCCAGGAGGACGCGTCTCTAGCCCCTCCAGCTCATCCTGCTCCTGTTTTTCCAGAAGCTGGTCCGTCGAAGCAAAAGGCGCCGGACATGTCCAAACCAAAATAAGTAAAGTTCGATAAGTCTTTGAAGAATAATCCTCCTCAAGGACTTGATAAACCATATAACTTTGATATATTGGCATAGCTTGTCAATACACCAGCTCGGTTGCCCATATGCGAGCTCCTTTATCTCTCCAAGAAGACTCAAGATGCATTAAGTGAGGCGTTGTTACACGCTGACTCCTATCTGACACATATCAAGTAACCAACTCAAGACCTTGTTGCTTGTCCCCATTGCCACAGTATGATGGAAAAAATTTCCAACATAACCTTCTCACAAGAGAAAATATTATTAAAAAATAATCGTCATGATTGATGATAGACCATTATATTATACTGGCTAGCTACATCGGTGCTATGAAGTTGGATCGCATGCACATCGATCCTAGCTTGTTACTCAACATCATTCTTAGGAGCTTACTACAGATTTTAGGAATTTTGATGCTTCAGCTTGCAGCCACAAATACTATCATCCTGGACTTCAATGCTGAAAGAAGTCACCCCTTGGGAAAGATTACCTTAAATGCCAGATCGGTGATTTCCGTACCGATGTGACTTGCTACGTTATCAACGTAGAAGTATCATAAATAGCGACACGTATGACGATAGCCCAATTACAAATTTATATCCATGTATTGTTCATCGATAAGACATCGATATTTTACTATTAACCGAAACTATTGAAGGACTCATTGATTTTTTTTATTGAAATATAAGATTTTTAGTCTGCCTCCAATATGTTGGAAACGTGGTGAGACTCGAACCAACTTTAATCAATGAGATATCATATTAGACTTGACCCATGAGTAAAAGTGAACAAAGTCTAATTGATTCCATGTACTATAACTCATTATTCCATTTTATATGGGATTTGTATTTAAAATTTCTGTACAACTCATTTTTGCAAATATTATCGCCATACTAGATACAAGTGCTCATTTTCTATGGATAGAGTTGAGATCAAAAACTCATATTCGTAAGACCAATGGGTTTTGGATCAACATCTGACCCAGCCCGACTTAGTAACGCCTCCTAGGCCAAGTACTAGGGGTGCAACTCTAGCGAGCTAAACCCGAGTCCGATTGGGTAAACCCATTAATAGGTTGGGTTAGGGTTGAAGATGTCGTGCTCCAATCTCCCGATAGAATCGTTCGTCCCCGCTAGGCGTGAATCACCGCGCCAGCACTCCCGTGGAATGATCGTTCCCATCAGGAACGTGATGTCGTACGAGTACAAGCTACGCCCATGCAAGACCATGAATTCGAACAGACGAAGAAATAGTTAAGCCACAAAGTCGCATAGATAGTCCGTATGCAGCGAAATAAGAAACGAACATGCGATTGGTAACAAGTTCACAGAGTTGTCATAGCGGAAGCATTGAATAACATAAGTATAAAAGTAAAACAAGCCCTTTATTGATATTGAATAAGTATTACAAGTGGCGCTAGGCCGAGATTACAAGTCACTCAAGTCCTCTCTCTCGAAATAATAAAAGCGTGCCAAGTGGCTATAATTATGGAATAATACATAGGCGATGTTCCAATATTATGTCCTGTATAGGTGCTTCAGCTCCGGACCCGACGCTTCAAGGCTCCAGAGCGAACTCCACGCCTAAGCTCGCACGAAGGAGTTTTCGTACCGAACGAGGTTCTTCCGTACCCTGCAAGCAATCTGGTCGGTTATCAATACTTGAATGCACTGGTGGGGAGGCTTCTCGCCCGCTCGACAAATCCAAACACATTATATAGGTTTCGTGCACCATCGATTAATTTGTCTTTCTAGTCTTGTCTTAGGATCAGTTTCATGGCATAAGGAAAAACCTAACTCATATAGCAGTGCATCGTGCGATATAAGAGTAATACGATGAGACTTACCAACTTACCATTCATCCTTCCCTGTCCAAGGTAAACCAAGTTAAACCAAGCACGAGTATATCTAATAAAATTCAAGGGCAATTGCATAAGCAAACACGAGTGTCATAAGCCGGTTCTGATTTAGGCGCATGAGTTATATGGATTACTCAGACTGTGTTATACTCAGAAGGGTTGCAATAGATTGCTCAGGTGTTCAAATTATGTACAAATGTATTATACTCAATCTGTTCAGGTGATTCAGATTTCCAGATGCGATGCAATAACTCGCACGTGGATTGCCGCTAAGCGATGATGACTTATCTATACGAACATGAGTTGCTGGCATTGTAGTGTCTCGCTCTATGCACTATGTACCAGAGATATCGGTTTGCTGACTAAAAAAAAAACCTTCTTGAAGAGCTCCTTGTTGAACCAGAAGATGACTGATCTAGGTGAGTGGACAGAACTTCATTCTCTGATTCTTGCACGCCTTATAATGAATCTGAGTTTTTAAAATGCTTGTTTGCTTAATAAGATAATGTTCGTATTGAGAATGATAGAACGAGAACCTGCATGCTTAACTAGATAACGTGAATGCTTGTCAACAGAAGAACCTTGCCATGCTAATAAGAAGAGTAAGAGATTGTTTGTATGTTACCTTATCGTTTCTGCATAGATGGATCTATATGAAATGCTTGAACAAAGAGATGGCGGCTAGTCCGCACAGAGATAGAAGAGAAGAGATAGATGGCCTGTTTGTTCATTTTGTCTGTATCATAAAGTTTATCTGATAGTGTTTCATACATTCGCATCGGTCGGACAATGGCTATTAGTGCGGAGCTGAACCTTGGTCCTGGCTGCTATTTGAACGTATTTTAGTGAAGAGCAACTATGAGTCACAGCTGCTAATAACATCAGATAAAAGAGTCATTAGTTAGCTAGATTACCGCTACTGGTCCAGAGTTTCTCGGAGACCAAAATCATATAAATAGTTCACCTTGTTTGTTTAATATGAGGATAGTTTCTAGATGGTGCATTATCCCTAGAGTCTTTGAGTATATCTCACGAGACACGTTGCGCACACCCTGATAGTAGAATAATTGGCTTGTCTTATATGCTTGAATATAATCGAACATGAACTCTGATTTCAAAGATGTTTCAAAAAATAAGTAATATGACTCCGTTCTCGTACTACATGTAACGAACCTAGATAAAACTAGAAAGATCACTGGTAATGTAATATTTTATAACATAATTACTAAGTGTTGGTTTTAATGAATGTTGCTTCTGTTCGTTGATTTTATACTAACCCGTACTTTCTCCAAAGTGCTGACCCACCAACAGTTTGCTTGTTCATAGGTGCTAGATCGTCAAAGGAAGCGATAACCGTGCCTCATCCCCAAGACCCGAAAATCTGGTTTTGATGCCTTGAACCGTATCGTGATATTTTGAGCTACTTTTGTATAGAGGAACATAATATATGGAACGATACCATTGTATTCAGAGAACCTTGTGCCTTGGCCTTTGCCCCATTTACTTAGAAGGATTATTGTTTGCAATAATGTCCCTCCACTGCGTACTCGATCGGTTCGATGATAGCCCAACTTTAACCATGTTGCCTTATACGAGCGCAAACCCAGGCTCGCACGACATCATGCCTCGATGGCAAACGACTTACGACCCGCGAGAGCACCGGGGCACGATAATTCACGCCCGACGGGGACATTGTCGGGACCTTCGGGATCGGGACGTGACAGACATAGCCATAAAGGACGAGTTATAGTCTTGAACGAGGATGGTATGCAACGAAAGCATGTGAGGTGCTACAAGCCATGTCACGCCCCAGTCCCAAAATATATGGAACCAGGCCACGTAGCATTGGCCAGCTGGCACGTCACTAAGGGATTATCCAATTTAATGGACCCAAAGGAACGTGCTACGCTGTCCTAAAATACTAACAAGTCTAATACAGGTAAAGTCTAATCTCATCCACAAAAATATCAAGGAATACTGAAATGAGTGCTGAATATATATAAGTGCTGATGTCTGAAATGTCTTAGTACAAATCAGATAAGTCTGGTGGGAACAAACCCACTACAAAAGATAATAAAATAGAAGTGCTGAACGTAATAAGACTAGAGCATCGTCTTTCTAGGTAAGAAGCTCCAGCTCCAGGTGAACATACTACTAAAGATCAGGGAGACTTTGATGGTGTCACCTCTAACTCCTCCTCAGTTGCGTACCTCATCTCCTGTTCGGGTCCGTACACTGTGGGGTAGTATGCCACATCTAAATCTGGAAGGGAACCAAGTCCTCAGTGGGACATAACAAGATACATAAAAACATGCCATATGTAAATACTGAATAAAGTAAATAAAGGTGTGCTAACCATCTAAGTGAATGCAATGTGAAGACCTCATAGTACGTATGGGAAAGTGTGGGCTAGACATATGCTGACTTAATTCACCAATCGTCATGACTGGCTAGTATATGCCACATATGCCCCCAGACACATAGGAACTCTATAATCGTCCATCTCCGAGGAGCATGGTATCCGAAGGTATAATGTCAAGGAGGGGGTGTCCATATGCCTACTAGTTATCTTTCCCGCCCAATGCGGGTATACAAGTCGAATACACAACGTGCATACCACGTAGCTAGATGCCAAGTTATACTTTCCTGAATATTCCTGATTTTGTGCTAAGTCGTGATGCACGTCATACGTACTGGTAGTGTCACGCCCCATGTCATGCCCCAAATCCCGTAAGGGTCGTTCGTCCTCGCTGGATCCTTTACGGAACCGATTGTTTCTCGCTAGGGGCGTGATGCCGTACGAGCCTGGAGTTGCGCTCGCACAAGGCAAGAACTTGCAGTTTTAGGAACCTATTTTGAAACACAATCGATAAACACATTCACAGAGATTTGAACACAAATACGGAAGAAACATGCTTTTTTATTGAATATTCAGAGTAATTTACATAGAGTTTACATTGATGCGCCTTCTCGGCTATTGAATTACATTACTAAAAGGTAACTCAAAATGCAGGGCGCGCTCCGTCAGATAGTCCACGTCGTTTGCACATTACGCCCTTGTATAGATTGAAGTCTTTGCCTCCAAAATGAACTGACTCCAGCTATACTTCAAAACAGAAGCGCTCCTAACGCCTCCTCGCTATGCTCTAGCGTTGCACCGTCTGAGTGCCTAAAATAGTTGCCCACAACGTGGGTCAGTACTTAACTTGTACTGGTGAGCGGGATGAATCCCATTCGACTAAATCGACACTAGCTTGTTAGGGGCGAGCATGCATTAAGATAGCTTCTATAAGGAAGCAAGTGAAATCAATTCATATCAGTTGCATATTTTGATAGAAAATGAATAAAGCAGTGAATCCAACCAGTACACCGATTGCTTACTCAATCGATGCACGCCTTCCCTGAAACGAAACACAAGTATACTTACCATCTGCACAAGACAATAAGTTAGCATGCGTTCTACACTATGCGGTCATTGGTGTGATCGACACCTTAGGGACATATTTCAAGCTTAGCGACGCGCCCTATCAGCCCGGGTAGCAAGCCCTGCTGGAGGTCCCGCTAAGCATCGTGACGAGCACGAATCAAATATTTCCCTCCGGATCGATACGGTTCCAGTGCCCCGGAAAGCCGTTTCGAGGAAAGCCAAACCCTGTGCACAAGTTGTCCCAGACCATGCAAATGCATAAAATAATTCATATTACATACAATACATTTAGAAAAAACAGAAGAAGTAAGCAGCACATATATATATATCTCATGCAACAGTTATATTTTCCAAGCGGTGTTCCGATACAGTTATCCATAAGTTCAAACTCTAACCGAGGCACTAGGCTGCCACCAACAACCAACTTCCTTTTCTCAAAACCTCATATTATATTACAAGCAAGCATATGATAATTTAGCCTATAAAATCCCAAGTTCCTTTCTTAGTGGCTGGCATGCCTGTGGCTAAGGATTTCCTAGGCGTCCAACCGGGCATCATCGAGTGAACGATTGAAACTTAGAGATGTTGGCATGAAGAAGTAGGAAAGAAGGGACCAAACCACTCACTGGTTAAGGAAAAAGGTAGCTGAAACACGATTCCCGCCTAGCGACGATCAAACGTCAGTTACGCGGACCTGAAACAGCACGAGCACCGAGTTAGAAATCTTGCCTATCCTTCCTTGCCGAACTCCCCAAAACCTCAAAATCCAAACGATAAAACCAGCAGTGAAAACCAAGCAAATCGAAAGCAACACAAATCCCGAACCTCAAAATGGCAATCAAGAAAACCAAGCAACCAAAGCACGAAAACTATTGGACTCGTTTCAATAGAGTCCTTTCCATGAGTTGGAAAGGATCATCGTATTTTGTCCGTGGCAAAGATGCCGAGATCTAAGCTACGACTCAGATGGATTAGCCACAAGCCCAATTACGTAGTGCTCGTCCCGGTCGGATCAGGATTTGAGGCACTACATAATATACCACTAAGAAAAAGTTTCGACCCGAAACTTAAGAACAAGGCCTACCTCCGACTCGGTGAACAATGAAGGATACTTCTCCTTCATCTCCTCTTCGACTTCCCAGGTTGATTCCCCAGCTGTATGGTTCCGCCACAGCACGCGAACCAAGGACATCGTACGGTTGCGAAGAACTTTTTTCTTACGGTCCAGAATCTGCACCGGCTCCTCCGGGTATGACAAATCCGTGCTCAAATCTAACTGTTCGAAGCTAACTACATGACTCGAGTCATGCACATACTTCCGCAGTTGGGAAACGTGGAATACGTCATGTACTCCAGCCAAGGTGGGAGGTAGTGCAACTCGGTATGCCACAGCTGCCACCCGTTCCAGTATTTTAAAGGGGCCGACAAACCTGGGACTCAGCTTGCCTTTCACGCCGAAACGCATCACTCCCCGCATCGGCGTCACTTTCAAGAAGACATGATCCCCGACCATGAACTCCAAGGGCCTACGATGAGTATCGGCATAGCTTTTCTGTCGGCTCTGCGCAGTGCGGAGTCTTTCCCGAATCAAGCGAACTTTCTCCACCGCCTGCTCCACCAACTCGGGTCCGAGTACCTGCCGCTCGCCGACTTCGTCCCAACAGATTGGAGATCGACACTTACGCCCATAGAGCGCTTCGTACGGTGCCATCTGGATGCTCGATTGGTAGCTGTTGTTGTACGCAAACTCCGCCAACGGAAGGTGCGTGTCCCAACTAGTCCTTAAATCGATCGCACACAGCCGTAACATATCTTCAAGTATCTGATTTGTCCTCTCTGTTTGGCCATCAGTCTGGGGGTGGTATGCGGTACTGAACTGTAGCTTGGTTCCCAAAGCAGACTGTAGGCTAGTCCAGAAACGAGATAAGAAGCGTCCGTCACGGTCAGAAACGATAGAAGCGGGCACTCCGTGTAATCGGACAATCTCGTCTATGTAGATCTGTGCTAACCGATCGACGCTCCACGCAACTTTTATGGGAAGAAAGTGGACTGATTTGGTCAAACGATCAACTATGACCCAAATTGCATCATGCCCCCGTGGCGTCTTCGGAAATCCCACAATAAAATCCATAGAGATGTTGTCCCATTTCCACTCGGGAATAGCGAGGTTTTGCATCTCCCCGCCGGGCCTCTGATGTTCAGCTTTCACCTGTTGGCAGGCCATGCACTGTGACACAAAGGTCGCCACATCCCGTTTCATACCTTTCCACCAGAAGGTACCGCGTAAGTCCTTGTACATCTTCGTGCTCCCCGGATGCAAAGAATACTTCGCGTAGTGCGCTTCCGCCATAATTTCCCTCCGGAGTTCAGGGTCGCTTGGGACGCATAGCCTTCCTTTCATTTGTAAGGCCCCATCTTCGCCTGCCACAAAGTCAGACGTCTTCCCCGCCGAGATCAATCCGCGCACCTTCACTAGGAACTGATCGCCCTCATGAGCTGACTTGATTCTATCTCGTAAACTCGGTTCAAGGCGGAGTGGTGCCAGCTGCACTCCTTGCTGCCGAACTCAAAATTCGATGCCCATCGCCTCTAGATCACGAAGTAAACGGTTGTTTATAGATAACGAGCCCACGTGCTTTCGACTCAGAGCATCAGCAACGACGTTTCCCTTGTCCGGAGTATACGCGATCGTTAGATCATAGTCCTTAATAAGTTTTAGCCAACGCCGCTGCCGGAGGTTTAGTTCCCGTTGAGTGAATTGATACTTGAGGCTCTTGTGATCTGTGAAGATTTTGCAAGCAACACCGTAAAGATAGTGCCTCCACAACTTTAATGCAAATACAATCGCCGCCAATTCTAAGTCATGCGTCGGGTAGTTTTTCTCGTGCGGCTTCAGTTGCCTGGAGGCGTACGATATTACCTTGTCCCGTTGTATGAGTACACATCCCAATCCGAGTCCTGAAGCGTCACTGTATATCTGAAACTCCTCTACCCCATCTGGAAGTGCTAAAATCGGAGCTGAAATAAGACGCCGCTTCAATTCACTAAAGCTGGCTTCGCATTCTTCACTCCATTTGAATACAATCCCTTTCTGAGTAAGGCAAGTCAAAGGTGAGGCCAGTTTAGAGAAATCTTTCACGAATCTACGGTAGTATCCTGCTAGGCCGAGAAAGCTTCTGATTTTGCTGGCTGACGTAGGTTGTTTCCAGTCCACCACCGCCTCTATTTTCTTCGGGTCTACGGCGACGCCTTCTGCCGAGACGACATGACCAAGGAACGCCACGCTGTTCAACCAGAACTCGCACTTGCTGAGCTTAGCGAACAACTTATGTTCTCGTAATATTTGTAACACGATCTTCAGGTGTTCCTTGTGTTCCGCCTCACTCTTGGAATATATTAGAATGTCGTCGATGAATACGACGACAAACTTGTCAACGTACGGCCGAAACACGCGGTTCATCAGATCCATGAAAGCTGCAGGGGCGTTCGTTAAGCCGAACGACATCACGAGAAACTCATAGTGTCCGTAACGAGTTCTGAATACAGATTTTTTGAATATCTTCTGGTTTGATCTTTAACTGGTGATACCCTGACCTGAGGTCAACTTTAGAGAAAATAGTTGCACCTTGCAGTTGATCAAACAAGTCATCTATTCTTGGCAAAGGGTACTGATTTCGGACGGTCGCCTATTCAATTCTCGGTAGTCAATACACAGCCGCATGGATCCGTCCTTCTTTTTCACGAACAGTACTGGAGTACCCCACGGAGAAACGCTTGGATGTATGTATCCTCGGTCCAACAGGTCTTGCAACTGAACCTTAAGTTCCTTTAACTCTGCTGGAGCCATTCGATAAGGTGCCTTCGATATCGGTCGCGCATCCGAAAATGTGTCGATGCTGAATTCGATCTCACGATCAGGAGGCATTCCAGGCAGCTCGTCGGGGAACACGTCGAGGAAATCTGCTATAACATCAGCCTGAGCTGCATTTGTACTTTCCTGCCGAGTGTCTCGAACTGAAGCTAAGTACCCTTCACAACCCGAATGCAGCATACGCCTTGCCGAAATTGCTGATATCACCATTGCCGTCTTCGGTGCAGCGCTGCACGAATAGTAGAAGTCTGCCTCGCCGGGTAGACGAAATATGACTCGCTTATCCGCTCACTCGATTGTTGCATGGCAAGCACCCAACCAATCCATCCCGAGAATAATATCGTAATCCTTGATGTCCAGTACAATGACATCTAAGGAAAGCTTCCTTCCTCCGATGCAAATATATCCATCCCTACAGATCGCATGGGCGGGCATGTCGACTCCCGAAGGTGTGCTTACGCAAAGATTCATAGATAAGGGAGTAGAAGCTAATTTATGCTCAACAGTAAAATCAGCAGATATGAAGCTATGCGTAGCACCTGAATCAAATAAGACTCTAGCGGGCAAATCTCGGAAAAGTAATGTACCTGTCACGACTGTTTCAGAGGCAGATGCCTCATCTCGAGTCAAGGCATAGACTCGGCCCTGAGCACCTTGGCGTTGTGGATTAACTGGCACAGCATTTGCATCACTTGCTGGAGGCCCTCGGTTCTGATTATTCCTGTTGTTTTGATTCGGCTTACCCTCCCGACAGTTAAACTGTTTATGGCCCAGACGACCACATTTGAAACATCCAGTAACCCGACAATCGTTTACTCGATGCCCTGACTTGCCGCACCTGGTACAGTTCGGTGCCTGAGTCTGACCCCTGCTATCCGACGTGTGCTGACGCTTATGTGCTCCCGACCCTCCCGTTTCCTGAGGTCGTTTATTGTTGTTGGTACGGGGGGTTTGCACTTCTGCCTTTGGGGGATGACGCCCAAAGATCCGCTCGCTGCCCAGGGCAGCTTCGTAGCATTCTCTATAGGTTTGACACTTTTGATTGATGACGTCCCTACGCAACTCATCATTCAAACCTTTTTGAAAGCGATAGCACCACGCCTGCTGGTTAGGCAGGAAGTGCCCAGCAAACTTTGCCAGCTTAGCGAATACCGAATCATAATCGTCAACAGACGGACTCCCTTGGACTAGATTGCTGAAGTCGTCTTCCTTTTGTTGACGCACGACGCGGGGAATATACTGTTCAATGAAAGCTGATTTAAATATTTCCCAAGTAATTTTACAGTTGGGATTGGCATCGTAAATCCCTTGCTTCGTTGCCTCCCACCAATCATGCGCACGCAGTTCCAGCTGAACTGATGCACAGGCAACTCGCTTGGACCCCCGGATGCCAACCAGGTTGAAGAGTCCCTCCAGCTTAGCAATCCATCCCAGAACTACGTCCGGTTCCGCTCGTCCGTTGAACGTAGGGGGATGCATTTTTGTAAACTCTGCTGCTCGGCAGGTGTTCCTAGCTGAAGGCTGAGTTTCTTCGGACTCATCCTCTACCGCCACGGCCGGCGGCGTCACTGTTGTTGCTCCGTTGCTGGGTGCCAATGATGAAATCAGTTGCATCATCGCATCCAGCTGCTTCTGCTGAGCGGCAAATTGGGTCTGAATATTTGCCTGCTGAGTAACGGCCTGTTGCTGTTGCGCCTCCACGAGGTGCATAAGCCGTTCCGACATCCCGTTCGAACCCGCTCCTCCGAATTCTCTTGAACTTGTTGGGTCGCTTCGAATAGGCTGAGCACTGCTTGCAGCGGCAGTGTTTTTCTTAGCCATTTGCTACAAAAGAGAGTAGCTTGTTAACATCTCAAAATTGATAGATTTTATATCTACGGGCTTATTGTATAGGCGATTCATCTGATGCAGCGGACGCCGAACGCAACTCAATAGAGAGGCGCATCAAACTCCTTTATATTCTTTTTGAAAACCCGAGGAAATACAGCCGAGCTCTGATACCAATATGTCATGCCCCAAATCCCGTAAGGGTCGTTCGTCCTCGCTGGATCCTTTACGGAACCGATTGTTCCTCGCTAGGGGCGTGATGCCGTGCGAGCCTGGAGTTGCGCTCGCACAAGGCAAGAACTTGCAGTTTTAGGAACCCATTTTGAAACACAATTGATAAACACATTCACAGAGATTTGAACACAAATGCAGAAGAAATATGCTTTTTTATTGAATATTCAAAGTAATTTACATAGAGTTTACATTGATGCGCCTTCTCGGCTATTGAATTACATTACTAAAAGGTAACTCAAAATGCAGGGCGCGCTCCGTCGAGCCGCACGCCTCCGTCCAGAGCAGACAAGGACACAGGACAGGACTCGACACAGAAGACTCGGCCAGACACAGGAAACCTAAACCCTAACCCTAGTTTTTAGGCGCGTGTCGGACACGAGTCGGACACGATTTATACGCTATTTCAAACCCTGTTCAGGTACTCATAGCTTCTTGCTTGTAGCTCTGATTTTAATTCCATAAATTTTATCGCGTAGCCTGCATGACCCCCTCGGTGCCCGTGCAAACCGCTCGGGGCATCGCGTCCTGTGGTGATCGTACATCGCGATCCAAAAACAGGAAAACCAACGCCCTGTTTCACCCCGAAACTGAGTACGCCCCGCCAAACGGGACGACCTGGTCACGTGCGGTCTTTACCGATACGTGCGCGTCGTTGTTACGGACGTGCGGGATTTCGCAGAAGCTGATTCGGATGTGCGTGCACACTAAAATCAGTACGTATCCGCGGACAACGCCCCGTATCCGATTTTTCTGTTTGTCACTGTAACTTAGTGTACACACGTCGGATCGAGACGAAACTTGTGCCATCGGACTCATAGCAATACGTTGGTCCTGTGAGCTAAGTTTGGTTCGATTCTGAGAACGTTGACAAAATCGCGTGTCGCGGGCCCCACAGGCTCCACTCGACGGGCGATTTTGAGAACGGCTCATCGGAATCCAATTCTGGAAGTTCCGTTGGGTTCGTATCATCGTTCTTGACCTGTCGACACTAAGTTGGACTGTTTTGGAGACCTTTGACCCTGATACATTTTTCGGTGCAAAGCGACCCACATCTGGACCCCGCCTTGACCCGAAAATGACATTTTTGCCCTTGTCTCCAAATTGGACTCAAGGACAGGCGTTTCTAGCTGATTAATATTTTTTGGATCTGATGGTGATATTTGTTTCAGCAACCGGAGTATTGCCTGAAATCCCAGCTGAAGCCAGAGCAATAATTGGAGCCGAAAACCCAGGCAAGTGTACCTTGCCATAAATGTAGTTTAATGATTCATTTTCTCTTGATTTATTTTCTTATGACTGTTGTAAATGATCAACCCTAGGGTCGTGTGACTTGCTTAGCGTCCGATTATAGTCGGGTGCCAACACCGTACGCGGGGTTGTGCAATGTCAATTAGAGATGGTTATCGTGACATTTATATTTCTCGTACTTGCCATATCAAGTACGTTATACCCAGGACACTTGACATAGATCATGAGACAGAATCCTCCTGAATATTCAAGGTGATTCTGTATAGGATACAGGTTTATGACTTATAAAATTTACAAGCTTAGATTTTATCCTGACTGATTGCATTAGTTTAATCTTGCGTGACATGAACATGAGACATTATGGAACTGTGACGTAAGATTACATTGGGTGGGGAAAGAATTACCATACAAAAGGCTGAATATATATATATATATATATATATATATATATATATATATATAATAACTTAATGGAAGTGCCTTAGACTCTGACGCAGAGCTTTGGTACCGTACTGGCCCTTCGAGAGAATACTACTATGGTTTCTTTGACACTGATCCTGTAGTAGTTTCAGCCTGAGTATGACTAATAACTCTAACTTGCATTATCACTTAGCTGGTTATTTACCCTGTTGTTTCCTTTATTTCTGCACTGCATTATATTTTGGCTTGTGTTTTCTGTACCTTGCTATATCCCCTGAGGACCTGGAATGGATTATATCCCCAGGTTTAGCAGCCGAGATCTACCCTGAGGTGTACGGAACATGAGCACTACTCGGAGCAGTACCTGAACCTGAGGACGAGGTGATTGTTGAGGACTTCTCCTGAACAATTGCTTCGCCATGCTCAGTCATTATGGCAAATAGACTTTATTTCATGTTTAATTAAACTCTTTATTTTCCTGTTTAATTGAACTTGTGTAAACAGACTTATTATCGGGTGGTTTCCCGATTTTTAAATACTTGTAACTGGATGTTGTTGATTATTTCTTTTGCTGATGTTGCTATCTTTATTCTGTGGATGAGATTAGTAAACCCTGACTATTGTAGTACAGCTTAAGTATGCCCCGATGGATCTATTAAATTGGGTTTGTCCATCGGTGCATGCTGCTGGCCATTGCCACGTGTCTAGTCCCTTGGTATTTTGGGACTGGGGCGTGATAATTACCGCTACCGGCTCCCCGACACAGAGCTTGTAGTGGCTCAGCCTGAGTACTCGTGATGCTTTTACTTGCATTTTTACTTAGATGGTTACTTACTTGCCCTATTTATTCCATTTATTTTCTGTACTGTATTTATTTTGGCATGAGCTTTCTTGTACCTTGCTATGTCCCCTGAGGACCTGGATCCGGATTATGTCCCCAGGATTTGAGGACGAGATCTATCCCGAGGTATACGGGACCGGAGCAGGAGCTGATCCAGGAGCTGTACCGCCATGCGAGGACGAGGTGTTAGCCGAAGACTTCTCCTGAGCATCCATGTTTCATGCTCAGCATTTATTTATTTCAGTCATTATATTCTGGTCTGTTGAACCATTGTATCAGATATTTATCGAGTTGTTCCCCGAAGCACTTTGTTGAGACTAGCTGATGATTTACATTCCTTATTTATTCTGTGGATCATGTTTTATATCTTGTGTGGATGAGATTAGTTGTGCATGTTGTCGTAGACTTGATTTTACAGCTTAAGTATGTCCTGATGGATCCATTAAATTGGGTTTGTCCATCGGTGCGTACTGCTGGCCGTTGCTACGTGTCTGGTCCCTCGGCATTTTGGGACTGGGGCGTGACAACCACCAAAAGAAAGTCTCCAATCAGCAGTGCCCTGAAGGTATCGTATAATCCCCTTGACCGTAATCTAATGTACCCTTCTAGGATTGGAAGTATACCTACTAATTGTGCCAACTGCGTGAGCGATGTCTGTCTCATACATACCATAGCATACACGAGACTCTCAATAGCTGAGGTATATGGAACCCATTTTATATTTTTCTTCTCATCCTCGGTAGATGGATACTACTCCTCAGCGAACTTAAAGTGAGCCGCAAGGGGGTTACTCACTTTCTTCTACCCGTCTATCAAAAAATACTGAAGTAGTGAATATACTTCTTATGAGACAAGTGTAGAAGCTTGGACTTTCTCTCTCGTCTGATCTCCATCCCAAGAATAGTCTTTGCTGAGCCCAAATCCTTCATAGAGAAGACCGCTACCAGTTGGCACGTCAACTCCGCTATCCTAGTGGCATTCTGATCCACCAGTAGAATGTCATCAACATAGAGCAGTAAAATAATGAAATTATCCTGGGCAAAGTACCTCACAAATAAACAGTGGTCTAACGTCGTCCATACATAACTATGCTCTCCCATAAATGACTCAAACTTCTAGTACCACTGCCTCGGAGCCTGGTTTAGACCATACAAGCTCTTCCTCAACCGGCAGACCAAGTGTGACTTGTCGTTCTCACAGAATCACTCTGGCTGCTCCATGTACAACTCCTCCTCAAGATAACCGTGGAGGAATGACGTCTTCACGTTGATCTGCTCGACCTCCAAGTCGAAACTGGCTGCTACTGCTAGCACCACCCGAATAGATGACTACTTGACGATTGGCGAAAAGATCTCATCATAATCTATGCTCTTCCATTGATCGTAGCCTTTAACTACTAGCATTGTAAACCCCCTGATTTTTCAGGAATTTTAAAATGGATTTTTCATAATTTTCTGTTTTTTTCTAGGATTTTTCTGTAACTAAAATTAAGGTATTTTAATATTTAATGATTTTTAAATATTATTAATTAATATTAAAATATTATGAAAATAATATTTTTGAGTGCAAAATGAAAAATTAGACATAGGGTAATTTTTCGGAAATTTATTGGACCCCGGAAGCATTTTTAAAGCCCTAAAAACCAAGTTGTAATTAACCCTAAATAAACTCTAAATTAAACCCGGTTTATTTTGAAATAAACCAAACCAACCCGAACCGCAGTTAAACCGAACCGAACCAAACCCAGCTCTTAACGGGTCGGGTTGGATCCGAATTGAACCCGACCCGGACCCGTTAACCCGGTCGGAAACCTAACCCTAATCCTAATCTGAATCCTATTCTGACCCGGCGGCTACCCTATTTAACCCCCTCGACGCCGGAACCCTAATCCCCTCTTCCTCCTCCGCCTGAACCCTAACCGTCTTCCCTCCTCTTTCCTCCGCCCTAAGCCCCGCCCTCAGCCATCATCCCCGACACCCCTCGAGATCCTCCGCCGCCTCGATCACGACCCCGCAGCCGCTCGACCCAAGCCCCGCTGCCCTGCCCCAGCCCTCGGCCTCCCTAGCCATCTCTGCCTTGGCCCTCCACCATCTCGCCTCCATCTCTCTCTCTCCGTCGAGCCTCGACCGCCTTGACGCCAACCCCCACCTTACCGTGCCTCACCCATCTCCACCCCGCTCTGCCACGACCCCCACCGCCCTCGATCACCACTCGTCGTCCTCCGCTCGTCCCCGACCCGCAGCACCCCGAGCCCAACCCCGCACCGCCACCACCCATCTCCTCCGTCTTCCTCTTCGCCTCGAGATCCTCCGCCGCCCGCGAAACCCGCAGCAGTCGAGCCTCGACCACGACCAACAGCAGCTCCGGCTGAGCTGCCTCCGGCTGAACACCCCCGCCCCGAGCCGCCTTCCTCCACCAGCTCCATCGAAGATCTCCGGCAGAAACCCTAAACCTAACCCTAGCTACAGTGCACCGTGTCCCCTTGTGTCGTGTCACCTCACGGACACGAAGAAACCCCGTTCTGCGTAGCCCCGTTCAGGTAACCCGTTCTCTCTCCTCGTTGTCCCGTTTTTTGTTCCGCCAATTGTGATGTGTAGACTGTGTGACCCTCTCGATGTCCGTGCAACCCGCTCGGTGTGTCGTGTCCTGTGGCGATCGCTAACCACGATCCAAAAATAGGAAAAACAATATCCTATTTTTCTCCGGAACTGAGTGCGCCCCGCCAAACGGGACGACTTGGTCGCGTGCGGTCTTCACCGAAAGGTGCGCGCCGTTGATACGGACGTGCAAGATTTTGCAGAAGTTGATTTGGATGTGCGTGCACACTGGAATCAACGCGTATCCGTCGACAACGTTCCGTATTCGCCTGTTCTGGAACACGTTGTAACTTTGTGTATACACGTCGGATCGAAACGAAACTTATGCCATCGGACTCATAGCAATACGCTGGTCCTGTGACCCTAGTTTGGTTCAATTCTGAGAACATTGACAAAATCGCATATATTGGGCCCCGCGGCTCCACTTGACGGGCGATTTTGTAATCGGCTCATCAAAATCCAGTTCTGGAAGTTTCATTTGGTTCGTATCATTGTTCTGGACTTGTTGACACTAAGTTTGACGAATTTGGAGACCATTGGTTCTGACACATTTTTCGGTGCAAAGCGGACCACATGTGGATCCCGCTTTGACCAGAAATTGTAGTTTTTGCCCCTGTGTCCAAATTGGACTCAAGGACAGGCGTTTGTAGCTATTTGATATTTTCTGAATCTGATGGTGATGTTTATTTCAGCAACCGGAGGAGTACCTGCAAGTTCCACTGAGACCAGAGCTACACTTGGAGCCAGAACCACAGGCAAGTGTACCTTGCCAAAAACTTGCAGTACCTGCTTTATATTGCTGTCTTAATTTATTCATATATTGTACATGCTTGACCTAGGACCGTGTGACTTTACTTAGCGTCCGATTAATAGTCGGGTGCCAACACCGTACGCGGAGTTGTGTAACGTTACCTAGAGATGGATATCGTGACCCTTTACATTCTCGTACTTGTCTTATCAAGTACATCATAACCCAGGACACTGGACACTATTCATGTGACAGAATCTTCCGAAAATATTCAAAGTGATTCTGTATAGGATATAGGTTTTATGACATAGACATTATATTCATAGACATTATATGACTTGCTGCATTAGTTTTGATCTTGCGTGTCATGGATATGAGACGTGTGATTACATTGGGTGGAGAGAGTATTACCATATCAAAGGCTGATTATATTATATATATTATTGTCTGGAGGTGCTTTGGCACATATACTGGAGTCGTGATACTACTTGCTTTGGCATATATACTGGAGTCGTAATACTAATGTTGCTATGGGTTTCCCCGACACAGAGCCTATAGTAGTCTCAGCCCGAGTATGACTAAAACTCTCAACTTGCATATCACTTAGCTGGTTATATAGTTTACCCTATTGTTCCATTTATTTCTGTACTGCATTTCTTTTGGCATGAGTTATTTTGTACCTTGCTATGTCCCCTGAGGACCTGGATCCGAATTATGTCCCCAGGATTAGCAAACGAGATCTATCCCGAGATTTACGGGACAAGAGCATTAGCAGAAGCAGGAATAGGAGCAGGCACTGGAGCAGTACCAGATCCAGTAGACGAGTGATCACCGACTATATCTTCTGAGTATATGCTTTATCCATACTCAGTATTTGCAGTTGTTATCTTTATTTCTGTATTTTGACAATTATATCAGACTTGTTATCGGGTTGTTCCTCAATTTATTTACTTGAGACTTGATGATGTTTATATTTCACTCTATTGATATTGCTGTATTTATTCTGTGGATGAGATTAGTAGACCCTTATTGTTGTACTACAGCTTAAGTACGCTCCGATGGATCCATTAAATTGGGTTTGTCCATCGGTGTGTGCTGCTGGCAATTGACACGTGTCTAGTCCCTCGATATTTTGGGACTAGGGCGTGACAAGCATTGCTTTGTATCGAGAGCGAGTAGCATAATCTGTCTGCTTCACTCTGAATACCCATCAATTTTTCAAAGCCTTCTTGCCCTTTGGCAACCGCACCTGCTCATAAGTAGAATTGGCATATAAGGAACTCATCTCCTCCTGCATAGCCTCTATACACTCCTTTCTGTGTTCATTTTCCATAGCCTCTGCAAAATATTTGGGCTATCTCCCATCAATTAGTAGCATATACTCACCCGGTGAGTATCTCGTAGATGGTCGACACTCTCTATCGCTCCTCCTCAACGGAACCACTAGTGCTGGCTGGATATCAACATCCTCCTCCCCTTCAAGAACTACCTCCTCATCATGCTCATCCTCCTGAGGGTCACCCTGACCACCATCAGCAGGATGATGATCAAGGTTGGAAGTGTAGTATCCTGCTCCTAGTAGTGCACTATATAAGGCTTATGGCTCGATTGACTCAGTCAAAATTGAATATGGGGAAATTTACAGCAGAATCGATCATGGACAATGCAATAAACCTTTCCAATTGATGGATCGGCTTCTGTTGGAATGAGTCCAATAGCTTTTATTGAATTTTTGGTTGGCTTTCTTGGATTTTTGCTGCTTGATTTTTGATGAATGCATTTTCGTGATTGGTTTTCGATGATTAATTATTTAGCCTATTTTCATTGATTGCGTGCATTCATTCTAGAGAACTCTGAAAGAAATAAAGACGGTAATCTAACCAAATGTTGGTGCTAATACAGATAGATGCATGACCGGTGTCACGCCCCGATCCCGAAGGTCCCGACAAAGTCCCCGACGGGCGCGAATCACCGTGCCTCGGCACTCCCGTGGGGCATATAGTTGTTTTCCATCGGAAAATGATGCCATGCGAGCCTGGGGTTGCGCCCGCACAAGGCAACATCGTTAAAGTTGTAATTATCATCGAATCGATCGAGTAAGCAGCGGAGGGATAGTGTTGCAAACAATAATCCATCTGAGTATACGGGGCAATTCACAAGGCACGAGGTTCTTTGAATACAATGACATCGTTCCAAACATTATGTCCCTCTATACAAAAGCAGCTCAAAGCAAACGATACGGCTCAAGGCATCTAAACCAGTTTTTTGGGTCCCGGGGATGAGGCACGCCTATCGCTTCCTCGGACGATCCAGCACCCACGAACAAGTAAACTGTTGGTGGGTCAGCACTTTAGAGAAAGTACTGGTGAGTCTAAAAATAACGAACAAAAGCAATATTCACTAAAACCAACACTAAGTAATCATGTGATAAAATATTACATTACTAGTGATCTTTCTAGTTTTACCTATGTTCGTTACATGCAACACAGAAACGGAGTCATATTACTTCTTTGGAAACATCTTTTGTAAACAGAGTTCATGTTTGATTCATTCAAGCATACAAGGCAAGCCGATTATTCTACTATCAGAGTGTGCGCCGCGTGTCTCGTGAGCTATACCCAAAGACTCTAGGGACAATGCAGTATCTAGGAACTATCCTTCTATCAAGCAAACACGATGAACTATCTATATGCTTTTCGGTCCCCGAGAAACTCCGGATCAGTAGCGGTAATCCAGCTAACCAATGACTCTTTTATCTGATGCTATT
The DNA here is from genome assembly GCA_036927795.1 of Iris macrosiphon. Classification (NCBI taxonomy): domain Eukaryota; kingdom Viridiplantae; phylum Streptophyta; class Magnoliopsida; order Asparagales; family Iridaceae; genus Iris; species Iris macrosiphon. The sequence continues at coordinate 14,115,261 of JAYESA010000018.1, forward strand.
AGCAGCTGTGACTCATGGTTGCTCTTCACTATCATTAGCAACTGTGACCAAGGTTCAGCTCTTCACAAATAGACATTGTCCGACCGATGCGAATGCATGAAACACTATCAGATAAACTCTATGATGCAGATAAAATGAACAAGCATACCATATATTTCTTCTCTTCTATCTCTGTACGGACTGGCCGCCCTCTCTGAACAATTTCAAGCACGATGTGGTTCTCTCAAAATATGAGCGAAATGAAAATATGTTCAAGCAATCTCTTACTCTTCTTATTAGCATAGAAAGGTTCTCTATTGACAAGCATTCAAGTTTTAGCTCAGCATGCAGTTCTATTATCAGGCAACAGAAACAATAATCTTCTTAGCAATAGGCATTATAAACTCAGATTCATTATTAAGGCGTGCAAGAATCAGAGAACGAAGTTTCTGCTCACTCACCTAGATCAGTCATCTCCTGGTTCAACAAGGAGCTCTTAAGGAAGATATCATTTTTGAGTCAGCAAACCGATATCTCTTGTACATAGTGCCGACGCAGAGCGGGGCACTACATACTTACCCACCAAGAAAGAGTTTCATCCTCGAAACTCAAGAAGAAACTTTTTGATATCCAGAGCAGCGATAGTCCTCATCCCTTACCATCCTCAATCGAAAACTCTAGCAAACCACAAGCACAAAAGCATAACTCTCAAGCAAAAAATTAAATCCAGAAAATGTTTGCACAACTTTGAGAATATCTATGGACTTATTGTATGGAACGCTCTATTCAATAATGATATTAATATATAAGGAATTGCCATCTAAGAACAACAGCAAAATGGGCGTAAGGCCAGAGGATCGAGTTGCTCTAATACCATTATGTCATGCCCCAATCCCGAAGGTTCTGACAACGTCCCCGTTGGGAGTGAATCACCGCGCCTCGGCACTCTCGTGGGACGTATAGTCATTTGCCATCGGGACGCGATGCCGTGCGAGCCTGGGGTTGCGCCCGCACAAGGCAACATCGTTAAAGTTATGGCTATTATCGAATCGATCGAGTAAGCAGCGGAGGGACAGTGTTGCAAACAATAATCCATCTGAGTATATGGGACAAATCAAAAGACACATTGTTCTCTGAATACATGGCATCGTTCCATACATTATGTCCCTCTATACAAAAGCAGCTCAAAGCAAACGATACGACTTAAGGCATCTAAACCAGATTTTTGAGTCCCGGAGATGAGGTACGCCTATCGCTTCCTCGGATAATCCAGCACCTGCGAACAAGTAAACTGTTGGTGGGTTAACACTTTGGAGAAAGTACTAGTGAATCTAAAAACAACAAACAGAAGCAACATTCACTAAAACCAACACTAAGTAATCATGTGATAAAATATTACATTACTAGTGATCTTTCTAGTTTTACCTATATTGGTTACATGCAGCACAAGAACGGAGTCATATTACTTCTTTTGGAAACATCTTTTGTAAATAAAGTTCATGTTTGATTCATTCAAGCATACAAGGCAAGCCGATTATTCTACTATCAGGGTATGTGCAGCGTGTCTCGTGAGCTATACCCAAAGACTCTAGGGACAATACAGCATCTAGGAACTATCCTTCTATCAAGAAAACATGATGAACTATCTATATACTTTTCGGTCCCCTAGAAACTCAGGATCAGTAGCGGTAATCCAGCTAACCAATGACTCTTTTTTTGATGCTATTAGCAGCTGCGACTCATGGTTGCTCTTCACTATCATTAGCAGCCGTGACCAAGGTTCAGATCTTCACTAATAGCCATTGTCTGACTGATGCGAATGCATGAAATAATATCAGATAAACTCTATGATGGAGACAAAATAAACAAGCAGACCATCTATCTTTTCTCTTCTATCTCTGTCCGGACTGACCGCTCTCTCTGAACAAGTTCAAGCACGATATGGTTCTCTCAAAACACAAGCGATATGAAAACATGTTCAAGCAATCTCTTACTCTTCTTATTAGCATGGTAAGATTCTCTATTGTCAAGCATTCAAGTTCTAGCTAAGCATGCAGTTCTATTATCAGGCAACGAAAATATTAATCTTCTTAGCAACAGGCATTATAAAACTCAGATTCATTATTAAGGCGTGCAAGAATCAGAGAACGAAGTTTCTGTCCACTCACCTAGATTAGTCATCTTTTGGTTCAACAAAGAGCTCTTAAGAAAGATATTCTTTTTGAGTCAGCAAACCGATATCTCTTGTACATAGTGCCGACGCGGAGCGAGGCACTACAACCGGAGCCTGAGCGAACAAGCACCTTTTCTCTCTCAACATTCTCTATTTGGTGAGCAGTTTTGTCCCTTCTTCTCTACTCCTTCATGCCAATAATCAATAATGTTCTCTTGTAACATTGCTAAGTCCAATGATCGATAAAACCACTAATGCCACAAGTTTCATACTACTATTATAAATTAATGGAATTACCTTGATAAGAGAAAATTTTAATTATGTAACACAGGGAAGAATATAATCATTATATCGTGGTTTGGTGCCATGACTTAGGGGTAAATTGGAGTCTATGAACTACCAATCGAATCAAATAAATAAGTATGCTGAATCAAGAATGGAAAAATATGCATTGTTGCTCTAAATGTTTCAATACCTTATACTTCTTTTTATGCTTATCATATAGTCATAGATGCATATGGTCATGGACAACTTGTACACAAGGTAGTAAATTTTCTCGAACGGGACCTGGGGCACTAGGGCTATTCGATCCGAGGGAAATAATAGCGCTTTGGTAGCGCCGAGTATAATCGAGACATTCATTGAGGCTTGCTACCTGCTTTGAATGGCACATCGCTTGCCCATCGAAGTCTTATATGGCATGTCTATCGTGGTGCTACACCACAAATGACCTAGTGAGAATGAGTTGCATACTGATGATGTCTTATACAGGGGCGGTAAAAAAATCCTATAAATTATACGGGAACGACCATTGGCCGGGGTAAGGATTCCATATTTCCAAAGCTTATATATATTTTTCTGCATGAACTGTTGCATATAAACTGTTGCTTATTGTAATGTTGCATTTATAATGTTGCCTATTTAACTGCTGCCTTAATTAAGAAATATTGGTTTAGGTGAGTGGGCCAATTCTGCTCACCAGTACAAGTTAAGTACTGACCCACGTCTCTGTGGGTAAACCAGGTTACCGAGATACCGGGGTCCTCAAGGGAATTAAAGCATTTGTTGCAGTCTTTTCAAGCTTCTTCCTATTTTCAAAGTATTTGAAAGATTTCTAGTAGCTGCTTTCAAGTTTTCAAGAAGTAATAAAGGGGCATAATGTATGGGATAAGAATATTATTTCATGTAAGCCTATCAGTGTTTCTTTTATGAAAATCTATGTAAGACATTCAGGCATTTCCATTTCGGTACTGAAAAAATTATATTTCGTTGCAATGAATCAATAAAATAATTATTTTCTTCCTATACAAAAGTATATTTTATAATCTGCTGCTGTGTTGTGAAATAGTTTACAAAAAATATTTGACACATATGCATGTTCTTGCCTTGTACAAGTGCAACCCCAGACTTGTACAACATCATGTCAAGCGATGACGATCAGTTCTGCGGAGCCGGATGCCAGGGCGTGACAAAGTTGGTATCATAGCACAGTTTAAAGTTCCTCGGATTTCAAAAAATGGTTTCAAGTGGAAGTTTCAAACAATAATTATTTTCTCAAATAATTGGCTTTTCGATAGTACTGAATGAAATAATGTTCCCTACAATAAGTCCATAAATATTTTATGAGTGCTAATGAAAGTTATTTCTTTTGTAGATGACTAAGGGTGATAGCACCAAGGCGACATCGTCGTCTGACCCAATAGAAAAAGTAATGAAAATGCTAGAGGCGCAAAGGAAGCAACACGATGCACATCATAAGATGATTGAGGCACAACATCGTGAGCTTCAAGCGCAGCTAACCAACTAGTTTCAAGCGTGATTCGATGCACAACAACACCAAGTTGAAAACTTATCTCAACAGGTCGCTACATTAACTGAGAATAACAATGAGACCGTAGTGGCTGCCACAAAAGAGACAGTGGTAGTAGAAGAAGAGGAGACAGAACTGCCTCTAAGAAGGAGACCGACATTCAAGTTTTCTGAATTCAAAAGATGCAATCCGCCTGAGTTCAATGGCAATACGAAACCATAGAAAGTAATGGCTTCCTAAAGATAGAGGGCATCTTCCGTATGTTGGATGTGCAAGGCACCAAAAGAGTGGATTATGCGGCTGTGCAGCTACATCTCAAAGCGGAAGACTGGTGGGAGTCAAAGAGACAAATATTATGTGGTGCCAACTTGGGAGACATTTAAGCAGGCATTCATCGCACAGTTTATTCCACCAACTGTCCATTACAGAAAAGAAAAGGAGTTCGTAGCGCTCGAACATGACAATATGTCCGTTAATGACTACGAAGCAGAGTTCTTAAAGTGATCCAAGTTCGATGGCTACATGATACCGAATAATGAGACAAAGCGACTGCGATTCATTGAAGGTCTGAATGAGGGCTTGCAACATGATGTTCTCAATCGGAAGTGTGCGACGTACCGGGAAGCCTATGAAGCGGCTCTTGAGATGGAGAAATTTTATCCTCGAGGGGCGACATAGCACAACCGTGGGAACAGCTAAAAATAACCCATGACAGCAAACGAGTATGATGCTTCCAAGCGTCAAAACATAAATGACAACAAGGGACCCTATCAGCGACCGTACTGTAACAGGTGCAAGCGGATTGGACATCGTCAAGATGAGTGTCAGGATGGATGTTTTAAGTGTGGCATTTTGGATCACAAGGCTGCATGGTACAATAGTGGGAGAAGAAATCAGAATCACGATCAATATCACACTCAGAATCGTTATCAACAGTACAATCAGAATCGTGGACAAGCTCCACGAGCACCACAGGCAGCAACTGCAAATGCTCAGAACCCACGACAAGGAGGACAGGGTAGAGTGTTTGCACTGACTCAAGAAAAAGTGCTTGCCTCAAACACTGTCATAATAGGTATATTGCTTACAGAAAAATACCTGCTCGTGTACTATTTGACTCTAGTTTTACACATAGCTTCATATCATCTGCATTTGCTAAAGAACATAAATTTTGTAAGACACCTTTAGATATGAATCTTAGTGTCAACACTCCGTCCTAGATTTGCCTGCAAGTTTAATTTGCAAGGATGGTTATCTTTGCATTGGAGGAAAGTACGTGTCCTTGGATTCAATAGTCTTGGACATCGTCGATTACGACATCATCTTAGGCATGGATTGGCTCGGAGCGTGCGATGCAACAATTGACTGTGAGAAGAAGAGAGTTGTGTTTCGCATTCCTGGCGAGGCAGAGTTCTCCTATTCGTGTAGCCCGATGTCTAAAACAGTGATGGTGGTAGCGGCAATGACGGCAAGATGTATGCTATATTCGGGGTGTGAAGGGTACCTTGCTTCTGTATGAGACACTCGGATGAAGGGCGCAGACTCGGGAGAGACCGAAGTCATAGCAGAATTCTCCGACATGTTTCCAGAAAAGATACCTGGAATGCCTCCAGACCGAGAAATTGAGTTCAGTATTGACACCTTTCCAAATACTCGGCCGATATTAAAAGCTCCATATCGGATGGTTCCTGTCGAATTGAAGGAACTGAAGTCACAACTACAAGAGTTACTAGATCGTGGCTACATTCATCCCAGTATTTTACCTTGGGGAGCTCCAGTGCTGTTTATGAAGACGAAAGATGGCATAATGCATCTTTGTATAGATTATCAAAAATTAAACAAAGCGACAGTCTGGAACAAGTATCCGTTGCCAATAATTGATGATCTGTTTGATCAACTTCAGGGTGCAACAGTATTTTCAAAGATTGATCTTCGTTCAGGGTATCACCAGTTGAAGATCAAACCAGAGGATATTCTAAAGTCAACTTTTCGTACAAGATATGGATACTACGAATTTTTGGTTATGCCTTTTGGTTTGACCAATGCTCCAACGGCTTTCATGGATATGATGAATCGAGTATTTTGACCCTTCTTAGACAAGTTCGTCATCGTATTCATCGATGATATCTTAATCTACTCGAGAGACAGAAAAACTCACGTTGAACATTTAAGGACCGTACTGCAGACACTTCATGAATCTCAGTTATATGCGATGTTAAGCAAGTACGAGTTCTGGATGAGCAGTGTGGCTTTTCTTGGGCATGTTATTTCAACATATGGTGTATCAGTTGACCCGAAGAAGATAGAGGCAGTGGTTTACTGGAAATAACCTACATCGGTTAGTAAGATCAAAAGTTTTCTCGGCTTGGCTGGCTACTATCGGAGATTCATAAAGAACTTTGCGAAGATTGCGTCGCCTCTGACTCACCTCACCCAAAAGGGAGTAGGATTCAAATGGACAGACGACTGTGAGAGCAGTTTTCAGGAACTGAAGCAGCAGTTCATCTCGGCTCTAATTATTACTCTTCCAGATGGACTTGAAAGATTTTAGATCTACAATGATGCATCTCGTCTTGGATTGGGATGTGTTCTTACGCAGCGTGGGAAAGTAACTGCCTATACCTCAAGACAGCTGAAACAACATGAAAAGAATTATTCGACACATGATTTGGAACTTGTGACAATTATGTTCGTGTTAAAGTTATGGTGACACTATATCTATGGAGTGTCATGTGAGATCTTCACAGATCAAAAAAGCCTTAATTACATATTCACGCAAAAGAAATTAAACTTGAGGCAACGACGATGACTGGAACTGATAAAGGATTATGACTTGACGATTGCTTATACGCCGGAAAAACCAAACGTTGTGGCAAATGCATTGAGTCAAAAATTTGTCGGATCATTATCTATGTCAAACAGGTTGCTTCAAGAGTTGGAAGAAATGGGCATCGAATACAAAGTTCGTACACAGGGAGCACAGCTGTCTCAATTGCAGTTAGAACCAAACTTGCTCAAAAAGATCAAATTCTCGCAAAAGGATGACATATTCCTGCAGAAGATACGCGAGTTGATTTCAGCAGGAAAGGCAACCGATTTTGTGGAACGTGAGAATGGAATATTGTGGCTTAAGGGCAGATTATGTGTACCTAAGGATAATGAACTCAGGAAGAAAATATTGACTGGGGCTCATTATGCTAAATACACCTTGCATCCAGGAAGCACCAAAATGTACAAGGATATGCGTACAATATTTTGGTGGCATGGCATGAAGAAAGATGTGGCATTGTTTGTGTCACGATATCTGGATTGTCAACGTGTGAAGGAAGAACACCAGCGACCCGACGGAGAGTTGCAGAACCTCGCCATTCCATAATAAAAGTGGAAGGACATCTCAATGGATTTCATAGGGGGCTTACCAAGGACGTCAAAGAAAAATGATGCGATTTGTATCATCATGGATAGACTGACCAAGTCGGCTCATTTCATAGCAATAAAAAATACATGGAGCGTTGATCGTTTGGCTCAAATTTACTTAGATCTGATTGTCCGATTACATAGAGTGCCAGTCTCAATTGTGTCAGATAGAGATTGACGATTCTTGTCTCGATTCTGGAAAAGCCTTCAGGCAGCAATGGGTACTAAGTTGTATTTTAGCTCGGCGTACCATTCGCAGACTGATGGACAAACCGAAAGAGTAAACCAAATCCTAGAAGATATGTTGCGACTGTGCGTGCTAGATTTGAAAGCAAGTTGGGATACCTATCTATCACCGGTAGAGTTCGCTTATAACAACAGTTATCAAGCGAGTCCCTATGGCCGCGTATGAAGCAATATATGGACGCAAGTTTCGATCACCGATATGTTGGGAGGAAGTCAGTGAACGACAAGTACTCGGACCAGAATTTATTGAACAAGCCATCAAGAAAGTTCGCATGGTGCAAAAAATCTTTGAGTTGCTCAAAGTCGGCAGAAAAGCTACACGGATGTACATAGGCATCCTTTGGAATTTATGGAGGGTGATCATGTGTTCCTAAAGGTGACACCTATGCAAGGTATGATGCGGTTTGGCGTCAAAGGGAAGCTGAGTCCACGGTTTGTCGGACCTTTCGAGATTCTAGATAAGGTGGCGCCAGTGGCTTATCGACTTGCACTACCTCCTGCTTTCACGGAAATGCACGATGTCTTCCATATTTTCCAACTAAGGAGATACGTGCATGACCCGAGTCACGTAGTGAACATCGATCAGCTTGAGCTGAGTGCCGACCTATCTTACTCAAAAGAACCTGTTCAAATCCTAGACCGAAAATAGAAGACCCTACGGAATCGATCAGTGGCTTTTGTCCGTTTGTTGTGGCAGAATCATGCAGTGCAGTTGTGGAGTCGACATGGGAGCTTGAGGAAGAGATGCGAAAGTAGTACCCTTCCTTATTCGATAACCTAGAGGTAGAACCTTTGTTTCAAGTTTCGAGAACAAAACTTTTTCTTAGTGGCATATTATGTAGTATTCCGCTCCTAGCGGTGCACTATATAAGGCGTGTGGCTCAATTTACTCAGTCGAAATTGAGTATGGAGAAATTTTATGACGTAATCAATCACGGACAATGTAATAAACCTTTCCAATTAATGGATCGACTTATGTTGGAATGAGTCCAATAGCTTTCGTTGGATTTTTGGTTGGCTTTCTTGGATTTTCGCTGCTTGGTTTTTGATGAATGCATTTTCATGATTGGTTTTCAATAATTGATTATTTAGCCTATTTTCATCGATTGCATGCATTCATTCTAGAGAACTCTGAAAGAAATGAAGACGGTTGTCTAACCAAATGTTGGTGCCAATGCAGATAGACGCGTGATCAAAGCTTGAGCGAACAAGTGTCTTTTTTCTCTCGACATTCTCTATTTGGTGAGCGGTTCTGTTCCTTCTTTTCTACTCCTTTATGCCAATAATCAATAATATTCTCTTGTAACCTTGCTAAGTCCAATAATCGATAAAGCCACTAATGCCACAAGTTTCATACCACTATTATAAATCAATGAAATTACCTTGATAAGGGAGAAGTTTAATTATCTAACACAAAAAATGATATAATCATTGTGTCGTGGTTTGGTGCCATGACTTAGCGGTAAATTGGAGTATCCGGACTACCAATCGAATCAAATGAATAAGTATGCTGAAACGAGAATGGATAAATATGCATTGTTGCTCTGAATGTTTCAATACCTTACACTGCTATTTATGCTTATCATATAGTCATAGATGCATTGTATTGTCATGAACAACTTGTGCACAAGGTAGTAAATTTTCTCGAACATGACCTGGGGCACTAGGGACCGATCAGCCCGGAGAAAATAGTAGCGCTTTGGTAGCGCCGGGTATAAGCGAGACATTCATTGAGGCTTGCTACCTACTTTGAATAGCGCATCGCACTCCCATCGAAGTCCTATATGTCATGTCAATCATAGTGCTACACCACAAATTGCCCTGTGAGAATGAGTTGCATACTAATGATGTCTTAAGCAGGGGCGGTAAGAACAATCCTGTAAATTATACGGGAATGGCCATTGGCCGGGGTAATGATTCCATATGTGCAAAGCTTATATATATTTCACTGCATGAACTGTTGCTTATAAACTATTGCCTATTGTAATGTTCCATTTATAATGTTGCCTATTTAACTGCTGCCTTAATTAAGAAATGTTGGTTTAGGTGAGTGGGCTAGTTCTGCTCACCAGTACAAGTTAAGTACTGACCCACGTCTCTGTGGGCAAACCAGGTGACCGAGATACCGGGGGCGCTCAAGAAAATTAAAGCGTTTGTTGCTGTCTTTTCAAGTTTCTTCCTATTTTCAAAGTATTTCAAAGATTTATAGTAGCTGCTTTCAAGTTTTCAAGAAGTAATAAAGGGGCGTAATATATGGGATAAGAACATTATTTTATGTCAGCCTATCAGTTTTTCTTTTATGCAAAGCTATGTAAGCCTTTCAGGCATTTCCATTTCGGTGTTGAGAAAATTGTACTTCGTTGCTATGAATCAATAAAATAATTTTTTTTCCTATACAAATGTGTGTTTTATAATCTGCTGTCGTATTGTGGAACTGTTTACAAAAGATATTTGAGACATATGCACGTTCTTGTCTTGTACAAGTGCAACTGTAGACTTGTACGACATCACGTCCAGCGAGGACGATCGGTTCTGCGGAACCGAATGCGAGGACGAATCGGTTCTGCGGAACTAGGGTTTTATTTGACTTTATTTTTTTTCCAAATATATTTTATCATTCTAATATCTAATAGTTACTTTTATTTTTTTCTTTTTTCTTCAGATAATGTTGTTTCTACTTGCTTTGTTTGAATTTTGAAAAAACGACAATAAAGTTACTCTACTAGGTTTTTTTATCAATATTTTTTATTGCTTAATTTTTTTTTTTTTAGAAGATTTCTGATTGATAAAATTGCTATACGAGAAAAAAAAATCAATAAAATTTATTTAGGAAAACCGGATGTTTTCCATTTATCTGTCCGAGAGGCCTCCTTTTCAAATCCCATCCTTGGTCCCGAGAATTCTCGAATCAGCCCCGAGTATACTCACTTGATCTTAATATAATTTTTCCTCTTAACTTAGGATCATTTTTCCTGTTGGATTTTTGGTTTCCTGTGAAAGTTTTAACGAGGCAGGCATCTACAGTACTGGAATGATCATACCTATAGATATTTTTTTGTCAAGAAGAAGTAAATGTTAGCAGAATATGGTAAACCCTACCGCATGCCACATCCACCCGAGCTAATTAGATCAGCCGTTCCGCGTCGAAGGCCCGCACCGAAATTGGCTTTCCTCCTGCACGGCGACAATTGAGGTCGTTATCATGCTCTAGCATCAGTGTGGGTTCCATGACAATGACTGATCGCGTGCTAGCAGCATAGCATTGCTGGACCGGCATGTCGGCCCCAGTCCACACTTTGGGGCCCTTAACATCGCCGACACCAACAATATCTAAGGGTTTCTCATCCCTGGCAGTTGCCAATTTGAGCAGCTAGCGTAGCCCCCCTCGTATATAGCTACACATTATTCATTGCCATGGCAGGCATCGGTGGTCCTATTTGTCATCCTTCCCGCCATTGCCTATGCAGTGTTTATGTGTGCTGCCAGAGCAGATTGTGTACGCACGAAACAACATGCTCCGGGAAGCACGGGGAACAGGTGGAGGACTAAAAGTAACCCATTAGTCCCATAATAAGCTATAGCTAGCACCAACAAAGTTGAGTGGTTGAATCCGGGATATTGTTGTTTTAAAATATGGAAAGTCACGAAACAACAGTGTGTGGAAAATGGTTTGTTGCAAATTTTGCATATTTCATAATGTAAGGGGCTAAATGCTGTTGAATCGTAATCTTGAGTTGATATATGGAAAGTCACGTCTAAGATTGTGATGTAGCCTTTAGAATTGTCCACAGGAAGAAAAAAACAACAGAATAGCACAGCGAAATTGCCCGAATCTGAAGTCGTCATCCTAATCTTAGTTCTCATGTCTCTATCATCTAAGTGACTAATTATATGCTAAAATTACGGCTAACTGAAATTAACACCAAGCTTAGTTGATCAATCTCAATGTTTTAGCAAAGCAAATGCTGTTGCAGAAATGAGAATATTGAGATGGAGGAGTGACAACACTTTAATTAAAAGATATAAATTTGAAGTACTTCAACTCATAAACAAATTAAAGCTCTTCTCCCTGTCTGATGCGGTACTATATATAGCACTTAATATTGCTATGCACTCGTTAGTATGAAATTAGACGGAGTTAACATGAATGAAGTGAACATCAAAGTTTATTATAAGGAAACTCAAGAATTTTCAGAAACTTGTCTTCACTATCTGAGAGCAAACGTTGGTACTGTCATGTTAAACACTGATCATATGGATAACATCAAATTCTAGGGTTGTATCTTTAATTTGTTGCATGAATACATGAGCACACTAATATTAATGAGAAATATGATTGGACGAATAGTCCTGAAAAAGTGTGCAAATTAATTTAAATACAAGACAAATATTATTCAAAATACCATTTTGTACTAACTTGTTCCTGCAATAGATAATCTCAAGTTAGGATGATCAATGTAAAATAAGTCATACCTATGACAACATTTTTCACTCTAGAATTTGTATGATCATATTGGTCATAGTAAAATCACCAACACAAAAGTGAGACATGTATTCTCACTCTATGCAATTGTGATACTGTGCTCAATTCTAGAACAATAGTGTTACCTTTGATATCTTGAATATGTATCATATATCAAAGATTAAAATACCAAAAAAAAAAAAAAAATGTAAAGAGTTAATTATCCAAATGGTGTCTGAGGAATGTAGTGGTTGTCGTTTTAGTGATCGAACTTTTTTTTTTTGGTTAATTTGGTACCAAAGTTTCGTATTTTCGTTTAATTAGTGTCTGAACTAGATTACGTTCGTGTTTTGGGACAAAAATCGATAAAAATCGACATGATTGCCACGTGTCTTATTTTTCATGGTTCTTTTGTCAAGTTTTTGAATTTGGACTATATTTTCAAAAAAATATTGGTGTTCGAAGAAATTCTACATAAATAAATAGCTTTTGTCGAGTACAAAATGACGGCTCTACAATCATTCATAGCCAACATATCAGCTCGTTATGATAAAAATAACTCTAAAGATAAGGCATATGACCATCACATTTTCATTTTTAACGATTTTAATGCAAAAGTACTAACGAAACCTTGTTATGACACTCTTTAAACCAAAATGTAAAATTTGGGTACCAAATTAACCAAAAAAAAGTTTAATTACCAAAAACGATCACGACATTTCTCGGGTACCATTTTGACAATTAACTCAAATGCAAAGGAACAAGGAGAGGCGACATAATTTTTGGAAGAATCCATGGCAGACTTAAATTTCCGCTAGATTTATAACTAGTTTGTCTGTAATTGAAAAGACAAACCTTGACACAAAGGTCTCTCTCCAGTTACAGCCACACAACACTAAAAAGTGGATTAAACTTTAAAAAGTTTAAGGACACCAAATGCATGCTAATTAGTTACAAAGTGCACCTTATAAAGCGCCTAAAAGCAACCATATCTAGTGCTCTGGTTAACCCTAACCCTAGCTTCTTATAGTTCCTTCCAAAATAAGGCTATTCCAGGTTCAATCATCTATACTATGATATCTCTTAATGCCAAGTGATACCAACTTGGTGATAACAACATTAATAAGTATATATAATAATTTATTGAAATCCTTATATTGTTACTTATAAATAGAAAATATAGCAAGTCCTAATTGTAATTTTAGCTCACGTAGCCAATGTTTTCCTTGGACTTACAAAGACTCTAGATAAACATAGCAGATCTATCTGTTGTTCCCTCTTTATTTTGTCCAATCATGTCCTCCCCTCTATTACATGTGGACCATCCATCCTCATATCTACTCCAAATCTCTCTTTGGGCCCACATGTAATAGAGATGGAACATGATTGGACAAAATAGGGAGGGGACAACATATCTGCTCTCCTAGATAAAGCGGTAGCATTATGATATTTTTTGTAAAAATTGTATCCATATCTATATAAGAATTAAAAAGAATCTAGTAAAGAGGTAGGGTAGTAATTTTTTTGTTGGAATTTTATTCACATGTCTATCTAAAATGCCAGATTGAAAAAGAGTTGGCACTCCCATAAACTAAGTACTTCAAATTGATATTAATAAAACGGGATGGATATATATTCTTTTGAAAGAATAAGAAATGTATCTGGAATAACAATAAGACGCCCAACTGATTGTATAGTTAAAATATATACAATAAAAGCGTCTTATGGAATATTAGAAGATAGCAAGGGGTGTGTAGCAAAGATTTGGGTGCTTACTAGAAGTTCCATGTGGGGATATTAACCGTGACGAAGCTAGGATGCAGCTTGGAATAACATTTAAGGTTTCCAAGGTTGAAAAAAGAAAAAAACTATTGAATTGAATGACATATTGAAATACTACATTATGCAAAAGAAAGACATGAATAAATTAAATTTTACTCTGACTGTTGAATCATTAAAATGTTGGAATTGTAGTAGGCCACCTAGTTACGAGGGACTAATTTGAAGAGGGAAAAAAATATAGAGATAAGAATTTGGTGGAAGTGAAGAATGGAAAGAAAAGATTATAATTTATAAGATCACTAAGCTTGTAATGTTTGTTGTATACAAAATGAGGAGAGGGCACCCCTATTTATATATAGGACTCTTGGAAGAGTCTACACACTTATTAAAACATAGCTATGGACCATCCTAGACTCTTTTACAATTATAATATTAGGATATCTCTAGAACATAGATATTAATTTTAAAATAACATGAACATTCTAAGTAAAGAACATCCTAGAACATTGACTAAGCACAAAATTAGAAAGCGCCTAATGAACAAAGCACAGTGGTAGTGGACCAACTAGATTTGTTGGACTCAAAAATATGTCACAAAATACCATAAATTTTTTCCATCACTCGAGTGTTGGTCATGCTTTTACCATCTCTTTTCAATTGATTAACAATGGCTAAAACTCTAGCAAAGTAGTCCAGAATAGTTTCAGACTCTTTCATATGTTAAAGTTTGCAGGCGTACCTTTATCACCTTCTCCTCTCCTTTCCAAGAAATTTGAAGTTTCTTCCATGCTTCTTTGGGGGTTATTGCACTTGAAATCAACTTGAAGTTTGGAGGCGTACCTACATATCACCTTCTCCTCTTTCTTGAAGCTTTCAACATCTTTTTTTAAGCTTGAGATAATGAAACCTCATCTTGTGGCTCAACATAGCCTTTTCTGACATCCTCCCATGCATCTTGTGTTGCTAGGAAAACCTTCATCTTGATGCTCCAATTGCTATAGTTGCTCTTATTGAGGATGAGAACTTGGAAGTGAGTCATCTCTCGCTTGCCATCTTCGACCTTGAACGGACCTTGCCCTGATACCAATTTGTTGGAATTGTGGTAGGCTAACTAGCTAGGAGGGACTAATTTGGAGAAGAAGAAAAAATATAGAGAGAAGAATTTGGTGAAAGAGAAGAATGGAAAGAAAATAAACTTTATAAGATCACTAAGCTGGTAATGCTTGTTGTGTAAAAAATAAAGGGAGAACATCCCTATTTATAGGACTCTTGTGAGAGTCTACACACTTATTAAAATATAGCTATGGCTCATTAATTCTATACTCTTCTATTATAATATTATGATATCTCTAAAACATAGATATTTTAAAATACCATGAACATTCTAGGTATAGAATATCCTAGAACATGGACTAAGCACAAAACTAAAAAGGACCTAATGAGCAAAACCCAATGGTAGTGGACCAACTAGATTTTTTGAGCTAAAAAATATGTCACAAAATCAAGTTTACTTTCAACATAAAGTAGGTACAATTTCAGAAGCCCCTTACGATATTGATTGGCTCTAGCTATTTTTCCTCTTGCTTCTTTTTAGTTTCAAATTATGATGTAGCATACAATTAATAACATCTTGAACTATAATCATAATGTAATATTCTTGGAGCAACTATGGATGAAATAAATGTTAGCTAGTCTATGTTCAGGTATTTAGGAGTCCTTGTTCCAAACAATCGAATTTTTCCAACTCCGGATTTAGTTCTTGAATGAGACATATAGGTATTAATATGAGTAGCTCTTGTGACTGACTGATTTCTTTGTCACTCCTTCATACATATTTCATGTTTCCTCCAATATTGACCTTACATATTGTAACAAACTGAAAATATAATTAACATTCATTGGCATATCAGCTGAAACATACTTATAATTAATCAGTTAGGGCAATTTCTGATTTCTTGCACAATGAATAGAATTATTACTTAATCCAACTGATAATTGTGCACATATGTCACCAGAAAACAACAACATATATAATCATAAACAAGGATACGCGCTTAGATCCAACTTCAGCTTCCTAAGATACTTTCATCACCAATAAATTAAGGAATTGAGGCTAGGGAAATCTTCAACATGTTTCAGAAAGAGATTATGACAAATAATTAGAATATGGAATTTATGTTGTGCACTTTGAAGGACACATGGCTTGGAGTAGTTATACCTCAGCATTCTTGTGACGCAAATTCTGATATTCTGGCCCAACTGAAAAGTTTCCAGTGATGTAATCCTCCTGGAAGACTAGTTCGTAGCTTGCGCCGGTGCCAATGCTGATCAATGAGTAGTCTTTGCTCTGGTGGTCACCGAACATACAAAGAGGGCTAGATTCGCCATCTACCCCTACCGGAAGGGACTCAAAATTGTACTCGTTCGTAGTGTCGTCGACGAGCTTTTCTCCCTGGCTAAATGAGGAGCTGCTCGAGTATTCCGCATGAGCCGATGTCTGCAGATCTGAGCCTACAAGTGAGGGCCCCTTCTCCATGGAGTACTGGTAAAGGAATTGCTCCGCCGAATCGAATTGGCCGCCTATTCCGCCATCTTCTGCCTCTAGTAGCATCTTCTTCTTCTTCTTCTTCTCGATTGTTCTACATCGCGCACGAGCTCTGGCGTCAGCCCTCGACTGATCCCTTCTTGAAATGGTATGGACTTCAGGCTCTTTCGCCTTCTCGGGAAAGGCAAGATCAGATGTGATCTGCAGAGAATTGCCTGACAACTCGGTACTCTTCGGGAAGCAGCTGCAGCCAGGGATATCGATCAGCAGAGCGGCCGAGGGGACGGTCGGGCCCGAGGAGAAGACGCTGGCGCGGACCGCAGCCTGTTCGATCGCGGACTTGGACTGCTCGAGGAGCCAGTCGATCGTGGCGCTGGCTTTCTCGAAGCCGAGCATGTCCTGGAGGGCGAAGAACCGGTTGGCTATGTCGACGGAGAGCCGCATCCGCCTGTCCCTCAGCCCCTTCGTGGTGCGTATCTTGCTGTGCCGGTCGTTCCGCTGGCCCCGGTGCCTCTTGCGACGGCCGCCGCCATTAGTCCCATCCCCCGCCACCGGATCCGGTGGAGGAAGTGGTGTGCTTTCAAAGCTGAAGAAGGGAATATTGTAGGCATCCACAAAAGCTAAAGGAGGAAGAGTGTCAACCTCATGGATATTATTGGCAAGAAAATAAGAGGAGGTGGTATCGAAGAGGAAAGGAGGCGGCAACATCTGATCTTTAAGTTTGTGGTCACCACTAATTTGGAAAACAAAATGTGTGCTAGTAAATGAGAAGAACACAAAATGTACTGGCACAGAATTGGGAGAGACAAGAAAGAAAGAGAAAGGGAGGCCAGGGTGATGAAGAAGAAGAAACCTGTAGCAGAAATGAGGACAGCCATAAGCAAAAGATTTTGCTGTACTCTTCTGCTTTTTGGCACTACAGTGTGAGGAAATGGACATGAGAGCTACTACTACATGATCACTACAATCAATGCCATCACTTGTAGTAGTGGTAGTCTAGCTAGGGTTTTACTTTCACCTATCCTTCCCTTTCTCTCCGAAATAGTAAGAAGAAATACGCCATGATGGCATGTCATTGTCCTACGGGCATCTCCAACCATGTTGGCATCTAATGTGTTGTGATTCCAATATTTATAAATGACAACAAAAGTAAAAAAAAAAAAAAAAATCTCTGATACAAAACTATTGAGATTTTTTTTTCTAACTTCTAAAACAAATATCTAGACGTTTACTTTTTTCCAGCACTCAAGACAAATTTTTCTATTTTTTTTTAGAATACTTTTTATTCATAATTGATGACATTGAGGTGAAGAGATTATCAAGTGGATTGTCAAAAACAATATTTTAAAAACCTGATCAGTGATTTACCCGTCAGGACACTGGGTTGGTCAAACCGGTTCAACCAATAATTTAATCCGAGTTGAACCAGTTATATAGGTTTACAATTCTATTTAAATATATTACATAGTACACATCTACACATATTCTACTTATGCTAAAATTAGTCAAGAATCATGCATATGAACTTTTAATGCATGCAGAGGCGGAGGCAAATGGAGGGTGCACTGGGCTGTAGCCCAGTGCAAAAAAAAAATTGTAATTTTTTTTTATATATATGTTAGTACAGATACAGTTCAGTGCAAAAGAAAAATAGTAATTTTTTTATTATATATATGCTAGTATAGGTTTATAGTCCGCCCAATACTCCATAAAGCTTACACATTATACCAATCAACAGATGTAAAGAGTAAATAATTTGAGTCCAGAGACCCCAGACTCCGACTCTCTCACTCTCTGTCTCATAGTTTAGGGTTTATTACACAATGACCCGCGACCGATGACCGGAGACCCGCGAGGCCGCTACCACGACCGAGACGTTCCCCCCTTCTCCACACTCCAGCCCAACCGGCGACCGACGACCAGGACGCTGCAGCCCCTCGCCCCCCTTCCGCTCTCGGCTCTCCTAGTCTTCCTCTTCACCTCCTCTGGTAAAACACTATCATCATCACCATCCTCCTTTGAATTCATTTTTTGTAAAATCCTAACCCCCAAATATTTGGTATTTAGTTTGATTTTAATTCACTATTTAATAGGTCTTTGGAATATAATGAAAAATCAAGGAAACAAGAGAAAGAAAAACCCTTTTTTTCATTCTTTAAACCAAGGGGTGAAACATAAGTAAGTGAAAGTCTCACCCTCCTTCGAATGTTAATGTTTCAACCCCAAGGGTTGATCATAGGGATGAGATTATAGGTGATTTAAATTCTCTTGAATGAGATCGTACGGACATATATCAAAATTAGTCCATATCAGCCAAAATTGACAACATTTCCACCATCTTAGTTCGGAAAACAGTTTCGTAGATTTCAATACTCTTGGTTCCAACGATTTTATTGGTTAGAGTACTCTCCTTCAAAGGATGTTATCTTTTTGAAAATGATAATGCTCTTCATTGCACATTGACATTCGATGGATTTAAAAATTGGAAGAGAGTTAATGAGGGGACTCGATGTACGTTTTTGACACACATGGGAGGACCCAAATCTACTCATAGATATTCCGTGAAAGCTATGGAAGATTTATCAAATTTTACTCAATGTGCTTATCTTTAGTAGTTATATTTAATTGACATACAAAGGAAATATAGTTTGGACTGTTAGTTACAACTTCAGATTTTGAAGGAGGCTGTATGCAGGAACAATTCATGTATTTATTAGAATTTGAAAACTAGTTCAAAATTTAACTGTTGTTAATTCTATTTTTTATTATATTTGTATGTCATTTATTTTTACCGGTAATGAATTGAATCATTTTCAGATGCTTGTTTTCTAGTATTCTTTTTTGAAATGCATAATATATCTTTGGAATAGATGGAAGCAATTATATTTGGTGAAAAATTATCAATTAGTAAACATTACAGAAATTTAGGCATAAATTTACAAAAAAATTCTGTCGAATTTACAATGAAAAGTCTGTCGAATTTTTGGGATAAATTTTTAGAATCTTATAGTAACTACTAGCTAGCCCACCCTATTCCAAAATTCTGGCTCCGCCCCTGAATGCATGTAAAGTTCAAACCAAAATTCAAAAGTTAACAAAAAAGAAAAGAAAAGCGGAATTGGCAAAGTCATGTTCAAACCGGTTTAAAATTCAACTGGGTCAGACGGTTCGATGGTCTAATTCTGGCGGGTCGACTGTTTTACACAAAAGAAGTCAGTTTTTGAAAGAAAAATAATAGTGGGTCGGTATTAAGCCAGTTCAAAAAAATTACTGGTTCACTGATTGACCGGTTCAACCGGCCGGTCCGATCCAATTTTTGAAACACTGGTCTAAAACTAGACAAGTAACTCCACAATATCTTTTTATAACTTTTACTAAATAAATTTTACAAATTACTCGACTATTGAATTGGAGAAATTTTTTAAAATAAAGTTTTATGGTTCCTACGTGGCAACAACTCTTTTGTTACGTGGCAACAACTCTTTTGTTCTAAGGACAATAATTTCTCTCTTTTCTGTACAGTCGCCACTTTGACTCCCCAGTAATCGGAGAAATAGAATGGCAGCACTAATATAGACATGCAGTTGAGAGAGATTTTAGTTATAATTAGTGTTTTCATTAGATTTGTGGTGTTATTTTTAGGGTTTGTAATGGGAGGAAATGATAGCAGTAGACTTTATAGGAGGGCTACGTTAGGGTTTTGAATGAGGTGATTCATAAGGAGAAAGCCCTTACCTCGCCTCTTGATGGAGGAGAGGGTTGTCTTCGTACGCTTGCCACGTGTCCGTTATAAAATCGAAAACGGATATTCTCTGATTCGCTGCATGCACAATGGTCTTGTGATTTGAAGTAGAACAAGTTGGCATTTATCCAAGCGTACGACGACTCCTTATTTTCCATCAAGATTCCCAGTTTTATCCATTTATAAGGTGTTTGGTTTGGTTGTCAACACACTCATTCGCAACATTGTAACAGTGTACGAAATAGGTGGATCGATTTGGCTTAGCCACCACTTCAAATTAAAATGGTTAAGCATTACACTTTATAGATAACACTCATATCAGAATATCATTATTGATAATTTTACTATCTACTCAATTAATGATCGACATGAATAACTTTATCAACGACTTTGAAAAAAAGATAATGTCATAATAATTTTATAAGATGAATAAATCATATTTTATGCTGAAAAAAAGAAGAAGTGAAGCTAATAATGACTCAGGAATATTAACATTTTATGACCACATGTACATGTGTCAAAAAATATTGATAAAAGGAATCAAGCTTTAATAGAACCAAATCACAAAAACCACTGTATTCACCTCTCTTTTTTCTAGAGAAACAAAAGAGGGAAAGGGAGGGGGTGCAAAATTCGAGAACGCTTCACCGAAGTCATTTTCTATCTCTGTTGTTATTCTTTCGTCGCAGTGGAAATTCCTCTCCACTTTCTCTCTAGAATTTCGAAGAGAGGGTACTCAATTCAGTGAGGATTCTTCTTGCACTACAAAAAATTGAAATTTTATCAACAAATTTTTTTCTTGCTAAAGGTACAAAAATAATTGCTAAAACTTTTAGCAATGAAAAATTATCATCGCTGGATCCCTTGTTTAAAAGAAGTGTCACTAGAGCAACAAACTTCTAAAGTCGTTGTTGAATCTTTACTTTTGAGCAACACGGCTTCTTTTTCGTTGTTGCTTTCGTGGACAAAGTTTTTGTTGCTAAAGGTATTAGGTCTATAGCAACGCGTGTTTGTCGTTGCTATATACTACGTTTAGCAATGACAGTACAACATTACAAAATGTATAATTCTTTGGCAACGCATAAGTCGCAGCTATATGCTGTAATTAGCAACACCATTAATTCGTTGAAAAAAAACCCAGAATTCATCATAATATTTAGTAACGATTCATTGTCGTTGCTAAACAAGACTAAATAGATAAAAAAAAAATTCAAAAAAATCGTTGTTATATGTTGTTTTTAGCGACGATATTAATGTGTTGTCAAAAAATAAAATTTATCATAATGTTTGGTAACGACTCGTTACC
This sequence comes from Iris macrosiphon, assembly GCA_036927795.1. Lineage (NCBI taxonomy): Eukaryota > Viridiplantae > Streptophyta > Magnoliopsida > Asparagales > Iridaceae > Iris > Iris macrosiphon. The sequence goes on from JAYESA010000018.1 coordinate 14,136,723, forward strand.
GTTGCTAAATAATTTATTTATTTATTCATTATTTGTCCTTCTCATTTTTGCACACAATAATTTTGAATAAATTAACACAATAAAAAGTCATAATTTTTTCATAATAAAACTTTAGTTGTTTTACGATCACATTTATCACCAAATTAGATTTAAAAATTATAATAAAACGTTATAGCATAACTAAAAGATTCTTAGAATACATAAAGATATGAAACATCTCTATAAGAACCTTATCCAAAAAGAAATTACTCTGATTAGGTGTTGTCTCTATAAGCACCTTGCTCCATAGACATCATAAACATCTTCTCTAGACGGGTCGTAGCAGCTAGGGACTCCTCCAATTTTTTTATTCATCTCTACTCAGTCTGTATCAAAACCCTCTCTCATTTCTTATATTTCAGCCCTTAGCATAGCCTCTGTCTTGTAGGTTCTGAATGTTGCAGTTGTGTAAGAGGAAGTTGTTGGCTTAGTGTATGCGCCAAGACTCTGGACATAGCCTATCGATACTTTAAGACTTTTGTAACAACTTCATCCTTTGTCAACGTCAAGCCTTGTGTTTCTGCCTCCACTTGAATCTCTACCATCTTTTCCTAAAATTATAAATATTTCTATAATAATGATGCACAAGGTTCACAAAAATCTATAACAAATTTAGAAAAATAAAGACATATGCCTAGTTAAGTACTAGATAATATATGAATAGCTTTGACATCAAAAATGACTAATATTTATCCAACCAAATAAAGTGAGACATAGAAAAGCAGAATATGATAATATACCATCAACATATTGTACATAATAAAGATTTTGGTGAACAATGTCAATGAATAATATATGAATGTAGTTCCTAACATGATTTTCTTGTGACTGATGAATGTAGTTCCTTATATGATTTTCTTGTGACTGATGATTGTAGTTCCTTATATGATTTTCTTGTGACTGATGAATTTAGTTCCTCACATGATTTTCTTGTGATTGAGAAGTAACCCAAGTTTGAGTCTTCTCACGAAAATGAGTGTCCTTGTAAAAGTCCAACCTTCCAAGAAGCTCCTCCGTCTTAGGGTCACGCTACATTTAAAAATATGGGAATATGATAATATTTGTAATCAATATTTACATTTATAAGAAAAACCTAAAGTGGTTAGAGTTACAAACACTATATACCAACTTATAGCGACATCGAGCAAATAATTTGGGGCATGTGACGTGAATGACTACGGATTTAACCTTGTTTTGAGTATTGAAAATACTAATTTTATACGTTTAAAGATCAATTCATAATATACTAATTTGTTAAGTAAAAAGGATTTTCTATATGCATGATTCACAAGGATATTAATATTCTTCAGCTGTCAATTTCGATCACTAAACCTCTCACAAAGAATTTTTTAGTTATCTGAACTCACATCCTCATGAGGATGATTAAGAATATTGTAATCTTTATACATAAGGTAGTGGAGGTGATACTTGTTCCTTCAAAGCCTGTGTGAATTCATAAGTGCTATATCAATCGTATCAGGAACACGAGGGTCCTCTTCTTGTAGTTTAAACTTATCCTGCAAAAGAGTAAATAAGTAATCAAATGCATTAGATATTGTGATGATTAGCATCATTTAAGTAAATGCATTAGCTTAGTATGGTGATTAGTAAAAATAAGTAATTCATCATTTAATTTGCAATATTTAATTCAAAAACTCACCTAGCTAACATGTAGTGCCCCTCTTCGCGTCGGCACTATGTACAAGAGATATCAATTTGCTAACTCAAAAAGGATATCTTCCTTAAGAGCTCCTTATTGAACCAGGAGATGACTGATCTAGGTGAGTGGGCAGAACGACATTCTCTGATTCTTGCACGCCTTAATTGTCACGCCTAATTCCAAAAATACGTAGGACTAGGAATACGTAACATGCCAGCTACGCATTCGACCAAACTTCGGTCCGATTCGAATACGTAAAAGTTGTACTAGAATGGTCACTACCTATATAATCAAGTAACTATGAATATCTATCCCTCAATCCACAACGATAAGAATATACAAGAATGAGCTACATGTGCTAAAGTCGGCCGCTAGTAACCCATAAGCTCGAATAGACTCGAGAAGGAATATGAGTCTATAAAACTAGGCTATATCAGCAGATGAATAAACAATATGAATAATAACCATGACTTCGAAAGAAATGATATAAGTACCTGGCACCAATTCCTGCAAGATAAATCAACACACATCAGCAACTCCGGGCAGGCTCCACAATGGTCTAAGCTGCAAAACTGGCAAGGGACCAGGTCCTCAGAGGGACGTAACAAGGTACAAGAAACAACAAGCCAAAATAAATGCAGTATATAAAATAAATCAATAGGGTAAACTAGGTAACCAGCTATGTGATATGCAAATGAGATCATCACTAGTACTCAGGCTGAGACCACTACCAGCTCTGTGTCGGGGAGCCGGTAGCAGTAATATCACTAGTAGAGTGCCTAGCTCTGATGTAGAGTCTACGGCCTCACAATAATAAATATATATATAAAATTAGCTTGTAGCCTGTGTGTCTCTCCCTACCCAATGTAAGCACACATCTCTTGTCCATGACGTCTCATGTCTATGTCACGCAAGATCATGACCTCTAACTGATGCATCGAGTCATAATCATAGCTAAGCATATGTAATATCTATGTCACGAATCCTGTAGTCTATACAGAATTACCATGAATATCTCAGGAAGATTCTGTTCCATGAATAGTGTCAAGTGTCATATGGTATGATGTACTTGATAAAGCAAGCACGTAAATATAGGTTTGTAATATCAACTCTCTAGGTGACGTTACACGACTCCGCGTACGGCGTCGACACCCGAATATTATTTGGACGTTAAGCAACGTCTCGGTCCTGGGTTGAATATTTACATCATAGAAGTATATATATATATATATATATATATATATATATATATATATATATATATATATATATATATATATAAAACTCAAGAACAATATCAGATAACTACTGCAAGTTTGGCAAGGTACACTTGCCTAGGGTTTGGACTCCTTCAGTTGCTCCGGTGTACGTGGAATCTTCAGAAACGCCTCCGGATGCTGAAACAAACATTACCATCATTCCCAGAAAATATGAAATTGCTAGGATTGACTATCCATAAGTCTAAATTGGACACAGGGGGCAGAATTGACAATTTTTGGTCAAAGCGGGGTCCACTTGTGGCCCACTTCGTACCGAAAAATGTGCCAGAGACAAAGTTCTCCAAATTCGTCAAACTTAGTGTCTACAAGTCCAGAACGACGATACAAACCCAACGGAATGTCCAGAACTAGATTTTGATGAGCCGATCATAAAATCGCCCATCAAGTGGAGCCGTGGGGCCCACGATACGCGGTTTTGTCAACATTCTCAGAATCGAACCAAACTTGGGTCACAAGACCAGCGTAACACTATGAGTCTGATGGCACAAGTTTCGTTTCGAAACGACGAGCATACACAAAGTTACAACGAATTTCAGAACATGGCCTATACCGAACGTTGTCGCCGGATACGCGTTGATTCCGGTGTGCACGCACATCCAAATCAACTTCTGCGAAATCCCACACGTCTGTATTGACGATGCGCACCTTTTGGTAAAGTTCGCACCGACCAAGTCACCTCGTTTAGCGGAGCGCACCCAGTTCGAGAAAATTTGGGTTTTATTTAACCAAGTTTTTGGTCAATTTCACCCGCGAATAAAACACAACATGCAACAAAATAAAATAAAATAATTATAGGGTCTCAATCTAGGTTATGTTGTCTAATTAACTGTTTAAACAAAATTTACAAATAACAAACAGGTTGGGAGTAAATCGTCCATGAACTTCTGAGTTTGGGACTATTTCTGATTTTTCACTAATAGGGTTGTTTTTCCTGTTTTTGCGTCGCGGTTTGTGACCGACACAGGACACGATACCCCGAACGAGTTGTACGGGTTTTGAGAGGGTCATGCGGTCTTCACATAGGATTTTGACAGAATGAACTATGGATCTACGTACAGGAGTTATGCGAGCGGGAAGGGGTATACCTTGCTGCTCGTAGAGGGGCGTGTCCGCGACGGGGCATGGCGGCGGCGGTTCCTGTGGCTACGGCGGCTGCTCGTGGGGGTCGTGGGAGTCATCGGCGGAGACATCGACGGGGGCGTCGGGTGGGCCGGCGGAGTCGGGGCGGGGGCTGGCGGTGATGGTGATGGCGGTGGCGGTGGTTTTAGTGTTCGGGGTGGGGTTTAAATAGGAGAAGGAAGGGGAGGCGGTGGAGCGGGGAGGACGAAGCGGGGGAGAACGTGGCCGCGGAGGGGCGGGGGTCATGGGGCGCACCGCCGGGATCGGGGGATCGTGGCCGACGGTGTCGGGGTGAGGGAGATCGTGGGGGACGGGGGATGGGTTTCAGGGTATAGGGTCGGGTCGGGTCGGGTCGGGTCTGCGGGTCGGGTTGGGTAGGACCCGACCCATTAGGACGGGTTCGGTTCAATAGGGTTTAGGGTTTGGGTCCGGGTTAGTTCGGTTCAGCTGGTTCAATCCGGTTTAAGTCTGGTTTAATTAAATCAGGGGTTTTAGCTAATTTAAAAATAGTTTTTGAGCCCAATAAATTCCAGAAAAATTATACAACATCCAATAATTAATTATACACCCAAAAATATAATTTTTGTAATATTTTAATAATTAGTTTAATACATAAAAATATTAATCCATAAAGACATTTTTTAATAATTAATTAAAAATTACCAAAAAAAATCCAAAAAATTTATTTTTTTTAAAATTTAAAAAAATAGGTTGTTACGATCTACCCACCTTAAAAGAATTGTGTCATCGCAATTAAGAAAACAAAACAAAACCGGTCAGAAGAGATGACACGGTTGCAAGACATGTTTGTTGAAGCACGGCACAGAGAATAAGAAATCATGCACAAGGAAAAATCGAGAGAAAGGGTGAGGGTTAAGCAGAACACGTAGGGGAGGAATAAAACATTTTTCTAGGCAATGAGAGATAAGTAACTCAAGAGTAAAGGAGCATTGTTAAAGCAAAGATCAACTACAGCTTATGAAAACTTAGGTACCAGATACTAATCTAGACTAACAAGTCCAGGCTAACATAATACTAGGCTTAGACTAGGGCAATGAACTAACAGGCATGTGCTAAAGCATTACTAGGAACAGATAGCTATACTAAAACTCAAATCTTGCTCGTATTCGCTACTCCTCGAGTCTGTGCGTCCTCCACTGTCATCGCAAAAGCCTGTCCACACCCTTGCGGTGGTGCCCTCTTCTGTTGTTGGGCCTGCTGAAAGAGTGCTGCTCGTGCTCTGAGTGGCTCTTAGAATATATCAAGATGTCATCAATAAACACCACCATGAACTTGTCCAAGTACTGATGAAAAATCCCGTTCATCAAACTCTTGAACACAGCTGGCGCGTTGGTTAAACGGCATAACTAAGAACTCCTAGTGTCCATACTTGGTCCTGAAGGCTGTTTTCTGTATATCCTCTCTACACACTCTAATCTGGTGATAACCGAATCCAAGATCTATCTTTGAGAATACACTCACACCACTCAACTGATCAAGAGATCGTCAATGTGTGGCAAGGGATATCGGTTCTTGATGGTTACAGCGTTCAGTGCCATGCAGTCAATACACAGGCGTACCGTCCCATCCTTCTTCGGCACAAATAGTCTGGATGTAACAGTTGGGGCATAAGATCTAATTTTGATACTAAAAGTCACAAGACAACTAAGGATTTAACTACTATGGCATGCTACGTTAGGTTCCATTTTCTTAAGGTCATAATGCAATTCCTTGTATCACCATCATGAGCCACATATGATCCCTAGCATCTAGCTATGTATTCCCTAAAGTATTCTGGTACATTAAAATCAAACCCTCTATCCTCTCTTCCAATACTTTCAAATTGCTTGCTATCTTTAAGGAAGGGTAAGGTTTTATTAGTTCTAGGCCTTTGATACTATATTCAATTCTCATGCTAAACTCTACACTAACTCTAGCATATAGGAATAACCTATCTACTATCCTACTAAGGGTAACCGTCTCAAAAATTTATATCCAGCATATCCTCTTGTAAACCCCTTAATTTTCAAAAAATTTTAAAATTGGATTTTTCACAATTTTCTAGAATTTTTCTGTAATTAAATTCAGGTGTTTTAATTATTAAATAATTTTTAAATGATAATAAATAATAGTAAAATATTATGAAAATAATATTTTATGGTGTAAAATGAAAAACTAGACATAGGGTAATTTTTTGGGAATTTATTGGACCCTGGAAGTATTTTTAAAGTCCTAAAAACTATTTTTAAATTAAAATAATTTTAAACCCAAAATAAACCGGGCTGAACCAGGTTCAAACCGGCCTGAACCGGCCTGAACCCGGTCCAGCAGAACCGACCGGGCCGACCGCTCCTTAGCGGATCGGGTCGGGTCCGCCCGACCGAACCCGAACCCCCGTATCCACGACCGTGGCGCTTCGGCTTCGCCGCTCTCCGCCGGCCGCCGTTTCATCTTCCCCAGCCGCTCCATCTCCGCCTAACCGTCGCCGCTCCGATTTCTCTCCCCCGCAACCGCCGCTAACAGCCGGGCATCCGCCTTCTTTCCCCCGCCTATATAAACCTTAACCCTCCGCCGGTCGACCCCTCTCCTCCGCTGGATCTCCCAGCGCAACCACCCTCTCCTGGCCCAGCCACCGCCCTCGCAGCCGCCTACTCCACCTGAACCCGACGACCTCCGCCGCCCTCGCCGCGTCTCCCCCGTCCAGCAAGAGCAACAGCAACTGCGGCAGCAGCCCGAGCCGCCTCCGCCGAGTCGCCTTTGCCAGCGAGCTTCTCCGATGAGCCCTCAGTCGTGCCCCAGCTCCGACGAGCCCCTCCGGCAAGTCTCCGGCCGTCAGAACCTAAACCCTAGGGCGGACACGGCCCTGACACAGGACACAGTGTCCTTGGGTCGTGTCGGACACGAAAAAATCCTAGTTTCTAGAGCCCAGTTCAGGTACTCATATCTCTCTCCTCGTAGCTCTGTTTTTTATTCTGTTTGTTGTGTCGCGAACCCTGTGTGACCCCCTCGGTGCCCGTGCAACCCACTCGGTGCATCGCGTCCTGTGGTGATCGCGAACCGCGATCCAAAAACAGGAAAACCAATGCCCTGTTTTACCCCGGAACTGAGTACGCCCCGCCAAATGGGACGACTTGGTCGCGTGCGGTCTTCACAGATACGTGCGCGTCGTTGATACGGACGTGCAGAATTTCACAGAAGCTGAATCGGATGTGCGTGCACACCGGAATCAATGCGTATCCGCGGACACCGCCCCGTATCCGACCTTTCTGAATGTCGCTGTAACTTAGTGTACACACGTCGGATCGAGACAAAACTTGCGCCATCGGACTCGTAGCAATACGCTGGTCCTGTGAGCCAAGTTTGGTTCGATTATGAGAACGTTGACAAAATCGAGTGTCGTGGGCCCCATAGGCTCCACTCGACGGGCGATTTTGAGAACGGCTCATCGTAATCCAATTCCGGAAGTTCCGTTGGGATCGTATCATCGTTCCTGACCTGTTGACACTAAGTTGGACAGATTTGGAGACCTTCAACCCTGACATATTTTTCGGTGCAAAGCGGTCCACATGTGGACCCCGCCTTGACCTAAAAATATCATTTTTGCCCCTGTGTCCAAATTGGACTCAAGGACAGGCATTTCTAGCTGATTAATATTTTTTGGATCTGATAGTGATGTTTGTTTCAGCAACCGGAGCAGTCCCTGCAATTCCTGCTGAAGTCAGAGCTACAATTGGAGCCGGAACCCCAGGCAAGTGTACCTTGCCAATCTCTGCAGTTTTTGCTATTTATTTCCTTGACATATATACTTGTTGTACATGTTTTAACCTAGGACCGTGTGACTTACTTAGCGTCCGATTATAGTCGGGTGCCAACTTCGTACGCGAAGTTGTGTAAAGTTATCTAGAGATGGATATCGTGACCCTTTGCATTCTCGTACTTGCATTATCAAGTACGTTTTACCCAGGACACCTGACACTATTCATGATACAGAATCGTCCTGAGATATTCATGGTGATTCTGTATAGGATACAGTTTTCATGACTTATTCCTTTGCTTAGATATTATATGACTGGATGCATTAGTTATGATCCTGCGTGGCATGGACATGAGATGTCGTGGACATGAGATGCATAATTACATTGGGTGGGAAGAGTCACACAACTACAGGTTGATTATATATATATTATGCCGGTGTCTTAGTCTCACTACGAGCTAGACAACCACATGATATCACTGATACCGGCTCCCCGACACAGAGCTTGTAGTGGTTTCAGCCTGAGTTCTAGTGCTGCTCTTATCTTGCATATCACTTAGATGGTTATATAGTTTACCCTATTCATTATCTGTTGTACTGTATTTATTTTAGCATGATCTTTCTTGTACCTTGCTATGTCCCCTGAGGACCTGGATCCGGATTATGTCCCCAGGACTAGCAGACGAGATCGACCCCGTGGTACACGGTACAGGAGCATTAGCAGGAGCAGAAGCAGGAACAGGAGCAAACACTGGAGCAGTACCAGATCCAACAGTCGAGTGACTTCTACGGTATTTTTTGAGTATATCCTGTTTTCATACTCAGTACTTTTGTTGATATCTTTGTCTTTGTATCTTGACAGTTGTATCAGACTTGTATCGGGCTTGTTCCCCGATTTATGTATTTGTGACTTGATGATGATATTTTTAATTCCTTTTGTTGCTATTGATATATTCATTTTCTGTGGATGAGATTAGTAGATTTAGACCCCTGACTATTGTTGTATTACAGCTTAAGTATACCCCGATGGATCCATTAAATTGGGTTAGTCCATCGGTATGTGCTGCTGGCCATTGCCACGTGTCAAGTCCCTCGATATTTTGGGACTGGGGCGTGACATGGTTTTTGTGGTGGCCCATGCAGGTCAACGACTAAATTTTTCGGTTTCAACTTAGGGACCGAACAGGCCTGCAATAAGAATAGGATAAGTTTTTAGGATCTCATCCACTTGCTTGAAACGTTCTTGATATCTATATCGGATTTGAATCAATTTCTTGAATTGCATCCTGTCTTGATTCCTGTACGCCTCTTATTGTTTATTTTGGTTGCAGAGTTATGGATTCACGAGCAAACGACGAGACTCCTGCAAAATCACCATGAGATGCTGTGGTAACCAACGAAGATGAAGTAACACTAGTGGATGGAGGACAATCAGCTCAACAACATGCCTCAAGAGTCCAGCACGATGACATTCCAACATCGACGTAATTTACTCCACCAATGCCCGTAATTCCACAAGGGCGGGCCATGGATGGGCAGCCGATGTTTTCAATGATCTATGCAATAATGCAAGCTCAACAAGCGGCTTTGAGTCGCAGCCTAGTAAGCGCACTAGAGCAGGCAGATCTACCAATACGACGGCCAACGACGGGCTCTATTTTCGACTTCCGCCAGTTGAAGCCCCGTACCTTCTCAGGCACGGAAAAGCCCACAGAAGTTCATGAATGCCTCACCAACACTCAACATCAATTAGAAGCAGCCGAGATTCCACGAGAACGTTGGATGACTGCCGTCAAAATGCAGTTGACGGATAATGCACATCACTGGTGGCTATCTGAGGAGACACGGCTCGGACCAGACCGAGTCACTTGGAAAGAGTTCTCCAGACTCTTTCAGGAGATGTACATTCCAGCTATTGCTCGATCAGAACTTCGGGACAAGTTCAATAGCCTCACTCAAGACAGTAGGACAGTGGAAGAGTACAACGCTGAATTCATTCGTCTAAGTCACTTCGCCCCAACTTTGATACAGACAGAAGAAGAGAAGGCTGAGAAGTTCTTCGACGGACTAAACATTGAGCTACAGAAACTAATTGGATCCGTTGCACCTACTTCGTACTCGAACGTCCTTGCTGCAGCACGACGCATGGAGCGCGTCATCAGGAGAGAGACCAGTCTGAAACGGCCATCCACATCAGCACCAGCCAGAGCACCACAAGAAGAAGTTGCAAAAAGACTTCACAGTCACCAGCCACCAGAAGCATCTCCACAGGCAATACTTGTCTGTCCATATTGTCGCAAGCGAGGCTATAAAGAGATCGAGTGCAGACGGAAAAGGAGATTATGTTTAGTTTGCGGATCCAGTCAGCATTTAGTGAAGAAATGTCCTGAGCGTAGAGAAGTAGCATCAACGGTAAACCAACAAGCGTTACTAGTACCGAGGCCAACCTATCCAGCGTTGGGAGCACCACGAACGAAAGTTCAAGAAGTCCTACCACCAGCTCCAGGAGGATATCAGCCGAGGCCACCTTTGATACCCCAGGTACTGCTCTTCCAGCAGGCTCAGCAGCAGCAGAGGAATCGACGGCAAGGACGCGGACAAACCCTGACGATGACTTTGGAGAACGGGCAGAATCGTGGAGTAGCTAATGCGCGTAAGTTTTTCTAGTTTTTGTTTCTAGTATCGCCTTAGTTCGTGCCTGCTGGTTCGTGACCCTAGACTTAACCTGATAGTTTAACTTGCTAATAATTGATAACCTAGTGTTAATCTAAATAATTTTAAACTTGCTAAATAACTTAGATATTTTATAAATGATAACCTGATAACTTTTTAAAGGATAAAACTGGTTTTCTAAAACTGTAATTTTCTAGATTTTCTTTATTCGAAAAATTTCATAACTTTTAATGCTTAGGAAAATAATTTTTCCTAGGTGTTACTCTCAACCTTGATTCTTTTTGATTTTGATGTGCTTCGAACAATGTTTGCAACCGTGTCATCTCTGTTGACCGGTTATTCTTTGATTACGAGGACGCAATCCTCTTAAGGGGGGTAGATTGTAAACCCCCTGATTTTCAAGAATTTTAAAATTGGATTTTTTACAATTTTCTGGAATTTTCTAGAATTTTTCTGTAATTAAATTCAAGTATTTTAATTATTAAATGATTTTTAAATAATAATAAATAATATGAAAATATTATGAAAATAATATTTTATGGTGTAAAATGAAAAACTAGACATAGGGTAATTTTCTGGGAATTTATTGGACCCTGGAAGTATTTTTAAAGTCCTAAAAACTATTTTTAAATTAAAACAATTTTAAACCCAAAATAAACCGGGCTGAACCGGGTTCAAACCGGACTGAACCGGCCTGAACCCGGTCCAGCTGAACCGACCGGGCTGACCGGTCCTTAGAGGATCGGGTCGGGTCCACCCGGCCGAACCCGAACCCGACCCGACCCGGGTGAACAGTGCACCCCTAACCCCCGTATCCACGACCGTGGCGCTTCGGCTTCGCCGCTCTCCGCCGGCCGCCGTTTCATCTTCCCCAGCCGCTCCATCTCCGCCTAACCGTTGCCGCTCCGGTTTCTCTCCCCCACAACCGCCGCTAACAGCCGGCCATCCGCCTTCTTTTCCCCGCCTATATAAACCCTAACCCTCCGCCGGTCGACCCCTCTCCTCCGCTGGATCTCCCAGCGCAACCACCCTCTCCTGGCCTAGCCACCGCCCTCGCAGCCACCTACTCCACCTGAACCCGACGACCTCCGTCGCCCTCGCTGCGCCTCCCCCGTCCAACAAGAGCAACAGCAACTGCGGCAGCAGCCCGAGCCGCCTCCGCCGAGTCGCCTTTGCCAGCGAGCTTCTCCGGCGAGCCCTCAGTCGTGCCCCAGCTCCGGCGAGCCCCTCCAGCAAGTCTCCGGCCGTCAGAACCTAAACCCTAGGACGGACACGGCCCTGACACAGGGCACAGTGTCCTTGGGTCGTGTCGGACACGAAAAAACTCTAGTTTCCGGAGCCCAGTTCAGGTACTCATATCTCTCTCCTCGTAGCTCTGTTTTTTATTCTGTTTGTTGTGTCACGAACCCTGCGTGACCCCCTCTGTGCCCGTACAACCCGCTCGGTGCATCGTGTCCTTAGGTGATCGCGAACCGCGATCCAAAAACAGGAAAACCAATGCCCTGTTTCATCCTAGAACTGAGTACGCCCTGCCAAACGGGATGACTTGGTCGCGTGCGGTCTTCACAGATACGTGCGCGTCGTTGATACGGACGTGCGGGATTTCGCAGAAGCTGAATCGGATGTGCGTGCACACCGGAATCAATGCGTATCCGCGGACACCGCCCCGTATCCGACCTTTCTGAATGTCGCTGTAACTTAGTGTACACACGTCGGATCGAGACAAAACTTGCGCCATCGGACTCGTAGCAATACGCTGGTCCTGTGAGCCAAGTTTGGTTCGATTATGAGAACGTTAACAAAATCGCGTGTCGTGGGCCCCATAGGCTCCACTCGACGGGCGATTTTGAGAATGGCTCATCGGAATCCAATTCTGGAAGTACCGTTGGGATCGTATCATCGTTCCTGACCTGTTGACACTAAGTTGGACAGATTTAGAGATCTTCCACCCTGACGCATTTTTGGTGCAAAGCGGCCCACATGTGGACCTCGCCTTGACCTGAAAATATTATTTTTGCCCCTGTGTCCAAATTGGACTCAAGGACAGACGTTTCTTGCTGATTAATATTTTCTGGATCTGATAGTGATGTTTGTTTCAGCAACCGGAGCAGTCCCTGCAATTCATGCTGAAGTCAGAGCTACAATTGGAGCCGGAACCCCAGGCAAGTGTACCTTGCCAATCTCTGCAGTTTTTGCTATTTATTTCCTTGACATATATACTTGTTATACATGTTTTAACCTAGGACCGTGTGAATTACTTAGCGTCCGATTATAGTCGGGTGCCAACTTCGTACGCGGAGTTGTGTAAAGTCATCTAGAGATGGATATCGTGACCCTTTGCATTCTCGTACTTGCATTATCAAGTACGTTTTACCCAGGACACCTGACACTATTCATAATACAGAATCGTCCTGAGATATTCATGGTGATTCTGTATAGGATACAGTTTTCATGACTTATTTCTTTGCTTAGATATTATATGACTGGATGCATTAGTTATGATCCTGCGTGGCATGGACATGAGACGTCGTGGACATGAGATGCATGATTACATTGGGTGGAAAGAGTCACACAACTACAGGTTGATTATATATATATTATGTCGGCGTCTTAGTCTCACTATGAGCTAGACAACCACATGATATCACTGCTACCGGCTCCCCGACACAGAGCTTGTAGTGGTTTCAGCCTGAGTTCTAGTGCTGCTCTTATCTTGCATATCACTTAGATGGTTATATAGTTTACCCTATTCATTATCTGTTGTACTATATTTATTTTGGCATGAGCTTTCTTGTACCTTGCTATGTCCCCTGAGGACCTGAATCCGGATTATGTCCCCAGGACTAGCAGACGAGATCGACCCCGTGGTACACGGTACAGGAGCAGAAGCAGGAACAGGAGCAAACACTGGAGCAGTACCAGATCCAGCAGTCGAGTGACTTCTACGGTATTTTCTGAGTATATCCTGTTTCCATACTCAGTACTTTTGTTGATATCTTTGTCTTTGTATCTTGACAGTTGTATCAGACTTGTATCGGGCTTGTTCTCCGATTTATGTATTTGTGACTTGATGATGATATTTTTAATTCCTTTTGTTGCTATTGATATATTCATTTTCTGTGGATGAGATTAGTAGATTTAGACCCCTGATTATTGTTGTATTACAGCTTAAGTATACCCCGATGGATCCATTAAATTGGGTTAGTCCATCGGTGTGTGCTGCTGGCCATTGCTACGTGTCCAGTCCCTCGATATTTTGGGACTGGGGCATGACATGGTTTTTATGGTGGCCCATGCAGGTCAACGACTAAATTGTTCGGTTTCAACTTAGGGACCGAACAGGCCTGCAATAAGAATAGGATAAGTTTTTAGGATCTCATCCACTTGCTTGAAACGTTCTTGATATCTATATCGGATTCGAATCAATTTCTTGAATTGCATCCTGCCTTGATTCCTGTACGCCTCTTATTGTTTATTTCGGTTGCAGAGTTATGGATTCACGAGCAAACGACGAGACTCCTACAAAATTACCACGAGATGCTGTGGTAACCAACGAAGATGAAGTAACACTAGTGGATGGAGGACAATCAGCTCAACAACATGCCTCAAGAGTCCAGCACGATGACATTCCAACATCGACGTAATTTACTCCACCAATGCCCGTAATTCCACAAGGGCAGGCCATGGACGGGCAGCCGATGTTTTCAATGATCTATGCAATAATGCAAGCTCAACAAGAGGCTTTGAGTCGCAGCCTAGTAAGCGCACTAGAGCAGGCAGATCTACCAATACGACGGCCAACGACGGGCTCTATTTTTGACTTCCGCCAGCTGAAGCCCCATACCTTCTCAGGCAAGGAAGAGCCCACAGAAGTTCATGAATGGCTCACCAACACTCAACATCAATTAGAAGCAGCTGAGATTCAACGAGAACGTTGGATGACTGCCGTCAGAATGCAGTTGACGGATAATACACATCACTGGTGGCTATCTGAGGAGACACGGCTTGGACCAGACCGAGTCACTTGGGAAGAGTTCTCCAGACTCTTTCAGGAGATGTACATTCCAGCTATTGCTCGATCAGAACTTCGGGACAAGTTCAATAGCCTCACTCAAGATAGTAGGACAGTGGAAGAGTACAACGCTGAATTCATTCGTCTAAGTCGCTTCGCCCCAACTTTGATACAGACAGAAGAAGAGAAGGCTGAGAAGTTCTTCGACGGACTAAACATTGAGCTACAGAAACTAATTGGATTTGTTGCATCTACTTCGTACTCGGACGTCCTTGCTGCAGCACGACGCATGGAGCGCGTCATCAGGAGAGAGACCAGTCTGAAATGGCCATCCACATCAGCACCAGCCGGAGCACCACAAGAAGAAGTTGTAAAAAGACTTCACAGTCACCAGCCACCAGAAGCATCTCCACAGGCAATACCTGTCTGTCCATATTGTCGCAAGCGAGGCCATAAAGAGATCGAGTGCAGACGGAAAAGGAGATTATGTTTAGTTTGCGGATCCAGTCAGCATTTAGTGAAGGAATATCCTGAGCGTAGAGAAGTAGCATCAACGGTAAACCAACAAGCGTTACCAGTACCGAGGCCAACCTATCCAGCGTTGGGAGCACCACGAACGGAAGTTCAAGAAGTCCTACCACCAGCTCCAGGAGGATATCAGCCGAGGCCACCTTTGATACCCCAGGCACTGCTCTTCCAACAGCTCAGCAGCAGCAGAGGAATCGACGGCAAGGACGCGGACAAGCCCTGACGATGACTTTGGAGAACGCACAGAATCGTACGTGGAGTAGCTAATGCGCGTAAGTTTTTCTAGTTTTCGTTTCTAGTATCGTCTTAGTTCGTGCCTGCTGGTTCGTGACCCTAGACTTAACCTGATAGTTTAACTTGCTAATAATTGATAACCTAGTGTTAATCTAAATAATTTTGAACTTGCTAAATAACTTAGAATATTTTATAAATGATAACCTGATAAGTTTTTAAAGGATAAAACTGGTTTTCTAAAACTGTAATTTTCTAGATTTCCTTCATTCGGGAAATTTCATAACTTTTAATGCTTAGGGAAATAATTTTTCCTAGGTGTTACTCTCAACCTTGATTCTCCTTGATTTTGATGTGCTTCGAACAATGTTTGCAACCGTGTCATCTCTGTTGACCGGTTATTCTTTGATTGCGAGGACGCAATCCTCTTAAGGGGGGTAGATTGTAAACCCCCTGATTTTCAAGAATTTTTAAAATTAAATTTTTTACAATTTTCTGGAATTTTCTAGAATTTTTCTGTAAATAAATTCAGGTGTTTTAATTATTAAATGATTTTTAAATTATAATAAATAATATTAAAATATTATGAAAATAATATTTTATGGTGTAAAATAAAAAACTAGACATAGGGTAATTTTCTGGGAATTTATTGGACCCTGGAAGTATTTTTAAAGTCCTAAAAACTATTTTTAAATTAAAACAATTTTAAACCCAAAATAAACCGGGCTGAACCGGGTTCAAACCGGACTGAACCGGCCCAAACCCGGTCCAGCTGAACCGACCGGGCCGACCGCTCCTTAGCGGATCGGGTCGGGTCCGCCCGACCGAACCCGATCCGACCCGGGTGAACAGTGCACCCCTAACCCCCGTATCCACGACCGTGGCGCTTCGGCTTCGCCGCTCTCCGCCGGCCGCCGTTTCATCTTCCCCAGCCGCTCCATCTCCGCCTAACCGTCGCCGCTCCGGTTTCTCTCCCCCGCAACCGTCGCTAACAGCCGGCCATCCGCCTTCTTTCCCCCGCCTATATAAACCTTAACCTTCCGCCGGTCGACCCCTCTCCTCCGCTGGATCTCCCAGCGCAACCACCCTCTCCTGGCCCAGCCACCGCCCTCGCAGCCGCCTACTCCACCTGAACCCAACGACCTCCGCCGCCCTCGCCGCGCCTCCCCCGTCTAGCAAGAGCAACAGCAACTGCGGCAGCAGCCCGAGCCGCCTCCGCCGAGTCGCCTTTGCCAGCGAGCTTCTCCGGCGAGCCCTTAGTCGTGCCCCAGCTCCGGCGAGCCCCTCCGGCAAGTCTCCGGCCGTCAGAACCTAAACCCTAGGGCGGACACGGCCCTGACACAGGGCACAGTGTCCTTGGGTCGTGTCGGACACGAAAAAACCCTAGTTTCCGGAGCCCAGTTCAGGTACTCATATCTCTCTCCTCGTAGCTCTGTTTTTTATTCCGTTTGTTGTGTCGCGAACCCTGCGTGACCCCCTCTGTGCCTGTGCAACCCGCTCGGTGCATCGCGTCCTGTGGTGATCGCGAACCGCGATCCAAAAATAGGAAAACCAATGCCCTATTTCATCCTGGAACTGAGTACGTCCCGCCAAACGGGATGACTTGGTCGCGTGCGGTCTTCACAGATACGTGTGCGTCGTTGATACGGACGTGCGGGATTTCGCAGAAGCTGAATCGGATGTGCGTGCACACCGAAATCAATGCGTATCCGCGGACACCGCCCCGTATCCGACCTTTCTAAATGTCGCTGTAACTTAGTGTACACACGTCGGATCGAGACGAAACTTATGTCATTGGACTCGTAGCAATACGCTGGTCCTGTGAGCCAAGTTTGGTTCGATTATGAGAACGTTGACAAAATCGCGTGTCGTGGGCCCCATAGGCTCCACTCGACGGGCGATTTTGAGAACGGCTCATCGGAATCCAATTCTGGAAGTTCCATTGGGATCGTATCATCGTTCCTGACCTGTTGACACTAAGTTGGACAGATTTGGAGACCTTCGACCTTGACGCATTTTTCGGTGCAAAGCGGCCCACATGTGGACCCCGCCTTGACCTAAAAATATTATTTTTGCCCCTGTGTCCAAATTGGACTCAAGGACAGGCATTTCTTGCTGATTAATATTTTCTGGATCTGATAGTGATGTTTGTTTCAGCAACCGGAGCAGTCCCTGCAATTCATGCTGAAGTCAGAGCTACAATTGGAGCCGGAACCCCAGGCAAGTGTACCTTGCCAATCTCTGCAGTTTTTGCTATTTATTTTCTTGACATATATACTTGTTGTACATGTTTTAAACTAGGACCGTGTGACTTACTTAGCGTCCGATTATAGTCAGGTGCAACTTCGTACGCGGAGTTGTGTAAAGTCATCTAAAGATGGATATAGTGACCCTTTGCATTCTCGTACTTGCATTATCAAGTACGTTTTACCCAGGACACCTGACACTATTCATGATACAGAATCGTCCTAAGATATTCATGGTGATTCTGTATAGGATACAGTTTTCATGACTTATTCCTTTGCTTAGATATTATATGACTGGATGCATTAGTTATGATCCTGCGTGGCATGAACATGAGACGTCGTGGACATGAGATGCATGATTACATTGGGTGGGAAGAGTCACGCAACTACAGGTTGATTATATATATATTATGTCGGCGTCTTAGTCTCACTATGAGCTAGACAACCACATGATATCACTGCTACCGGCTCCCCGACACAGAGCTTGTAGTGGTTTCAGCCTGAGTTCTAGTGCTGCTCTTATCTTGCATATCACTTAGATGGTTATATAGTTTACCCTATTCATTATCTGTTGTACTATATTTATTTTGGCATGAGCTTTCTTGTATCTTGCTATGTCCCCTGAGGACCTGGATCCGGATTATGTCCCCAGGACTAGCAGACGAGATCGACCCCGTGGTACACGGTACAGGAGCATTAGCAGGAGCAGAAGCAGGAACAGGAGCAAACACTGGAGCAGTACCAGATCCAGCAGTCGAGTGACTTCTACGGTATTTTTTGAGTATATCCTGTTTCCATACTCAGTACTTTTGTTGATATCTTTGTCTTTGTATCTTGACAGTTGTATCAGACTTGTATCGGGCTTGTTCCCCGATTAATGTATTTATGACTTGATAATGATATTTTTAATTCCTTTTGTTGCTATTGATATATTCATTTTCTGTGGATGAGATTAGTAGATTTAGACCCCTGACTATTGTTGTATTACAGCTTAAGTATTCCCCGATGGATCCATTAAATTGGGTTAGTCCATCGGTGTGTGCTGCTGGCCATTGCCACGTGTCCAGTCCCTCGATATTTTGGGACTGGGGCGTGACACTTCTTCTGCCTTGACAAGGATCTGCTTCTGGAGGAAATACCGTGCATGAACATTCATCTCTCCGTAATAGGAAGAGATGATAAATAATAATAAGGATGTCGAGGGGATTAAAAGAGTATAATTATGAAGTCCAAGGGCGATAATCAAATGCTAAAGAATTTTTAAGTCAGTTGTTGATTGAGATGCTATCACTGCTAACTTTGATTACAGGCTCGCTCGGTACCAGAAAGTAACCGAAACGATTTAATCAGGACCTGCATGGGCCACCACAAAAATATGTCATGCCCCAGTCCCAAAAATATGTAGGACTAGGAATACGTAACATGCCAGCTACGCATTCGACCAGACTCCGGTCCGATTCGAATACGTAAAAGTTATACTAGAATGGTTACTACCTATATAATCAAGTAACTATGAATATCTATCCCTCAATCCACAACGATCAGAATATACAAGAATGAGCTACATGTGCTAAAGTCGGCCGCCAGTAACCCATAAGCTTGAATAGACTCGGGAAGGAATATGAGTCTATAAAACTAGGCTATATCAGCAGATGAATAAACAATATGAATAATAACCATGACTTCGGAAGAAATGATATAAGTACCTGGAACCAATTCCTGCAAGATAAATTAACACACATCAGCAACTCCGGGCAGGCTCCACAACGGTCTAAGCTGCAAAACTGGCAAGGGACTAGATCCTCAGAGGGACGTAACAAGGTACAAGAAACAACATGCCAAAATAAATGCAGTATATAAAATAAATCAATAGGGTAAACTAGGTAACCAACTATGTGATATGCAAATGAGAGCATCACTAGTACTCAGGCTGAGACCACTACCAGCTCTGTGTCAGGAAGTCGGTAGCAGTAATATCACTAATAGAGTGCCTAGCTCTAATGTAGAGTCTACGACCTCACAATAATAAATATATATATATATATAATCAGTCTGTAACCTGTGTGTCTCTCCCCACCCAATTTAATCACATATCTCATATCCACGATGTCTCATGTCCATGTCACGCAAGATCATAACCTCTAACTGATGCATCGAGTCATAATGATAGCTAAGCATATGTAATATCTATGTCACGAATCCTGTAGCTTATACAAAATCACTATGAATATCTTAGGAAGATTCTGTTCCATGAATAGTGTCAAGTGTCCTATGGTATGACGTACTTGATAAAGCAAGCACGCAAATATAGGTTCGTAATATCAACTCTCTAGGTGACGTTACACGACTCCACGTACGGCGTCGACACCTGAATATTATTCGGACGTTAAGCAACGTCTCACGGTCCTGGGTTGAATATGTACATCACAGAAGTATATATATATATATATATATATATATATATATATATATATATATATATAACTCAAGAACAATATTAGATAACTACTGCAAGTTTGGCAAGGTACACTTGCATAGGGTTTGGACTCCTTCAGTTGCTCCGGTGTACGTGAAATCTTCAGGAACGCCTCCGGATGCTGAAACAAACATTACCATCATTTCCAGAAGATATGAAATAGCTAGAATCGACTATCCATAAGTCCAAATTGGACACAGGAGAAGAATTGACAGTTTCTAGTCAAAGCGGGGTCCACATGTGGCCCACTTCGCACCGAAAAATGTGCCAGAGACAAAGTTCTTTAAATTCGTCAAAATTAGTGTCTATAAGTCTAGAACGACGATACGAACCCAACGGAATGTCCAGAACTGGATTTCGATAAGCCGATCACAAAATCGTCCGTCAAGTAGAGCCGTGGGGCCCACGATACGGGGTTTCGTCAACGTTCTCAGAATCGAACCAAACTTGGATCACAGGACCAGCGTAACGCTATGAATCCGATGGCGTAAGTTTTGTTTCGAAACGACGAGCACACACTAAGTTACAACGAGTTTCAGAATAGGGCCGATACAGAGCGTTGTCGACGGATATGTGTTGATTTCGGTGTGCACACACATCCAAATCAACTTCTGCAAAATTTCACACGTCCGTATTTATGATGCGCACCTTTCGGTGAAGTTTGCATACGACCAAGTTACCTCGTTTAGCGGGGCACACCCAGTTCGAGAAAATTTTGGTTAATTTTACCCTCGAATAAAATACAACATGCAACAAAATGAAATAAACTAATTACAGGGTCTCAATCTCGATTATGTTGTATAATTAACTATTAAAACAGAATTTACAAATAACAAACAGGCTAGGAGTAAATCGGCCATGAACTTGTGAGTTCGGGACGATTTCTGAATTTTCAGAAATAGGGTTGTTTTTTCTGTTTTTGCGTCGCGGTTTGCGACCGACACAGGACGCGATACCCTGAACGAGTTACACGGGTTTCGAGAGGATCATGCGGTCTTCGCACAGGATTTGACAGAATAAACTATGGATCTACGTACAAGAAGTTACACGAGCGGGAAGGGGTATACCTAGCTTCTCGTGGAGGGGCGTGTCCGCGGCGGGGCACGGCGACGGCGATTCCTGTGGCTGCGGCGGCTGTTCGGGGAGGTCGTGGGAGTCGTCGACGGTGGGCGGGGACGTCGACGGGGGCGTCGGAGTGGGCCGGCTGAGTCAGGACGGGGGTTGGCGGTGGCGGTGGTTTTAGGGCTCGGGGTGGGGTTTAAATAGGAGAAGGAAGAGGAGGCGGTAGAGCGGGGAGGCTGGAGCGGGGGAGAACGTAGCTGTGGAGTGGCAGGGGTTGTGGGGCGCGCCGCCGGGATCGGGGGATCATGGCCGGCGGTATCGGGGTGAGGGAGATCGTGGGGGACGGGGGATGGGTTTCAGGGTATAGAGTCGTGTCGGGTCTGCGGGTCAGATTGGGTAGGACCCGACCCGTTAGGACGGGTTTGGTTCAATAGGGTTTAGGGTTTGGGTCCGGTTAGTTCGGTTCAGCTGGTTCAATCCGGTTTAAGTCTGGTTTAATTAAATCAGGGGTTTTATCTAATTTAAAAATAGTTTTTGAGCCCAATAAATTTCAGAAAAATTACACAATATCCAATAATTAATTATACACCCAAAAATATAATTTCTGTAATATTTTAATAATTAGTTTAATACATAAAAATATTAATCCATAAAGGACATTTTTAATAATTAATTAAAAATTACCAAAAAATCTAGAAAATTTATTTTTTTAAAAATTAAAAAAAAAGGTTGTTACATTAATAATGAATCTGAGTTTTTGAATGCTTGTTCTAAAAAGATAGTTTCATAAGAAGAATGATAGAACCTGACTCTGCGTGGTAGATAAGAGAACTCGTATAGCTTGTCATTGAAACGAACCTGCTTGCTTAACTAGAGAACATAAATGCTTGTCTAAAAGAGATAGAATTGCATGCTAGATTTATAGAAGTATTCTTGCTTGTTACTTGTTAAAAGAGTTAGCTTTGCTTGAACATGTTTCATTGATCGCTTGTAAAGAGATAGAACTTCATGAATAACTTGAACTTGTGCATCTAGACTAATAGTCCGTCCTGAGGCTTGAAGTCCTTATTTACGGGAGTGTGTAGCTATTAGGCAAGAGTATAGAGAGTTCTGGCTCTATAGCTTGCTCGTATGAATTGATATGCTTGCTTGCTCGTTTATCAGTTGCATGATAGCTTATTTATCTAATAGAAATTTGCATTCATATATTTGGTCAGGACAACTTGTGCACAAGGTTTATCTCTCGAGCGGTTCCTGGGGTACTGGAAATCGTTCGACCTGGGAGAGATCTAGATACCCTGAGGCTTGAAGTACTTACTTACGGGAGGGTAGACACGTCTATTAGTGAGATAGACTTGTACGTCCCAACTGCTAATCCCGTGGAGGGTACCATCATGTAGTTAGGACGCATGCTAGGCTAGCCTTCTTGCATACCTAACTGTTTGATGCAGAGAAAGACAGGAAAAAAGGACCTCGTTTATAAATATATGCATATGTTACTAACTTGTATGTCTGCTGCAGGGATAATGGTTCGGCCATGGATAAGGATCACTGAATAAGTGATCACTTGTATTTTCTTATGTCCCTTATCATTTATGCTAAATGTTATACATCTGTTTTTCATTAAATATGATGCTGCCTCTATTGCATCGAATTGAATAGTCCACTTGAAATACTTGTCTTGATATGAGATGAACAGTCTACTAGAGAACCTTTGTTCCTAAGAGATCGAATATGGCTCACAATACATGTTGCACACTGCATGATAGAACATTGTCTCTATAGCTGGCTTGTATGTATCGAATATGCAAAACTGGTTTCAAAGCTATATTTTTGAAAAGATGTAAACTGACTATAATCCTGAGCTGCATGAAATGAACATAGATAAAAGTAGCAAGGTCACTAGTAATGTAATATTTTGCCACATTCTTACTTAGTGTGGGTTTCAGGGGGTGTTGCTTCTGTTCAGTTGATTTTATACTCACCGGTACTTTCTCCAAAGTGCTGACCCACCAATAGTTTGCTTGGTTACAGGTGCTGGATCGTCCGAGGAAGCGATAGTCGTCACTACCAAAATATGATGAAATCGAAACATTTTTTAGTGACGTCATAAAAAATGTTGCTAATATAAAGATTTCAGCGACTCCAAAAATAAACGTTGCTATACGTCGCTGTTGGCGACATATAGCGACGTTTAGCGACAGCAATTAAGTTTTTTTAAAGAATAGTCGCTATAAGCTTCTTTAAGGACGCTAAACATCGCTGAGTTTTTTAATTTAGCGATGTTAGCGACGTATTTAGCGACGTTTATTTTTTTATTTTTTAGCGACATTTTTAGCGATGTCTATAACGTCGTAAACTATTTTTATTAGCGACATCATAAGTTGACGTCGCTATACGTCGCTAAAATTTCAGTATAGATTTCGGTTTCCCACTTCTGTCGAAGACTTCCCCCAATTTTTTAAAAACTCCTCTCCCCCCCCTCTCCGGCGAACTGCACCCTCCGGCGTCCTCCACAGCCACCTACTCCGGCGTCCCCCTCCTCCTCCTTCTCCTCCTCCTCCTCCTCCTCCTCTTCTAGGTAAACCCTAACTCTCTCTCTCTCTCATAGATGCACACGACATGACACTGATATAGACACGACACACACACTGACACAGACACGATACAGACTGTGAGAGATGGTGTAAACCCTAACCCGATCTCTCTCTCTCTCTCTCTCTCAGATGCATACAACATGATACTAACATAGACACGACACACACACATACTGACACAGACCGTCATAGAGGGTGTAAACCCTAACCCTAACCCGATCTCTCTCTCTCTCTCTCACACACACACACACAGATGCACACGATATGACACTAACACGACACACACACTGACACAGACTGTCACAGAGGATGTAAACCCTAACCCTAACCCTAACCCTCTCTCTCTCTCTCTCTCACACACACACAGATGCAGACATGATATGACACTAACACAGACATGACACACACACACTAACACATACACGACACATGCACTATCACAGAGGGTGTAAACCCTAACCCTAACCCTAACCCTAACCCTAACCCCTCTTTCTCTCTCTCTCTCTGACATATGTTTTATACTATACAATTAGTACATAACTTATACTATCATGACTTACTAAATTACAATAACTGCTACTAACTTAATATAACTAATACCAACTTAATATCAATACTAATGCTAGATGACACTAGACTAACTAGACAAACTTAGCTTATTCTAACTGATGTCTGATATTCTAACTTGATATCTAACTCAAATAACTAAAATCTAAACTTCATCCTAGATGATAATTACTAACTAGCATTCACTAATAATGCATCTAACTGATACATTCATCAGTCAGTGATACACACATAGTAGTACGTAAACACAGTGGACTAAAAACTAATGCCGCCACTACTGATATTCCCTATAATATATACATCAATAACTTCCAACTGAAGGCACTAACCGAAGGCCAATCTGTATACTACAGATACCAAACTAGACTGACATCAAGTCCTTAGTTGTAGTGTGATCAACTCGAGTGAATCTTACTCACAACTTATACCTATATCAATTCCTCACCTACACACAACCACAGTTGATACACATAAGATACACAAAGATTCACGCCCATGCGAGGACGATCGGTTCTGTAAGACACTAAGCGAGGACGATCGACCCCAGATGGAATCGGGGTGTGACATAATGGTATCAGAGCAACTCGATCCTTTTGTCTTTCCGTTGCTTCACTTCAACTCAGAGATATCCTAAATATTGTTGTTGCAATATGCGTTTCATACAATAAGTCTATAGATATTCTCAAAGATGCGCGCAAAAGTTTTCTAGATTGTTTTATTGTTTGAGAGATGTGATTTGTGATTTCTATTTGCTAGAGTTTTATTGAGTTTTGATTACTAGAGTTTTTTATTGAGGATGGTGAGGGATGAGGACTATCGTTGCTCTGGATATTATAAGTTTTTTCTTGAGTTTCGAAGACGAAACTTTTTCTCAGTGGGTAACTATGTAGTGCTTCGCTCTGCGTTGGCACTATGTACAAGAGATGTCGCTTTGCTGGCTCGAGCTGGGGAGCCTTCTCAAAGAGTTTCCCGATCAAAACACAAGACGATTGATCTGGGTGAGTGGGCATAACTTTATTCTCTTATTCTTACACGCCTTAATAATTAATGAATATGAGTTTTTATAATGCTTGATGCTAAGTAGATAATGTTCACATGAGAATGATAGAACGAGAACCTGCATGCTTAACTAGAGAAATTGTATGCTTGTCTAAAAGAGATAGAACTATTGCCATGCTAAGTCAAGATAGAAATATTGCATGCTAAGTTACACAGTTACCGCTATCGAACGAACCTTCCCTTTAAAAGTAAAAGAATAGAATGTTGCAGGCTAGGTCACACTGACACGGTTATCAAACGAACCTTGCTATGCTAATAAGAAGAGTAACAGTATGATTGAACATGTCAATATATGGTATCCTAAATAAAGTAGTACTGCATGCTTAGCTAGAAGAAATAAAAGAACCGTGCCAGGCTTGCTTAAATTAGAGATCATTTATATATTTGTTTGTCATTGATGAAAAAAGATAGAACTGTATGAATAAATCGTAATATGCTTAAGATGATTGATAAGAATTAAAAGAGACTAATTGTGCGCCCTAAGGTACGATCCTTATGATCTAGTGGGGTGTGCTATTTGTTATGTAAAAAGAAGATTGAACTACTAATAGTGTGACCTAAGGTACGTTCCTTGTGATCTAGGGGGGTGTGCTATTAGTTTTGTAAAGAAAAGATTGAACCAATCGCTTGTTTGATTAAAAAAAAGATAGAAGTTTGCTTGATCATTGCTTGCTTGTATTATAGAATTATCTAATAGATGTTTCATGTCATACATTGGTCTCAGACAACTTGTGCACAAGGTTTAGTCTTTTGAACGGTTTCTGGGGAACTGAAAATCGGTCATTCCGGAAAAGATTTTTGAGAGCACCCTGATGTACGGTCCTTGTGATCTAGTGGGGTATTATTTCCATTAGTGAAGAGACGAACCATGATGTCACAGCTGCAAGTATTCATATGTGTTGGTGCAAAGCTGAACCTTGAGTCACAGCTGTTAACATACGCGTGGACTAGTGCATAGCTGAACCTTGAGTCACCGCTGCTAATCATGGGGCAACCCATGGACCATCATGTAGTTATGACGCATGCTCGGTTAGCCTTCTTGCATACCTAACTGTTGGATGTAGAGACGAACATAAAATAGAACCTTATTCATATATGCAAATTGTTGCTAAGTTGTGTATTTGTTGCAGGGATTGTCACGCCCCAATCTCCCGCAAGCTCGATAGTCCCCGCTGAACGTGAATCACCACGTTTACAGCTCTCCCGCAGGACAATCGTTCTCATCGGGACGTGATGCCGTACGAGCCTGGAGTTGCGCTCGTACAAGGCGATGTTGTCAAACACCAAATGTTATCATTGAAGCAACCAAGTTGCAGCGGAAGTCAAGTATTGTGTACCAAGCACACAATCAGAGTATACGTAGCGAAGCTCACGATAGGGTCCAAATGAGATGCCCCGAGTCAATGCCACAAAGGCGATGCCACGGAGACGATGAAATAACTCTTGCTCTTTCTCTAGCCCACAAAGGTACTTACAGTTCATACATCTTGTCCCGTATATCCAAGCAGCGCCACTACGTCTGTGTACCTGAAATATTGCCCACAAACGTGGGTCAGTACACAACCGTACTGGTGAGCGGGGTAACCCACTCGCCTAAGCCGACACTAAGTAAAATAGTGAATGCAAACAGTTATATGGTGATCTTTCTAGTTTGAATCCTAGATTCATTTCATGGCATTTGAATGACATGTTAAGGAAAGCAGTAAAGCAGTTTAAGCATGCAAGCATTCATTCTCAAACCAAACGACAAGCAGTTTATATAAAGCCGACCCGTCTAACTCAATGTCATCGCTTGCACGATAATATATCGAACCATCAGTCTCGCCTCAATATCCATCCAGAACCAAAGTTTATATATCCCACTCTCGAGTGCACACTCTTGCCGAGGCAAGGTGGCCGCGCCTACACGATGCACAAACCAACCAAAGTAAAGCAAGCCAACATCTATTCTTATATAAAGTTACTGGCCAAAGGCCATAAAGGACGTTGATCGGACAGATCAAATGCGGTTCTATTCGAAACAGCGCTAAGTAGCTAACCCACCTGAATCGCATCCAACCGCTGGCACCGCGCCCAAGACGCGTTACCCAAATTGTCTCCTCCATGGCCGAACGGTCCCGGTGCCCCGGAGCACCCGTTCGAGGAAACCAAACCCTGTGCCACCCAGGTTGTCCGTGACTATGCAGACACGTAGGTATGACGAGAGGATCGAACATTCTCGCCCCACCAAGCGATCCTAGACTCGTTCCATAAATAATCCAACCAACACATCCATAACCATTCTTCCAACATGTTCTTCCAAGGAACCCAAATCTCGACCTCAAAACATAGCCCGAGGCATCAAAATATCAAGTGTTTCATAGGCACGAAGCCTCTTCTCAACACAATCCAAATTGGTGCAACACCTATGCTCGAAGCAAAACCCATGGCACAATTTCAACGTGGACACACTCGCCACAATTCTTAGGTTGTGCATGAAATAGTTCTTCGTGCTGCTTCCACTGCCTCGAAGCATAGAATATCACCTTCGCCTTCCGAATGAGCACGCTTTCCAGACTAAGTTCCGAGACATCTTGTAAATCTGAAGCAAATCTGTCCCTTCCAGTATTCGTAAGGATTTGATCTGAACGAGCCGCTGCTTTAACTTCACGAGCTAGTTTCACAGTCGTCAATTCATATGAATGCTATTCCCTTCCAGGGTACGATGAGTCAGAGGCGATGCCATCGATAAAAATCTGCGACTCTGAATCTCATCAGTTGACTAGGCTACTTCCACCATTGCTTCGATCTTCTGGCTGCATCTTCAGCTGAAGGCTATCCCAAGGATCTCTCAAATCTAACACTCAGTCAATAAGCCAAATCTCATTGCCTCACATCTGCCCTCGACGCATTCCCAAATACGCCGCCTCAAGGGTCGTTCTATGGGTCTACCATATTCATATCTGATTCAGCGGGCAAGGTCGCTTAGGGTCAGCTGTCCCGAAGCTACGCTTGATAATTGTAATCATCACGATGGACAGTTACTATAAACCATGCTATATCTCATCTGCAAATCCGAATAAAATCCAACCATTCACCCGAGCGAAGTTTCTGAATCCGAGAACCGCGCTCGTTGAAACCTTATTCCATCAATCCGCCGTTCTGTCCTGAATCCATCAAATTTTCGAATTGCATGTTCGATTCTCGCACTACAAATTGCAATGATTCTCAAAACCCAAGACTTGCTCCAATTCTTATCCCTTTGCCGCGTTCTACAATGCACGTCCAACTTGCTCAAACCGTACCGTGATTTGCTCCGACGTTGCTCCCACGTTTAGCTATCTTCAAAAGTCTGTCAGCCATAAATTCTTGCCTTTAGTTGTTGCCTCAATCCGTCCACGTCTTCCGGAGAATCCGTTTATTATCGTTGCACCATCCTGTCCAAAATTCCATTTTCGCTAAACCTGAGTCAACTTCACGAGCAACAACATTCAAAATCCTTCCAGACCGTTCAAGTCCATCGCATTGTCCCTCCAAACCAAGATCGTGTTTCATTGCTCAACCAACATCTCAAATGCGTTGCCCAAAATCATAGTCCGTGCTCGCTATCATTCCGACAATCCCATCGCTTTGCTCAAGCGTAACCCAAATGTTCGTTCCGATTCGATCCATCTCTTAAGCCCAACGATGCTTTCCATTTGCACCAGTCCGTTCACGATATGCTCAACTCAATATTCGCTTGCTCCATTTTCATTCTTCCCACTATACCGACTTTCACTCATCAGCTTGTATTCTCGTTTCACGAGTCCGTTCAGGAAATTTCCATTGAATGTCCAACCAAAATATTTCCAATGCCTTGCTTAAAATGTGGTATCCCATATACCACTCCGAATCAAGTCGCTACTCGCATTACAATTTCCTTCACAGATCCAAGATCCGTTCGAACCATCCCTTATGCATAATCATGCCTTTCCCAATTCGAGTCTGACACAAAACTCAGGCAACGCTTGAATTATCCAACTGTTTCTCAACCCGTCTGATACCTTCTCAACACGAGCAATCGTGCAATGATTGTCTTCCAAATAGTCCAACCCAATACCCAACGGTTTTACACTTTTGTTGTACGAGCAACTCGTACCAACTTATCCATATATTCCCGAGCCAAACTCAAACCTGCTCAACCGATGCGCCGCAGCCAAATTCCAACTTCTATCCAACACAGTCGCTAGACGAGCAACTCGTGCAACGATCTATTCTCTTCGAATGTTTCTACTCAAAACATGCCGCATAACCAAATCTCGTCTGCCAACCAACAGAACCACTGAGGCAATCAGAAACTCCCGAACGCTAAGCCAAGCCAACCCAACAAAAGCCCACACTTGTTGCACAAATGCAACAAAGCCAACCAACATGCTGCACGAATGCAACAACGCCTAACGAGACTAAGCGATCCTACGAAAACCAACCAAGGCAACCCAACCAAGAAATAAAATGCAGCCAAAACCAGCAATAAATAGACTTATTGCATGAAACATCCGATGCGGCACTGAGTAGAGTCAAGAGCTAAACGACACGCGGAAGCTATTTAGAGTTTGTGATGAAGCGAAGGACCAAGTCCGAAGAAATGAACCGGGCGCTCTGATACCAATTTGTCACGCCCCAATCTCCCGCAAGCTCGATAGTCCCCGCTGAACGTGAATCACCACGTTTACAGCTCTCCCGCAGGACAATCGTTCTCATCGGGACGTGATGCCGTACGAGCCTGGAGTTGCGCTCGTACAAGGCGATGTTGTCAAACACCAAATGTTATCATTGAAGCAACCAAGTTGCAGCGGAAGTCAAGTATTGTGTACCAAGCACACAATCAGAGTATACGTAGCGAAGCTCACGATAGGGTCCAAATGAGATGCCCCGAGTCAATGCCACAAAGGCGATGCCACGGAGACGATGAAATAACTCTTGCTCTTTCTCTAGCCCACAAAGGTACTTACAGTTCATACATCTTGTCCCGTATATCCAAGCAGCGCCACTACGTCTGTGTACCTGAAATATTGCCCATAAACGTGGGTCAGTACACAACCGTACTGGTGAGCGGGGTAACCCAATCGCCTAAGCCGACACTAAGTAAAATAGTGAATGCAAACAGTTATATGGTGATCTTTCTAGTTTGAATCCTAGATTCATTTCATGGCATTTGAATGACATGTTAAGGAAAGCAGTAAAGCAGTTTATGCATGCAAGCATTCATTCTCAAACCAACCGACAAGCAGTTTATATAAAGCCGACCCGTCTAACTCAATGTCATCGCTTGCACGATAACATATCGAACCATCAGTCTCGCCTCAATATCCATCCAGAACCAAAGTTTATATATCCCACTCTCGAGTGCACACTCTTGTCGAGGCAAGGTGGCCGCGCCTACACGATGCACAAACCAACCAAAGTAAAGCAAGCCAACATCTATTCTTATATGAAGTCACTGGCCAAAGGCCATAAAGGACGTTGATCGGACAGATCAAATGCGGTTCTATTCGAAACAGCGCTAAGTAGCTAACCCACCTGAATCGCATCCAACCGCTGGCACCGCGCCCAAGACGCGTTACCCAAATTGTCTCCTCCATGGCCGAACGGTCCCGGTGCCCCGGAGCACCCGTTCGAGGAAACCAAACCCTGTGCCACCCAGGTTGTCCGTGACTATGCAGACACGTAGGTATGACGAGAGGATCGAACATTCTCGCCCCACCAAGCGATCCTAGACTCGTTCCATAAATAATCCAACCAACACATCCATAACCATTCTTTCAACATGTTCTTCCAAGGAACCCAAATCTCGACCTCAAAACATAGCCCGAGGCATCAAAATATCAAGTGTTTCATAGGCACGAAGCCTCTTCTCAACACAATCCAAATTGGTGCAACACCTATGCTCGAAGCAAAACCCATGGCACAATGCCGTCTCAGTGGCACAATGTCACATTCGTGGCACGATGCCCCATCAAACGACACAACGCCCTCGCCGATACAGTTGTTCGGTTTCGAACCACAACTGCCTGCTTTGCAAGACAAAGCATCCTTGTGATACACGCGCACGGATGCTCGTTCGCTCGCCCGAATCCCGATATTCTCGATATTTCCATTGCCTCAATTGTATCATTCCAACTTGTATATTTCCAACCGTCCAAGCATAATCCCAAGTAATCCAACCGATCGCCTCAAATGAATAATCCAGCTATCGTATCCAACTATCCAACACGTAAACCATATCAAGCCACAATCCTACCAAGCCAACGACGCACACTCTATGCACGCCTCAGTGTAGTGCTTCCCGATGTTTCAGTCCAAGTGTTCAAGCCTTTACGTGTTTTCCATATTATTAGGCATGAAGGAATAGAGGAGAAGGGAAAGAGCCCACTCACATTGATTGATCCCGTTAGGCATCCTGTCCTGTCGATACGGCCAATCCCTTAAACCCGTGGTCCGATGCAAGCGCGATCTACTCAACTGGTATGACCGTACGAGCAGGCCGTGCTCTCCAAATCATCCGACCGATCGGACTAAGGAAGACGGCATTATCGTTTCCATTCAGCTATTCAGTCCTGTTCAGAACGAACACCTGATTTCCATCGAACCCGCTAGCCATCTGCACATTGAAACCAACTCGATTAATCCTTCTTCCTGAAATCCGATATTTCAAATGTAACCAGCATTTGATTCATTCAGTCCGACTCAGCGTAACGCTCCGAGCGGTTGCGGGGCGTTACATAATATACCAATTAGAATCAGGTTCGTCCACGAACCGTGCTGGTACTCATTCCTTACTAGCATGCCACAATCTAATTCCATAGGTCTGCTCTATGCAACTCTCATATATACTATTTCTGACATAACATCTCGTTCTGCTGAACGCTCATACAAGTTCCAAATTCCCACATCCTCCTTGCAGCTCAATACGAATTCTTCGTATCGCTTAGTTTTGGATCGTACACATATTTAAGGCGTCCCTAAAATACATGCATTTCAGCCGAGCTTTGCGATAGCGAATTTGGACAAGTTACAAGGGTATCTTTATGTTCGAGGCGTCCATTTGCTTTGCTCCCAAATTGGACCAAATCACGATTTCTATTCCAACACATTCGCTCGAGAACTATTCTCAATTATGCAGATTTTCCACCGATCAATCAGTCCGAGTTCCAACTCAATCCATCCAACTATTTCTGAAATCAGTACTAGCAACATCTCCAAATATTATCTCGTGCACCGAACGATTCTCACAACTGATCTACCCCAGCTATGCGACTTACCCAAATATCAACTTGCTTAGATCAGCTCAGTCCAACACATTTCCTGCCATATCAATATCTCACAGGGTGAACATCTATATTGAGGTTCGTGTGATCCACGAAGATCTCGCCGCCACGCCAAAGGGATTTGTGTTGCCACAATTTCAACGTGGACACACTCGCCACAATTCTTAGGTTGTGCATGAAATAGTTCTTCGCGCTGCTTCCACTGCCTCGAAGCATAGAATATTACCTTCGCCTTCCGAATGAGCACGCTTCCCAGACTAAGTTCCGAGACATCTTGTAAATCTGAAGCAAATCTGTCCCTTCCAGTATTCGTAAGGATTTGATCTGAACGAGCCGCTGCTTTAACTTCACGAGCTAGTTTCACAGTCGTCAATTCATATGAATGCTATTCCCTTCCAGGGCACGATGAGTCAGAGGCGATGCCATCGATAAAAATCTGCGACTCTGAATCTCATCAGTTGACTAGGCTACTTCCACCATTGCTTCGATCTTCTGGCTGCATCTTCAGCTGAAGGCTATCCCAAGGATCTCTCAAATCCAACACTCAGTCAATAAGCCAAATCTCATTGCCTCACATCTGCCCTCGATGCATTCCCAAATACGCCGCCTCAAGGGTCGTTCTATGGGTCTACCATATTCATATCTGATTCAGCGGGCAAGGTCGCTTAGGGTCAGCTGTCCCGAAGCTACGCTTGATAATTGTAATCATCACGATGGACAGTTACTATAAACCATGCTATATCTCATCTGCAAATCCGAATAAAATCCAACCATTCACCCGAGCGAAGTTTCTGAATCCGAGAACCGCGCTCGTTGAAACCTTATTCCATCAATCCGCCGTTCTGTCCTGAATCCATCAAATTTTCGAATTGCATGTTCGATTCTCGCACTACAAATTGCAATGATTCTCAAAACCCAAGACTTGCTCCAATTCTTATCCCTTTGCCGCGTTCTACAATGCACGTCCAACTTGCTCAAACCGTACCGTGATTTGCTCTGACGTTGCTCCCACGTTTAGCTATCTTCAAAAGTCTGTCAGCCACAAATTCTTGCCTTTAGTTGTTGCCTCAATCCGTCCACGTCTTCCGGAGAATCCGTTTATTATCGTTGCACCATCCTGTCCAAAATTCCATTTCCGCTAAACCTGAGTCAACTTTACGAGCAACAACATTCAAAATCTTTCCAGACCGTTCAAGTCCATCGCATTGTCCCTCCAAACCAAGATCGTGTTTCATTGCTCAACCAACATCTCAAATGCGTTGCCCAAAATCATAGTCCGTGCTCGCTATCATTCCGACAATCCCATCGCTTTGCTCAAGCGTAACCCAAATGTTCGTTCCGATTCGATCCATCTCTTAAGCCCAACGATGCTTTCCATTTGCACCAGTCCGTTCACGATATGCTCAACTCAATATTCGCTTGCTCCATTTTCATTCTTCCCACTATACCGACTTTCACTCATCAGCTTGTATTCTCGTTTCACGAGTCCGTTCAGGAAATTTCTATTGAATGTCCAACCAAAATGTTTCCAATGCCTTGCTTAAAATATGGTATCCCATATACCACTCCGAATCAAGTCGCTACTCGCATTACAATTTCCTTCACAGATCCAAGATCCGTTCGAACCATCCCTTATGCATAATCATGCCTTTCCCAATTCGAGTCTGACACAAAACTCAGGCAACGCTTGAATTATCCAACTGTTTCTCAACCCGTCTGATACCTTCTCAACACGAGCAATCGTGCAATGATTGTCTTCCAAATAGTCCAACCCAATACCCAACGGTTTCACACTTTTGTTGTACGAGCAACTCGTACCAACTTATCCATATATTCCCGAGCCAATCTCAAACCTGCTCAACCGATGCGCCGCAGCCAAATTCCAACTTTTATCCAACACAGTCGCTAGACGAGCAACTCGTTCAACGATCTATTCTCTTCGAATGTTTCTACTCAAAACATGCCGCATAACCAAATCTCGTCTGCCAACCAACAGAACCACTGAGGCAATCAGAAACTCCCGAACGCTAAGCCAAGCCAACCCAACAAAAGCCCACACTTGTTGCACAAATGCAACAACGCCAACCAACATGCTGCACGAATGCAACAACGCCTAACGAGACTAAGCGATCCTACGAAAACCAACCAAGGCAACCCAACCAAGAAATAAAATGCAGCCAAAACCAGCAATAAATAGACTTATTGCATGAAACATCCGATGCGGCACTGAGTAGAGTCAAGAGCTAAACGACACGCGGAAGCTATTTAGAGTTTATGATGAAGCGAAGGACCAAGTCCGAAGAAATGAACCGGGCGCTCTGATACCAATTTGTCACGCCCCAATCTCCCGCAAGCTCGATAGTCCCCGCTGAACGTGAATCACCACGTTTACAGCTCTCCCGCAGGACAATCGTTCTCATCGGGACGTGATGCCGTACGAGCCTGGAGTTGCGCTCGTACAAGGCGATGTTGTCAAATACCAAATGTTATCATTGAAGCAACCAAGTTGCAGCGAAAGTCAAGTATTGTGTACCAAGCACACAATCAAAGTATACGTAGCGAAGCTCACGATAGGGTCCAAATGAGATGCCCCGAGTCAATGCCACAAAGGCGATGCCACGGAGACGATGAAATAACTCTTGCTCTTTCTCTAGCCCACAAAGGTACTTACAGTTCATACATCTTGTCGTTTGGTTTGGAGAAGTGATGCTTGCATGCTTAAACTGGCGTTACTTCTTTCCTGAACATGTGGCATTCAAATGCCATGAAATGAATCTAGGATTCAAACTAGTCTGAGATCCACCATATAACTGTGAATGCAAACAGTTATATGGTGATCTTTCTAGTTTGAATCCTAGATTCATTTCATGGCATTTGAATGACATGTTAAGGAAAGCAGTAAAGCAGTTTAAGCATGCAAGCATTCATTCTCAAACCAAACGACAAGCAGTTTATATAAAGCCGACCCGTCTAACTCAATGTCATCGCTTGCACGATAACATATCGAACCATCAGTCTCGCCTCAATATCTATCCAGAACCAAAGTTTATATATCCCACTCTCGAGTGCACACTCTTGCCGAGGCAAGGTGGCCGCGCCTACACGATGCACAAACCAACCAAAGTAAAGCAAGCCAACATCTATTCTTATATGAAGTCACTGGCCAAAGGCCATAAAGGACGTTGATCGGACAGATCAAATGCGGTTCTATTCGAAACAGCGCTAAGTAGCTAACCCACCTGAATCGCATCCAACCGCTGGCACCGTGCCCAAGACGCGTTACCCAAATTGTCTCCTCCATGGCCGAACGGTCCCGGTGCCCCGGAGCACCCGTTCGAGGAAACCAAACCCTGTGCCACCCAGGTTGTCCGTGACTATGCAGACACGTAGGTATGACGAGAGGATCGAACATTCTCGCCCCACCAAGCGATCCTAGACTCGTTCCATAAATAATCCAACCAACACATCCATAACCATTCTTCCAACATGTTCTTCCAAGGAACCCAAATCTCGACCTCAAAACATAGCCCGAGGCATCAAAATATCAAGTGTTTCATAGGCACGAAGCCTCTTCTCAACACAATCCAAATTGGTGCAACACCTATGCTCGAAGCAAAACCCATGGCACAATGCCGTCTCAGTGGCACAATATCACATTCGTGGCACGATGCCCCATCAAACGACACAACGCCCTCGCCGATACAGTTGTTCGGTTTCGAACCACAACTGCCTGCTTTGCAAGACAAAGCATCCTTGTGATACACGCGCACGGATGCACGTTCGCTCGCCCGAATCCCGATATTCTCGATATTCCTATTGCCTCAATTGTATCATTCCAACTTGTATATTTCCAACCGTCCAAGCATAATCCCAAGTAATCCAACCGATCGCCTCAAATGAATAATCCAGCTATCGTATCCAACTATCCAACACGTAAACCATATCAAGCCACAATCCTACCAAGCCAACGACGCACACTCTATGCACGCCTCAGTGTAGTGCTTCCCGATGTTTCAGTCCAAGTGTTCAAGCCTTTACGTGTTTTCCATATTATTAGGCATGAAGGAATAGAGGAGAAGGGAAAGAGCCCACTCACATTGATTGATCCCGTTAGGCATCCTGTCCTGCCGATACGGCCAATCCCTTAAACCCGTGGTCCGATGCAAGCACGATCTACTCAACTGGTATGACCGTGCGAGCAGGCCGTGCTCTCCAAATCATCCGACCGATCGGACTAAGGAAGACGGCATTATCGTTTCCATTCAGCTATTCAGTCCTGTTCGGAACGAACACCTGATTTCCATCGAACCCGCTAGCCATCTGCACATTGAAACCAACTCGATTAATCCTTCTTTCCGAAATCCGATATTTCAAATATAACCAGCATTTGATTCATTCAGTCCGACTCAGCGTAACGCTCCGAGCGGTTGCGGGGCGTTACAGGGATAACCTGTAAAACCCCTATCCGAGAAACCGTATTTGCCGTTTTTAGTTAATTATTAATTTAATTGTAGTAATTATGTGCTAATTAGGAGAAATAGATTTTATTAAAATTTTTATTTTAGGTGTTCGTGTACTTAGGGGATTTATGGGGCCATTAGAAATTTTTTCGAATTTATTCCATGTAGGGGACCCTTTGGACAGTTGCTAGCTTAATGGAATGAATTAGTATAATTCTAGATTTTTCTATGGGTATATATATATATATATATATATATATATATATATATATATATATATATAAAAAGAAATGGAAAAGGAGAAAGATTGGAAAAGAAAAGAAAAGAAAAAAAAGATTTTATTAGACTATTGGATTCCCCCCACTCTGGATCCTTAACCCACTACCCAAGACCAGCTACCACACACCCCTACCCGCTAGTGAGCCACACCCGCTGAAAGTAAGAAGTGCACTCCCCTTTTGTTAGCATATGCACCCCTTTAAGTAGCAAACCCATCCCACAACCCCGCGAGGCCTACTCAGACCCCCCCCCCCCCCCCCGCGCGCGAGTACTTAATCTCTCTCTCCCTCTTTCTTATATATATATAACATATCACCTCTTCAACCAAACCCTAACCCTAGATCATCCAATCTTCTCCATCTTCCCATTTAGACCTGAACGCCGCCGCCACCGCAGCCTGACCGCCGTCCAGCCGCCCGGAACCCGACCCCGACGACCGTGACCCCGCGCGCTACAGTTTCAAACAGTAGGGTACCTATGTTCCCGCGCAGTTTTCCGTCACCTCGTTCAACCAAACACTACCCCATATTCACCGTTACGCTCACCCCTTAACCCTCTTCAATATCTGTATGATAGTAGACTTCGAACAACGCATAACCCTAGGCAAAAACAGCGTCAAAGTTGGCAAAAAATAATAATTTCTGGTTATCGCAGAAAACTGCGGTGATCACCTATGTTCCCGGATTCGTATCTCCCACCACAGATATCCGAATCCGACTTTTCTTTTTGGTATGCGGAGACCACTTGACCTAGTTTAATTTTTGTTAATTAATATTAGGTTATTAATTGCTGTAGGTAGAATTAAATTCGTTGAAAAATCCCGAAAATACACTTTTTCTAGATTTCTAAAAGTTGTGAAATGGAGCGCGCCCCGCCAAACGGGACCGCCCCGCCGTGTACCAAGTGTGCCAAACGGTGCGCATAGTGTACCCGAACACGTGAGAGTTTACGAAAACTGATTCGGACGCGTGTGCGCCTCAAAATCAGTCCGTATCCGCGGACAAACCCCGTGTCACAATTTTTACGAAAGTTGTGCGCATTTTGTGCACGCTCGTTAGATTGTGACGAACCTTGCGCCACTGGACTCATGGTAATACGCTAGTTCTGTGACCCAATTTTCACGCAATTCTGAGACAGTTGACCAAGTCGCCAATTGGCGGGCCCCACGGTTGACTTTTTGGGCGAATTTGTGTTCGACCCATCGGAATCCATATTTGGACATACCGTTGGGTTCGTATTGACATTTAGAGTTGTTTGACCTATAATTTGTCTTATTTAGAGACTGTTACCCTTGGCACATTTTTTGGTGCAAAGTGAGCCACCCGTGGACCCCAATTTTACCCAAAATTACCGTTTTGTCCCTGTGTCCAAATTGGACGAAAGAGAAGTGCTTTCTATTTATTTTGCTTATTCTGGGAATATTGGTGATATTTATTTCAGCATCCGGAGACGTTCATTCTGAGGCCGCAGCTTCTACTTTTGCGTGTGTGACATCTGGACATTATATTTTGCAGCTTTCTTGCCAGGCAAGATACCTTGCCAAATTTCTTACAGTATTTTGCATGCTTAGTATATTTCTGTATATTTATTGCATTTCTGTTTATTTATTGCATGTGTAGTTTCTTTCAGTCATTACTATATATTAGATATGTTGACACACACTTGACACTTAGTATCATGAGAGGACAATCATTAGACGTATGGGCTTTTAACCACTTTGGTAGACCATAGTATATAGCTCGCACTACGGATATGTGCCGCGCTGGTCGCTACCTGTAAAACCCCTATTCCTAAAAGACCGTAATTACCCTTTTAATTAATTATTAATTTAATTATAGTAATTAGTGGCTAATTAGGAGGAATATATTTTATTTAATTTTTATTTTAGGTGTTCGTGCACTTAGAGAATTTATGGGGCCATTAGGAATTTTTTCTAATTTATTTCATGTAGGAGACCCTTTGGACAGTTGCTAGCTTAATGTACGCATTAATACGAATTCTAGATTTTTCTATGTGTATATATGTATATATATAAATATACATATATATATACATATATATATATATATATATTCTTAAAAGAAAAAGAAAAGAAAAGAAAACCAATAACTATCCCTATTGGATCCCCCTATTGGATCCTTAAAACTCCTACCCGCTACTACCCACCCGCTGGAATGTGAGCCCAGCCACACGCTGGATGCAGCAAAACCCACGCCCCCTTTACTAGCAAAACAGCAACTAAGACCCCCCTTCCTTATTAGCAGCCAGCAAACCCCTTCAAGACCCGTGACTCATTCACACACGACCCGCCCCCCTTCGTTCCATCTCTTCATATATATATATATATATATATATATATATATATATATATATATATATATATATATATATATCATCTATTCATCCCAAAATTCTAACCCTAGATCATCAAATCTCCTCCTCTTCCCATCTAAACCTAGAGAGCACTACCACCGCAGCCAAAACCACCGTCCAGCCACAGGAAATCAACCCCGACGACCGCGACCCCGGGCGACACCGTAACCGCAGAATTCAACAGCAGGGTACCTGTGTTCCAGCGCAGTTTTCTGTCACCTCGTTGAATCAAATGCCAACCCGTCTTCACCGGTACGCTCACCCCTTAATCCTTTTCGATATCTGTATGATAGTAGACCTCGAACAACGCGTAACCATAGGCAAAAATAGCGTCAAAGTTGGCAGAAAAAGACCCATTCTGGGTATCGTAAAAAACTGCGGTGATCACCTATATTCCCGGATTCGTATCTCCCACCACAGAGATCCGAATCTGATTTTTCTTTTTGGTATGCGGAGACCACTTGACCTAGTTTAATTTTTTTAATTAATATTTGATTATTAACTGCTGTAGGTAGAATTAAATTCGTTGGAAAATTTCGAAAACATAATTTTTCAGATTTCTAAAAGTTGTAAAACGGAGCGCGCCCCGCCAAACGGGACCGCCCCGCCGTTTACCAAGTACCAAACGGTACGTGCAGTATACCCGGACACGTGAGAGTTCACAAAAACTGATTCGGACGCGTGTGCGCGTCGAAATCAGCCCGTATCCGCGGACAAACCCTGTGTCACAACTTTTGTGAAAGCTGTGCGCATTTTGTGCACGCTCGTCAGATTGCGACGAAACTTGCGCCACTGGAATCGTGGTAACGCGCTGGTCCTGTGACCCAATTTTCACGTAATTCTAAGACAGTTGACCAAGTCGCCAATTGGCCCTTCCAGGTGTATCTTTTCTTAAGTATTCGCAGGAGCGCAGATTTGGATGGTTATATATGTTTCGAGGATATCTTCTCTTCGAGCCCTTGGTCGTTAGTTGATATTCTTATATTGTGTTTATTGTGGTGTACTTATATTGTATTTGCTCTTATATTCGAGTTGGTAGTGGATTTGTTTCCATCCAACTATCATCCTTAGATACTTCTTATTGAGATCTAGTTTCATAGATACTGGTTATTTATTTATATTTGATTTTCTGTGGATGAGATTTAGATTATACCCTGTGACTTGTGATAGATTTATACCACTTGTGGATTTGATATTCATATTACAGCGTACGTATGGGTTTGGTTTTCATATATTGGAGTTGCCATATCCATGCGGTTGGCATGCTTACGTGTCCTAGTCCTACGTATTTTTGGGACTGGGGCGTGACATGTTTTTGTGGTGGCCCATGCAGGTCTCGAACCGATTGTCTCGGTTACGTTACTGTACCGAACAAGCCTGCACCTAGGAATAGAGTATAGGATCTCATCCACAATTGACTATGATTCGCTCTTCTTCCAATCCATTCTATTTGAATAATTGTATCCTGCTTGATTCCTGTACTTTCCTGATAATTCCTTGAGTATAGCCTTCATAGAATATATAAGTCCCTGTTGTTAGGTGATAAGTAAGGTAACCTTCCTATTAAGAGTACCCCTAGAGTGTAGACACACCACTAAGTTTAGAATATCTAGTGAACCCTAGAATTCCTTATCTATAAATTGGTTTACCATTACCCCTTGATGTATTATGAAGACTTGAGAGTAGTATAGACACTACTAGAGTTAGCTAGAAGTTTTACCATAATGTTTGACCCTAGTATTGAGGAACTAATAGAAAACCAAAATTGAATATTAGGACTGAACCTAACCTTCATAGTTAGATAGTATTGGAGAAATATAAACTTAGATCATTGCCTTATTATTATTAGACAGCACCTTAGGAAGCCTAGAGGAATGTAATCAACACTTTTTCCTTGACCATACATCGAACATAGCAACTAGCATACCACTCCCCCTTAGAGAACCATGATATTATCTAGAGCCCTCTATTTTAATTTCATATATTGTTCCTCTGCGACCTTAACGATCGTTGATTGCGCGACGAATAAATTATCTTCTTCTTTTCTTCATCTTTCAACTCGTGCCACTTGACACCTCTAATTATAGACCAAGTGATTGTATTCTATGATAGGATATATAGTTTGTTAAAGTTATAGTTGTAATCTTGAATTTTGAATTGTGTGTCTTGTAGTTAGAACTTGATAGTTGAGTTGTTCAATTAGATTGTGATGATTACCCCTAGTTGTAGATCACGTAATTTGTACCCCCACCTCGATACAAGTTAGATCCCTTTCCCCTTGACGGCCAGTAACTCTTCTATCCTTACTATTGACACTTGTTCTATAAGTGCTATGACTAAGACTTAAGATGACCATGACCTATGTAATATGAGAGGATACCCTAATAAGTACCAAGACCCCTTCTCGTAGACCTTAACAAGAGTTTCTACGGTATCCTTAAGACGATTATAGTACAAGTTTATTTTTATAAGTTGGGTAGTATACCTCACAACCTAGTATCACATAGTCTTTTGACCTATTATTGAAGTGTAACTGAATGACATCAATTGTATGCTAGCATAAGACGATAGTGTTTATTCAGACTGTAGAAATTGTAGAGTCTTACCTTCTTTGTGAACTTGAATTATTTTATAACTTCTCTCATCATAATCCAGCGTTATATTTTCCGTGCTACCTCGAATTGTGTTGCTATTATAGCCTAGTTTTGCAAGCTTAATCTTTTATCGAGCTTGTTCATGACATATGTGTTATTGGGGCCTGATCAACCACACTAATATAAATTGTCTAATTAGAATCAGTGTATTATGGTCTAGCTAGACATAGTGCATTGATTCGTCCTTCGTAATACTACCTTACGTGGATCGAGATATATAGTTGACTAGTAGACACATGTACTTGCCCTCTAGATATGTCTGAGCAGATCGTATCAGTTACATAACTGTACTGATACGAGCATGTGAATAGGAATTTCCAAACTAGGATTTTAATCCACGACTGCCTTGACAATTCCCTTTTGAATTCCCTAATCTCCTTGACCTCCACACTTCTATTCTAGTACCTCTCCCTTGAACTCTTTATCATTTTTTTCCGTCTTCCCTTATTTCGGAAAGACGAAACCTCATACTTGGTATAAGTTTGATATACAGATAGTACTAGATATACCCATAGGCCAATCGCATTATTTGGTGACTATCTTTTATAATTGATTAAGGGCATATCACATATGATATAATTGGTGTTAAGGTTTCGAGGATTGAATGACATGAGTAAACAAATTAAGGAATATTCTTCTTAAGTGTATAGCCTTATATGATGGTTGGGTAAATTCTAAGTTGGGTAGAAGTCACATTGTTAAATTAAGATTAAATTCTTTCAGATTGTGATCAAACAAGATTAGATTGGGAGATTCAAGTCACTTTAATTTTGAGAAATTTAAAAAAGAAGAAGGATTACGATGATGAAGATTTAACGAATTTTTAAATCTTGATATATCGAACCAAATATTTATACTTTGAGCACATGATTTAAATTTTGAATATTGAAGGTGAATCATCAATTTGAATTTTGAGAATAAATATAGAATTTTAGACTTGAACATTGGTGGATTGAATTTAATTTTTTTAACAATTTGATGATTTGAATTAAGAGTTAAAATTTTGATTGTTGGATTACCTATTTGAAATATTGAGGATGTGAATTGAATTTAAAAATTCGAAGAATACAAAAATTTATAAGTGAAAATAGGAATAATAATGGACTATAATTGTTTTCTAGAGGAGATTATGATAGTTGGAGATCGTGATATAAAATTTATATGCGTATTTAATTCTTGAAGATGTTATACGGATTTAATTTAAATTTGGATATTGATAATTTGAAAAAGTGAGAAGAGATTACAATAGGTTAAATTTTGATTGGAACAGTGATTATCGTAACATTGAAAGTGATTGCGATGGATTAGAATATATTTTAAATTTGGAAGAGATTGTGATCGACTTGCCTTATATGCGAATGTGAAGGAATTAACAAATTATGCCTTATTTTAATTTTGAGGACGAGATTGTTTTTAGTTGGCTAGATTGTAAAAACCCTCACCAAAAAAAATTGACCTACTTGGCTTAAATAGTAAGACTGAGGCTAGTTTGAATCGAATTAGAAACAGAACACGGTATTTTTATTCCAACATTGTATCACTTAGCGTACCTTACCGTGCTTCGATAATTGGAGACACAATCTTGACCCATTTCGTGCAACCCAATCTATGACAATATCCTACCCTGGGCCCTCTATGTCCATGACCCTTGTGTCCCACCTAATGTTATCCCATGTACTTCTAATTAATTCTCGAATACCGCGCGTATTAATTTTAATTATTTAATCCAATTTCCATCTTTGTGCAACGTTTCAAGGGTTGAGCGCTTTTATGCAAAAGAGCATTTATGTGTCCACACCATTGGACATGACACATGAAGAAACCTATTTTTCGTTCATGTGAATTTTTTCATAATTTTTGGAATGTGCAACGAGCAACATCGCCCCCTCATTTAAACCTAGCCTTGC
Organism: Iris macrosiphon; assembly: GCA_036927795.1. NCBI lineage: Eukaryota > Viridiplantae > Streptophyta > Magnoliopsida > Asparagales > Iridaceae > Iris > Iris macrosiphon. The sequence goes on from JAYESA010000018.1 coordinate 14,180,985, forward strand.
ATTTTAAACAATACAAATCTTATACCATCATTGACTTTCTACCGTGTCTTAGTTTTAATTTCGAGGGCAAAATTTTTATAAGTTGGGTAGAATGTAAAACCCTTATTCCTAAAAGACAGCAATTACCCTTTTTAATTAATTATTAATTTAATTATAGTAATTAGTGGCTAATTAGGAGGAATATATTTTATTTAATTTTTATTTTAGGTGTTCGTGCACTTAGGGATTTATGGGGCCATTAGGAATTTTTTCTAATTTATTTCATGTAGGAGACCCTTTGGACAGTTGCTAGCTTAATATATGCATTAATATAAATTCTAGATTTTTTTATGTGTATATATATATATATATATATATATATATATATATATATATATATATATATATATATATATATATATATATATATATTCTTAAAAGAAAAAGAAAAGAAAGGAAAAGAAAACCAATAACTATCCCAATTGGATCCCCCCTATTGGATCCTTAAAACTCCTACCCGCTACTACCAACCCGCTGGAAGGTGAGCCTAGCCACCCGCTGGATGCAGCAAAACCCACGCCCCATTTACTAGCAAAACAGCAACTAAGACCCCCTTTCCTTATTAGCAACCAGCAAACCCCTTCAAGACCCGCGGCCCATTCACACACGACCCACCCCCCTTCGTTCCATCTCTTCATATATATATATATATATATATATATATATATATATATATATATATATATATATATATATATATCATCTATTCATCCCAAAACCCTAACCCTAGATCATCCAATCTCCTCATCTTTCCATCTAGACCTAGAGAGCGCCGCCACCATAGCCAAAATCGCCGTCCAGCCACCGGAAACCAACCCCGACGACCGCGACCCCGCGCGACACCGTAACCGCAGAATTCAACAGCAGGGTACCTGTGTTCCAATGCAGTTTTTCGTCACCACGCTGAACCAAACGCCACCCCGTCTTCACCGGTACGCTCACCCCTTAACCCTCTTCAATATCTGTGTGATAGTAGACCTCGAACAACGCGTAACCATAGGCAAAAATAGCGTCAAAGTTGGCAGAAAAAACCAATTCTGGGTATCACAAAAAACTGCGGTGATCACCTATGTTCCCGGATTCGTATCTCCCACCACAGAGATCCGAATCCGATTTTTCTTTTTGGTCTGCGGATACCACTTGACCTAGTTTAATTTCTGTTAATTAACATTAGATTATTAACTGCTGTAGGTAGAATTAAATTCGTTAGAAAACCCCGAAAACATATTTTTTCCAGATTTCTAAAAGTTGTGAAACGGAGCACGTCCCGCCAAACGGGACCGCCCCACCGTGTACCAAGTATACCAAATAGTGCGTGCAGTATACCCGAACATGTGAGAGTTCGTAAAAACTGATTCGGACGCGTGTGCGCGTCGAAATTAGCCCGTATCCACGGACAAATCCCGTATCGTAACTTTTACGAAAGTTGTGCGCATTTTGTGCACGCTCCTCAGATTGTGACGCAACTTATGCCATTGGACTCGTGGTAACGCGCTGGTCCTGTGGCCCAATTTTCACGTAATTCTGAGACAGTTGACCAAGTCGCCAATTGGCGAGCCCCACGGTTGACTTTTTGGACGAAATTGTGTTCGGCCCATCGGAATCCATATTTGGACATACCGTTGGGTTCGTATTGACATTTAAAATTTATTTGACCTATAATTTGTCCAATTTAGAGACCTTTACCCTTGGCACACTTTTCGGTGCAAAGTGGGCCACACGTGGACCCCACTTTTATCCAAAATTACCGTTTTACCCCTGTGTCCAAATTGGACAAAAGGAAAGTGCTTTTTATCTATTTTGCTTATTCTGAGAACGTTGGTGATGTCTATTTTAGCATCCAGAGATATTTGTTCTGAGGCCATAGCTTCTGGTCTTGTGTGTTGGACATTTGGACATTACATTTTGCAGCTTCTTGCCAAGCAAGTATACCTAGACATTGTACTGTTATTTATATTCCATATGTTGCATGCATCTTTATTTTCTGTCTTTAGTTCATGTATTTTAAATGTTATATAAAATGCACGCGACGGTGTCGTCGCGGTATATTTTTATTTATGTATTTGCATTGACCTTGTTTATGAGACTACCCTATTATCATATAGCATTATTTGGTTCATTGGCCGTGACACAGTTGTTACACGAGTGTGAGTCTCATATAGAGATCACGGACTGCGTGACAGGTCTGGCCTCCTGTACGTATGAGTCGTGCGTTAGGAATAACTGCTAATAGAAACTTTGTATGCTAGAAGACTTAGCAGTTATTAGAGGTCCATAGACATAGCCTATTGTAGTACGGTGGTCCAATCCTTATCCTTGTTTGGTTGCAGGATTGGGATAAGGCACTAAAAATAGGCTATGAACCAAATTGTCTCATGGATGTGACATGCTTAGAGCATGGGGTGGGGAGAACAACAAGTACCGCATTTGGGCTCCTTTGCAGTTTTTTTTCTGTAACCCGGAAGCTCCGCTGGAGATACGGGCGGTGATGACCTCTATACAATTAGGGGCCTCTGTCGTTCAAAAGACGGTATGCTTTGAGGCCCCTGATTCTCCGAGAGAGTCATGCCAATCCTATTTATGGCCAGATAGCCCACTTGTTAGAAAGTTGTTCTCAAACTGCATTCACATAGATGGTTAGGCGACCCATTGAATATTTATTTTAGTACTTTATTGGCATACTTTTATGTATCTTGTTATGTCCCTCTGAGGACCTGGCCCTTCCAGGTGTATCTGTTCTTGAGTATTCGCAGGAGCGCAGATTCGGATGATTACATATGTTTCGAGGATGTCTTCTCTTCGAGCCCGTGGTTGTTAGTTGATATTCTTATATTGTGTTTGTTGTGGTGTACTTATATTGTATTTGCTCTTATGTTCTAGTTGGTAGTGGATTTGTTTCCATCCAACTATCATCCTTAGATACTTCTTATTGAGATCTAGTTTCATAGATACTGGTTATTTATTTATATTTGATTTTCTGTGGATGAGATTTAGATTATACCCTGTGACTTGTGATAGATTTATACCACTTGTGGATTTGATATTCATATTACAGCGTACGTATGGGTTTGGTTTCCATTTATTGGAGTTGCAATATCCATGCGGCTGGCATGCTTACGTGTCCTAGTCCTATGTATTTTTGGGACTGGGGCATGACATATTTTTGTGGTGGCCCATGCAGGTCTCGAACCGATTGTCTCGGTTACGTTACTGTACCGAACAAGCCTGCACCTAGGAATATAGTATAGGATCTCATCCATAATTGACTATGATCCGCTCTCCTTTCAATCCATTCTATTTGAATAATTGTATCCTGCTTGATTCATGTACTTCCCTGATAATTCCTTGAGTATAGCCCTCCTAGAATATATAAGTCCCTGTTGTTAGGAGATAAGTAAGGTAACCTTCCTATTAAGAGTACCACTAGAGTGTTGACACACCACTAAGTTTAGAATATCTAGTGAACCCTAGAATTTCTTATCTATAGATTGGTTTACCATTACCCCCTTGATGTATTATGATGACTTGAGAGTAGTATAGACACTACTAGAGTTAGCTAGAAGTTTTACCATAATGTTTGACCCTAGTATTGAGGAACCAATAGAAAACCAAAATTGAATATTAGGACTGAACCTAACCTTCATAGTTAGGCAAGTGTTGGTGGTCCTGTCGGTTATCGGTGGATGTACCCCTTCGAGCGGCATCTGAATCACCTAAAGAGAAAGGTAAAAAATAAGGCACGGGTTGAGGGCTCTATTTATGAAGCTTATGTTCTCTAGGAGATTACAAACTTTTGCTCGACGTATTTCAAACCTCATGTTGCTACTAATAGAACGAAAGCTCCGAGAAACGACGACGGATATCAGGAATCTAATGATGCATTACTCAAAGTATTCAATGCGTCCGGAAAGCCTTCGGGAAAAATGAAGAAGAGATATTTGAATGACGACGAGCTAAGGGCTGCTTAGTTGTATATATTACTCAATTGCGACGAGGATAAAGTGGAGAAGCTAGAGGGGTAAGTAATTAATACGTCCACGTTTACATCATCTCAATGTAATAGTATAAGCTACTATTATGCTACTAATCAGCAGTTGCTTCATTATTTTTCTGCACATATAATGATGAGTTGAGGTCGGTTAGACCCTACATAATAGACGAAGAAGTAGAACAAGAAATAAGATGCTATTTTCCTTCTTGGTTGAGCGCATATGTAAGGTGCTTGGTAATTAGTTTTTATTTCTGCACTTGCAAAACAAATAACTTACTATCGCTACTTTGGTATTTAGGTCGATCATCTAATAACACCCGAGACTGAATCTATTAGAACTCTTGCCAAGGGACCAATTATTGCCATTAAAATATGGCCAAGTTTCTGTGTGAATGGGTTCAGGTTCAAGTCAACAAATACTCCTATCAGAGACAGCTTTCGGGATCTTGATTCCACGAAAAATAATTGTTTGTGTATCAAATCTTTGAACTACAAAGACGTCGATCCAGGCAAATAATTTCTATGGCATCTTACAAGAGATTGTGGAGTTGACATATAATTATGGCACAGAACCTGCTAATATCGTGTTATTCAAGTATGAATGGTTCGATCCGATTAAATATCAAGGTTGAAAAATTGACAAGCATGGCCTTGTGGATATAAACTACAAGCGTAGATATCAAGGCTACGAACCATTTGTCCTATCAAGTCAGGCTCAGCTCGTGTACTTCACAACCTATCCTAGACTGAGGACAGCGAGGTCGGATTGGTGGGCAGTATGCAAGACTAAAGCTAGAAATACCTTTGACATTGACGAAATAGCTTATCAGGAGGACGAGCTACCTCTTGTAACAAATATTGTAGATGTGGACTCAATGGAAGTTACTCATTACACGAGTAATAATGTAGAAGATATAGAATTATTAGAAGAGGAAGACGAAGACGAAGACGAAGTAGATGAAAGTGAAGACGAGGAGGAGGAAGAGGAAGAGGGGGACGAGTAAGGCGAACAAGATAAATTTTCTGAAGATGATTGAAAATAAAATATTTTGCCTGTAGAATGTAACTATATTTTTAATATAGAATGTACTATTTTGACGAATATATGTATTATATTTTGACTATAGAATGTACTATTCATTTAGACTTGTGACACCACTGGTTATTTATTGTATAATTCTATGAATGCTGTGAGATATGCATAACATTTTGACTGTGGAATGTACTATATATTTGTGTATTTCTTTATTCATCAAAAGTTGTTATCAGGTATGACAGGACAACGCGGAGGGTTCGGCAGATCCCTAGGTAGACAGAGTGCTCCTCCGGTACTGCCTACTGTTGGTTCTAGATCATCGTCGCCCAGTACTCCAGTATATCGATTAGTCACATCTCCGACTGCGACGACGTTACGTGGCATCACTCCTGGGACGAGTAGTTCTAGGCATGATAGTACTCCCTCGTCCAGCGCTCCTCCTGCTGACGGAACCATGGAGACAAATGAGCATGTAGAGGAGGTCGTGCCGACGTTGTCCCAACATCAGCAAGATCCTCCATGCGCACCTCCGGAGGAGACGAGGACAGAGATTTGGGCCGACGGTACAAAGTAAGTCAATTAGATGGTTTAGCATCATATATATCGTGTATTTCTTTATTCATCATGTATTGACTTTTTTGATCTAAATAATTATCTCTGTATAGATATCGTCCATCGTCGGTTCAGAGACGCTTGGGCCTATTTCTGAGGAACAACTATGGTGGCCCTTGGATCAACTACTCTAAAGCTACGGAGGAGAGGAAGGCGTTCTGGTTTGCGCACTTCAAGGTAAAAGTATATTATATAAATTCTCTAATTTATGCATATTATATAACTTATCCGTGATGCTCACTTACTAAATTATTTATTGTAACAAATATATTTCTATCCTCTGCAACGGGCCGAGTTGATCGAGTGGATGTTTCCTGCCATTGCAGCCAAGCTTATCCGTGATGCTCTGGATGACCAGAAGGCTCGTGATCGTGCTGGAAAACCGATCCAAGGTTGTATCACGCCTGAGCGGTGGACTACGATGAGGGCTAGATTCGACGATTCGAGCTACAAGGAAAGGTCTGAGAAGGCCAAGGCGGCTAGGCGGAATGCTGCAAAGTGGTGTTGTGGCTCGATTCCGATGACGGAATATTTTAGTCGTTTGGTATATTTTTTATTTAAGATATATTATTTTAATGTAAGTACAATAAAATTGTAGTAGAAAAAAATATTTAATTTTAGTACTAAATAATATATTTTTAACATGTACAGAGGGATGAGGATGCAAACATGGTGACCGTTTACTTGGCCACCGATCGCAAGGACGAAAATCTCATTGATGAGAGGGCCTCGCAGACCTATGTAAGTATTACTTTACTTTGTTGCGATTTTAATATAACTTAGGCAATTATCGAGTATCCAAACTTTTCTAGGCCGAGTATCTTAGGCTGCGTGAACGGGCGACTGCTAGTGCACCTACAGCTGGAGAGGCTGGTACTTCCTCGAGTCCGCTCCAGCTCCGTCGGCGGACGACCTGTGGGTGACCGCCGCTGGTGGTCTCCAGAGGGGTACGTACTACGGTACAGGATCCTATGGCGCCCTAGTTACGACGCAGTCATCTAGGGCCTCCCTGATAAGTGTGCATTTCCCACAACCCTCGCAGTCGTCGGCTAGAGTCCAGGAAGCCGTTGACCGTCAGATTGCGTCTCTCCGTGAGCTAACGATGATGGAGCAGCAGCCCCGGTCCCAGCCGCAGGCGGACGATCCGAGTGCAGCGTGACGGAGCTGCAGGCATCACAGCTATCCATGGGCGAGAGGCTGACGATGATGCAGGATTCAATGGTTCATAGCAGTACGAGGCTGTTATCTACCATGGATTTTTACAACCAGCGACTCGCAGAGTTGGAGCGGATATATCCTTCTAGTGCGCCTACATCGACACAGACTCCACCGACGTCACTGCCTTCTCCATCGACATCGGTGTTGATTTCACGGGAGCAGTATGATCTATTCTTATCCTTCATGCGCGTTTGTAGTCATCCTCCTGCAGATCCGCAGTAGTATAGATACTTGCATGGATATTTGCTGGATATTTGTATTCTTTATATTATTTAGGATGAGACTCATTGTATGGATATATATTTCCTGTATTCTTTACGACGATATTTGCTGAATATTTTATTTTCTTCAAATTTTATTATATTATTCATATTAAATATATGTTAATTTACCGGTGTTGAGTGTTCAACCCAAGGGGGTCGGCAAACCCAGGAAATTCAATGGAGGGTTGCTCCGGGTCTATTTGTACAGATTGTGAATTAATAAACTGCAGGAATAATAGTTTGAAAATAATTCAGTATTCATTTTTTTATTTTTTTACTGTACGATTAGCGACATTTTTAGCGACATTTAGCGAGGTTACTACACGTCGCTAAATATGTCGCTAAGTTACGACGTTACTACACGTCGCTAATGATGTCGATAAAAACGTCGCTGTACGTCGCAACTTGCTGATATGGCAGTATTGTCAGGTCATTAAAGACGTCGCTGTAATGTCGCTATATAAGTCACTAATTAGCGACGTTAAGCGACAGATGAGCACGTCGCTAATTAGCGACGTTGCGTCGCTAAATGTCGCTAATCTAGCGACACATTTACGTCGCTAAAAATGTCGGTATAGCGATATTTTTCCTTTTAGCTACTAGCTGAAAGGCGACTTCTGTAAAACGTCGCTAATTACGTCGCTAAAAGTAATTAGCGACATTTATTGGTCATTTAGCGACATTTTTTTACGTCGCTAATTTGACTTTTTCTGGTAGTGGGTGAATAAGCTATCACCGATGCGTGCAATATAAATTCAACTTACTGCTTTCAAATGTGCCTATGATTAGAACTGCAAATTCGCTCTAGTTCCTGATAGCAAGATAACATTCAATGCATGTGTCCCTTTAATATGCAGCGTCAGTTTAGGCGATTGGGCTCGTCCTGCTCACCAGTACAAGTAGGCGTACTGATACCCAACATCTCAGGTATTGGAAACGTGGACGGCGCATGGTATTAAGCTGAAGAACGAAGAGGCGACTTGAAGCTCTTCCTATTTTGAAGTATAGATGAAGCCCAATTAATTTTGAAGGCGTTTTGTAACAATCTATAAGAAGGGTGTAATGTATGGGACAACAAGTATTATGTTCATGGCATCTTGTTTGTCTTATTGTTATTTCAATTAAATGTAGCCAACTCGGCATAAGAAATGTACTTCATATCAATGTAATATATTTCAAGTTATGAATGAAAAAGCAAGTGTCTTCCTATTCAAATGATGCGTCTCAATATTTCTGCTGCAATAGGACTTATACTCTGTGTTTCAAACGAATTATCAAAAATATACGTTCCTGCTTTGTGCGTTGCGCAACCTAGGCACGCACAACATCACGCCTGGGGGGCGATTATCTACTTTACGGAGTCGGAACGTGACAGTCTTTACTTCGGATAATTTTTAATTGGATAGATTATTCCGCTCCACTCTATTAACCCCCCCCCCCCCTTTAGTGTTGCCTTACAGTCGTACAAAGTGATCCTCCTACTATCCACTAAAATCAAGAATACACTTATGCAACAATCTTCCAAGGTTCGAATAGTCCTCTTTGACTATCATCAGTCTGCGGGTAGTATGATGCACTAAACTTCAGTTGTGTGCCAAGATTGTCTTGCAAATTAACTCTTCTAGAAATGGGAATTGAACCGTAAGTCTCTGCCTGAAACTATACTCACCGGCACTCCAAGAAGATTCACAATACAACTCTGCTAAACCCTCCGTGGATAAACCAACCTTAAAGGGCAAGAAGTGGGCAAATTTTGGTCAGTCTGTCCACTATGATCCAAATTGCAGCCCATTTTCAATCCCAGAAGTGCTCCTTCTCCTATTTTCTCACAAGATAGAGGGGTACGACATGTACGTCCATATAAAGAATCAAATGGTCACAGATTCATACTTGTTTGGTACCTATTATTTTAGAAAAACTCTACCAAATGCAGATGATCTTCCTACGATCCACTAAAATCAAGAATACACTTATGCAACAATCTTCAAGCAATATCTGTTATGCTTTCCAATTTTAGTTGGTTATTAGATACTTCTCAACATTTAGAACATATTTCAGAAATTACTTTGCTTGGTTTTTCTTGTTATATGTTAAAGAATCGTGTTTCTTCCAACTTTTGCTTCTCATTATAATTTCGATGTTAAAATGATTTATACAGATTTTCTTCCATCCCCAGATTTACAATAGTGATTTGGCTACACCTTTACCCATTGTTATTGGCACCAGGAGATCTTTGTACAAGGCAAGAAAGATTAAATGCTTTTAGCAGTATAAATTCTTACCATCTCTATTTTTGTATACCTTATTCCTTTTTTGTATCAGAAGCTCGTCTTGGCGGAGGTGTAAAGTAAGCATACAAAATTTTTCTCTCGGTATATAATATTTTGTATACCTTATTCCTTTTTTGGTTCCAGGCCCAACCCATTAAAGTTGATGTAGTCAGCCATCCTATCTAGAGATTTGCTAATTGGTTTGGGGGTTCTGTTCTTGGATCTACACCAAAATTTTATGGGGTATATTTTCCTATCCATTTTTCTCTGTTTTATCCCGATTAATTTGGTCGATTGCGTGCTGCAACATCCTCGAAGAAATTTTTTTGCAAAGTTTTACGTGTCGATATTTTAAACTTTTATAGCTATTAGGGGGATCACTTAAGGTTCATCGAACGATGGCAAGTGGCTGATTAATATTCTAATAATGTTAAATTTGCTTAGGAGAGTGATGAAGGGCAAACAAAATACAAATATATGCATATGAACAAACAAATGTGACATGGGCTTAATTCCTTGTTTCTGAGCTAACTTTATAAAAAAATCTGCTGTAGTAAGTCCTGTTTGTTGTAGTGGTCCTAGCTAGTTTTTTTTTTAATTAAAGCCCATAAGAGGATAACCTTCATATGAGAAGTTTTGATGTTTACTATATCCTTCAATGTTATTTCGTCTAAATCTCTTCTACTAGTCGCTTTGTTGGTATCAAATTATTTGATCACTGTCAAGTTATACAAAGGTTTTCTTCTCATTTGTCCTGACCAGGGCTTGACTTTTATTTTGTGTTCTTCTTGAGAGAATAAAATACAATGAACTCTGATGGTTTTTAATTGTAGTTCTTGGGAAGTTCTTAGTAATCCATCAGTATAATGTTGTAAATAAAGGCTGTTAATACGTGAGATTGAGATTTGAATCATGATTTAAAAATAGTTGAGGGGGAAATGATGTATCATTTGTTCTGCTAGAATTCTGCAACAATCATAATTTTTTTTATGCATGAAAGAATGTCTAGGCAGTTTCAGACTAGCTAAGGTAGTACAAACCAGTATCTTTCTGCATGAAAGAATGTCTAGGCATTTTGAGAACTATTTTTGAATACTGTTTATTTGGATATTGGTCTGATACTGCTATGGAGACTGCTTGCTATTAGCTTACATTTTTTTTTTGTGTTTCAATGGTTGTTACCTCAACAATCTAAGGACTTCCAAAGGAAGACATGTTGCTTTTGGACGCTTACATTCTGATATACCACCAAAGGAAGTATAATATCGTCGTCAATGAAATATTTGACCCCAATGCATATTTGCTGGAAGGAGATGGAAGGTTTGGAAACATTATGCTTGGTGATTTGATCAATTGACCAAAAGAGTCTCAGTTTATTAAGATTTGAATATTAACTCTGTTTTTTTGTTTTTTGTTTTTGGAGTAAACTACATAGATGTTCTATAATTCTGTTACTTTTTTGATTTGGATGTTATGTACGAGAACAATTGCAAGTACTTAGATACTACAAAATACAATGACAATTGTGATATTCAATATCAATTGAGATTCTTGAATGATTTGTTGTTATATTCATTTTGAAATGAGTGTATGTATTTTCAATTGAGTTTTTTGAATTACATTTAGATTTATTAAGTGCGTACTGGTTTAGTGAAAGAACATGTTTGATTAAATAAAAATAAATATGTTGAATATTATGCAGAAATATGATGGATATTGTCTGTCATAAATGGGTTGTTATGCAGAATTAGTTCAGCGGGTAATTAACGGATAAAGTCCGCCTTTTATGATTTGATAGGCAAAATTCGTCTTTTTTTTTCTCTACATGTTTATCAACGGTAGAAAATCGTCCTTTACAGTCGAGTCCTTCATCAGTAGCAAAGTCGAGGAAGACTCGACGGCCTTGGCTACCCAAGCCTCGATTCTCCTACCCCCAACGATGCTAACGACCAGGAGAAGGACGTATTAGCTTCTGACAACGGGGGCCAACTTGTCGCAATGCCGCTCAGAAGCTTTGTTCTATTTGTTGCTCTATGGACAACATCCTGAGCCACGCTAGTGTGCCGGACAAGAGAAGAAGGTTACGGCGCTCTCGCAATAAAACACGTGCAAGTCAGGTGGAATTTGGCAAAGGAATTCAATACGATGCCAACTGAGTCCGCTGACAAGTGCTCATCCAAGTCCATGTACACATAGTGTAGCACGCCAAGCAAAACCGCGGATAATACTATTGTTTAGCACTTGTCCAAACAACTGCAATGCAGCAGCTACGAATAGGTCATTATAATGGCAGCAGTAGCAACAAAAAGTGTGAAGAAGATAGCCAGCGTACAAAATTCAGAGAACGAACCAATTATGCCTTAGACTCCACTAACAATGTTGTTCAGCACAGCAATAGTATCAAAAACATAAGGAAAGAGAACTCTCTACATCAGAAATGATGTCGGCTCGTCACTTCCACCAAATTGTAACTAACTGCTGTTGTACCAAAGTAGTTGATGCACCAGTTAAGTAGTCTGCATTCCAAAGGATGCAAGTCACTTGGGCAACAGGACAACGATCCTGAAGGTGATGGCCTACTCATGATGATGAAGAACTACTCCTCGCCTTTGTCAACATAACAGGGAGAACTGATCGTGGAGGTCGAAGAAATGCAAGGACTAATCGCGGATGCCAAAACAGAGAAAGAGGTTGAACGAATCATCGATCACCATCTGGATCGCCAGACTACACACCAAGGCATAGTTCGAGGAATGTTCCTGCTGTGAGGGAATACCAAGGCATTAAGTCTCCATGGATAAATAATGCACCCCCAGTTAGGGTTAGTATCACATCAGAATCAGAGGCAAATAGTGTAGACTATAGCTACATAGTCTAGTCTACTGCTCCTCCTTCGACAACAGGGAAGTCAGTGCTTACATGGTCGGAGATGATCCAAAAGGTAGAACCACAGCTCAACATATCAAAACTCTCAAAATAACGGTCCAAGAGATACTTTCAATATTACAGAAGATGATGGCCTTGCAAAGAGCTGCAGTTCCACTACTGCCAACACCTCTGGGTTCTCTAACCCCAAAGGTAGATGATAACTAAGTTTCGACTGCAAATATAGGGGTGGACTACATCAAAATGTCCCGGTTATTGTGCATACTATAGATCAGCGGATTGTCATCACATAGGTAGCCGACACTTAACTTTTAAAAGCCCTTCCACTACTAGAAAAAGCGGGATTAGCGACGTATTTTAGCGACTCCAAGTAAAAACGTCGCTAAATTAGCGACTCCATAAAAAACGTCGCTAGACGTCGCTAAATGGCGACATTTAGCGACGTTTAGCGACTTTTATTAAGATTTTAAAAGATTAGTCGCTATAAGTTCAATTAAGGTCGCTAAACGTCGCTAATATATCTGATTTAGCGACGTTTAGCGTCGTAATTAGCGACGTATGTATCAAAAATATTTAGCAACATATTTAGCGACGTCTTTGACGTCGCTAATTTTTATTTTAGCGACGTTTTTATTTGACGTCGCTAAACGTCGCTAAATTTTGGTTAATTAGGGCTCAGTTTTCTTTTCCCCCATCTGTCGAAAAATTCGAAACTTTTTGATTTTCCCCGCCCCCCCTCTCCGGCGACCGGCTCTCCACGGCTGCGGCTACTCCGGCATCCCCCTCCTCATCCTCGAGCTCTAGGTAATCTCTCTCTCTCTCTCTCTCTCTCTCTCTCTCATGTGACACTGACACAAGACACTTGACAGACATGACACACGCACACAGACACGACACACGCACACAGACACTGACAGACACACACGACACACATGACACACACACACAGACGCAGACACACACACACACACACACTCACACAGACACTGACAATGACACATGCACGACACACACACACACACACACACACTGACACACACACAATATTTGATCTATTGGATGTGTCCATGTGAATTGAGGGTTGGTATCATGGTGGTGTGGTGTATGGAGGATGTATCCTAGAGTATCTTGGTGTTGCACACCAAATATTTGTGAATTGGACTAGTGGTTGTGTGTGTGTGTCTATTTATGCCTTAGAGTATTATATGATATGTATATGTAAATTGGTGTATTATCTATTTGCATATGAGAGAGTGTATGCATATATAGGTGTATCTATGTTAAGGTATAGACAAGTATCGGATAGGTGTTCACCGGTCACTTGTTGCATGCCAATACAACCCTTAACTGATACTGTGGTATCAGGGATTTAATTGGCAAGAGTGATCAGTGCAGTGCAGTTCAATTAGAGCACAAAAGTGCTGTGAAGTGAACTGATACTGTGGTATCATGGAGTGACTGCTATGGGTTGTAGTCCAGTGAGCAAGTATAAGGATGAAGTGCAAGGTGCCAGGCCAAGGGTAAGAGGCTCTTAGTGTGGATGGTAGAGTACTTAATTTCAAAGCAGAATATCCTAGTACGACCTAGAAGACATAGTGTAGCAAGGTATTAACCTAGTATTGACTAGTATAAACTAGTATGGATCTAGAAGTGGCTTAGAAACATCACCATGAACTAGTTAACCCTGTTTATCATTTCAAGGGCTCTTGGACTTTGATAAATGAAAGTATGTATTATATCAGTTATGAAATAAAAGTATTGCTTATTTTAGACTTTGATAAATGGTCAGTTGTTTTGAATATTGCTTATTTTAGACTTTGATAAATGAAAGTATGTATTATATCAGTTATAATTTTTATAGTACGGTTAAGTTATGAAGTTAGGTGATAAACCACTGTATGTAATGATTTATATGATACATAATATCATTTTTGCAGAAGTATCTAGAAATGGATATGAATTACTATCTACGTCATCGTTCGTGGATGTACAACCGTCATCCTGATGACATGTGCGGTGTGCGGGATGAATTCATTGAGGGTGTACAGCAGTTCCTGCAGTTCGCCAAGGCTTTCCCTCAGTACATGGACGGTACCAAAATTAAGTGTCCGTGTGTGAGATGTCGCAATAGGAAATATCATCCAGAAGTGGAAGTTACATATCATTTATACTCGAAGGGCTTCACGCCGAATTACTATCAGTGGACCGCGCACGGAGAACTTGTATCTCTAGCATCGAAGTCGGAGCCCTATGTGGAGCCGTATATGAATGTCCTCGACCACGATGCTTACGACGACGGGTTGGTAAACATGGTTTATGATGCGGTGGGGCCTAGTTTCAATCCGGACAATTATGATGCGGCGGGACCTAGTTTCAATTCGGACAATTATGATGCAGCTGAGGAGGCACCGAATGCCGATGCTGCAAAGTTTATGGAGTTGCTGAAGAATGCAAGGACTCCAATATATCCTGGTTGTGAGGATCATTCACCGTTGGAGGTGGTTACAAGATTATTGAGCATCAAGTCCGATTTTAACATGTCGCAAGAATGCTATAATCGACTGCTCGATTTGATTATAGAGATCTTGTCCGTGGGTGCAAAGTTGCCTAAAGACTTCTATCGATCTAAGAGGATGGTGAGATCGCTTTGGATAGGATACGAGAAAATCGATGCATGTCGCAACGGGTGCATGTTGTACTACAAAGACGACAAGGATGAAGATGCGTGCAGATTCTGTGGTGCTGATCGCTACAAGGCCACTGTTAGAGGAAAGTCTGTCGGTGCAAGAAAGCCTACCGATTCAATGTACTACTTGCCTTTGACGTCGCAGTTGCAGCGGTTGTTTATGGTTAAGGAGACTGCAGAAAACATGAGTTGGCACAGGCAAAAACAGATCGAAGGAGTATTGGATCATCCATCCTATGGAGAAGCATGGAAGCACTTTGATCGAGAGTATCCATATTTTGCTGAGAAAGCGCGTAATGTCAGATTGGGGCTCTCCTCTGACGGTTTTACCCCATTCGGACTTTCGGGCTCCCAATATTCGTGTTGGCCTGTGATCGTCACTCCGTACAATCTACCACCTTGGATGTGCATGAAGACTCCGTATATGTTTCTAACCGTTATTATCCCGGGTCCGAATAATCCGAAGAGGAACATCGATGTGTATTTACAGCCTTTGATAGATGAGTTGAATCAGCTGTGGAAAGTAGGTGCCAACACGTACGATATTTCTAGAAAGCAGAATTTTCAGATGATGGCAGCACTTATGTGGACTATCAACGACTTTCCGACCTATGGAATGTTATCGGGATGGAGTACCCATGGTCGTCTCTCATGTCCGTATTGCATGGACCGTACTCAGGCTTTCCGTTTGAAACACGGAGGCAAACCGTGCTTCTTCAATTGTCATCGACAATTTTTGCCGAAGGATCATCCGTACCGGAGGAACCGGAATGCTTTTTGGGCGGGAGTTGTCGAGAAGGCCAATCCACTGCTAAGGTGGCCCGGATGCACGATATGAGAAGAGGTAAAAGATTTACCAAGTGCTATCGAAGAGCCTACTAAGGGGTACAAGTATGACGAATTTGGTCACACCCATAACTGGACGAAGAGGAGTATATTCTGGGATCTGCCATATTGGAGCACCAATCTGATCAGACATAACATTGATGTCATGCATATCGAGAAGAATGTGTTTGATAACATAATTAATACTGTAATAGAGGTAAAGGGAAAGACGAAAGATAATCCGATGGCCAGGTTGGACTTAGAAGAAATATGTAGACGTCCTGCATTGCATTTGATAGAGGAGGGGAATGGAAAGTTAAAGCAACCTAAGTCAGTTTTCTCACTTGAGAAAGAGGATAAAGGTAGACTTTGTAGGTGGATTCAGGGTCTAAAGTTTCCAGACGGGTACGTGTCGAACTTGAGAAGATGCGTAGACCTCAAGGAGAACAAACTAGTGGGTATGAAGAGCCACGATTGTCACGTATTCATGGAGAGGTTAATTCCGATTGTATTTTGGGAATTCTTACCGCAGGTCGTTTGGGACCCATTGACAGAGCTGAGCATATTCTTCAGAGATCTTTGTTGTACTAAGTTGCTCGTCGATCGTCTAGAAAAGCAAGAGAAGGACATTACGGTAACACTATGTAAGCTCGAGAAGGTGTTTCCTCCTGGATTCTTCGACTCTATGGAGCATTTGCCAATTCATCTTTCCTATGAGGCACGTGTTGGTGGTCTTGTCGGTTATCGGTGGATGTACCCCTTCGAGCGGCATCTGAATCACCTAAAAAGAAAGGTAAAAAATAAGGCACGGGTTGAGGGCTCTATTTGTGAAGCTTATGTTCTCGAAGAGATTATAAACTTTTGCTCGACGTATTTCAAACCGCATGTTGCTACTAATAGGACGAAAGCTCCGAGAAACGACGATGCATATCAGGAATCTAATGATGCAATAATCAAAGTATTCAATGCGTCAGGAAAGCCTTCGGGAAAAATGAAGAAGAGATATTTGAATGACGATGAGCTAAGGGCTGCTCAATTGTATATATTACTCAATTGCGACGAGGATGAAGTAGAGAAGCTAGAGGGGTAAGTAATTAATATGTCCACGTTTATATCATCTCAATGTAATAGTATAAGATACTATTATGCTACTAATCAGCAGTTGCTTCATTGTTTTTCAGCACATATAATGATGAGTTGAGGTCGGTTAGACCCTACATAACAGACGAAGAAGTAGAACAAGATATGAGATGCCATTTTCCTTCTTGGTTGAGCGCATATATAAGATGCTTGGTAATTACTTTTTATTTCTGCACTTGCAAAACAAATAACTTACTATCGCTACTTTGGTATTTAGGTCGATCGTCTAATAACACCCGAGACTGAATCTATTAGAACTCTAGCCAAGGGACCAATTACTGTCGTAAAAATATGGCCAAGTTTCTGTATGAATGGGTTCAGGTTCAAGTCAACAAATGCTCCTATCAGAGACAGCTTTCTGGATCTTGATTCCACGAAAAATAGTTGTTTGTGTATCAAATCTTCGAACTACAAAGACGTCAATCCGAACAATGATTTTTTTAGCATCTTACGAGAGATTGTGGAGTTGACATATAATTATGGCATAGAACCTGCTAATATCGTGCTATTCAGGTGTGAATGGTTCGATCGGATTCAAGATCAAGGTTGGAAAATTGACAAGCATGGCCTTGTGGATATAAACTACAGGCGTAGATATCAAGGCTACGAACCATTTGTCCTATCAAGTCAGGCTCTGCTCGTGTACTTTATAACTTATCCTAGACGGGGGACAGCGAGGTCAGATTGGTGGGCAGTATGCAAGACTAAAGCTAGAAATACATTTGACATTGACGAAATAGCTTATCAGGAGGACGATCTACCTCTTATAACAAATATTGTAGATGTGGACTCAACGGAAGTTACTCATTATATGAGTAATAATGTAGAAGATGTAGAATTATTCGAAGAGGAAGACGAAGTAGATGAAAGTGAAGACGAGGAAAAGGAAGAGGAGGAAGAGGAAGGCGAACAAGATAAATTTTCTGAAGATGATTGAAAATAAAATATATTGCATGTAGAGTGTAACTATATTTTGACTGTAGAATGTAGATCAAGGTTGGAAAATTGACGAAGTAGAATATAACTATATTTTGACTGTAAAATATATTCCATTAACGAATATATGTATGGATATTTTGACTGTAGAATGCTTTGAGATATGCATCACATTTCAACTGTAGAATGTACTATATATTTGTGTTTCTCTATATTCATCATATGTTGTTATCAGATATGACAGGACGACGCAGAGGATTCGGCAGGTCCCGAGGTAGACAGAGTGCTCCTCCGGTACTGCCTACTGTGGGTTTCGGATTATCGTCGCCCAGTACTCCAGTATATCGATCACTCACATCTCCTACTGTTGGGACGAGTAGTTCTAGGCGTGATAGTACACCCTCGTCCAGCGTTCCTCCTGTTGACAGAACTATGGGGACAGATGAGCATGTCGAGGAGGTCGTGCCCACGTTGTCCCAGCATCAGCAAGATCCTCCATGCGCACCTCCGGAGGAGACGAGGACAGAGATTTGAGCCGACGGTACAAAGTAAGTCAATTAGATGGTTTAGTATAATATATATCGTGTATTTCTTTATTCATCGTATATTGACTTTTTCAGTATTCTAAATTATTATCTCTGTATAGATATCGTCCATCGTCGGTTCAGAGATGCCTGGGCCAATTTCTGAGGAACAACTACGGTGGCCCTTGGATCAACTACTCTGAGGCTCCGGAGGAGAGGAAGGCATTCTGGTTTGCGCACTTTCAGGTAAAAGTATATTAAATAAATTCTCTAATTTATGTATATTATATAACTTATATGTGATGCTTACTTACTAAATTATTTATTGTAGCAAATATTTTTATCCTCCGCACCGGGCCGAGTTGATCGAGCGGCTCTTTCCGACCGTTGCCGCCAAGCTTATCCGAGATGCTCTGGATGACCAGAAGGCTCGTGATCGTGCTGGAAAACCGATCCAACGTTGGATCACGCCTGAGCAGTGGACTGCGATGAGGGCTAGATTCGACGATCCGAGGTACAAGGAAAGGTCTGAGAAGACCAAGGCGGCTAGACGGAATGCTGCCAAGTGGTGTGGTGGCTCGATTCCGATGACGGAACATTTCTGTCATTTGGTATATTTTTTCTTTTAAATTATATTATTTTAATATAAGTACCATAAAATGGTAGTAGGAAAAATGTTTAAGTTTAGTACTAAATAATATATTTTTAACAGGTACAGAGGGGTGAGGATGCCAACATGGTGACCGTCTTCTTGGCCACCCATCGCAAGGACGAAAATCTCATTGATGAGAGGGCCTCGCAGACCTATGTAAGTATTACTTTACTTTGTATTAATTTTAATATAACTTAGACAATTATCGAGTTTCCAAACCTTTCTAGGCCGAGTATCTTAGGCTGCGTGAGCGGGCGACTGCTAGTGCACCTACACCTGGAGAGGCTGGTACTTCGTCGCAGCCTACTTCAACTCCGTCGGTGGACGACCTATGGGTGACCGCAGCTGGTAGTCTCCAGAGGGGTACGTACTACGATACGGGCTCCTATGACGCCCTGGTTACGACGCAGTCATCTAGGGCCTCCCCGACAGCTGTGCATTCCACACAGCCCTCGCAGTCGCAGCCCTCGCAGTCGTCGACCAGAGTCCAGGAGGCCGTCCAGAAGGCCGTTGACTGTCAGATTACGTCTTTCCGTGACGAGTTGCTGCGAAGGATGGAGGAGCAGCCCCGGTCCCAGCCGCAGGCGGACGATCCGATGCTCATCGAACGATTCGATATGCTCGACCGCAGCATGACGGAGCTCCGGGATTTGATAAATGATATTAGAGCCTCCAATGACCGCAACATCATGGAGCTGCAGGCGTCACAAGTATCAATGGGTGAGAGGCTGACGATGATGCAGGATTCAATGGTTCATAGCAGTACGAGGCTGTTATCTACCATGGATTCTTACAACCAGCGACTCGCAGACTTGGAGCGGGCACGGCCTCCTGGTGCGCCTACATTAACACAGACTCCACCGACGTCACTACCTTCTCCATCGACATCGGTGTCGATTCCACGGGACGAGTGTGAGGAGTTCTAATCCTTCAAGCGCGCCGGTGGTCAGCCTCCTACAGATCCGCAGTAGTATAGTTAGTTACTGAATATTTATATTTTTTTTATTATTTAAGATGCGATTGTATGGATATAAATTTGCCATATTCTTTACGTTTACGATAAGATTTGCTGGATGCTTTCTTTTCTTCAAATTTTATTATATTATTTATATTTTGGTTTACAACTGATGACTGATACTTGGCCTGTATTCACCTGATAATGAACCTTAGGGGGTTGTTAAACCCAGAAATGCAATATTTTTTTTATTTTTTTTGAAAATTAGCGACTTTTTTAGCGACGTTTAGCGACGTTCACTTAAGTCGCTAAATACGTCGCTAATTAGCGATGCTGTAACCAGTCGCTAAATACGTAGCTAATGACGTCGCTAAAAATATTGTTGTACGTTGCAAATTGCTGACATGACAGTATTGCCAGGTCATTAAAGACGTGGGTGTAACGTCGCTATATAAGTCGCTAATCAGCGACGTTTAGCGACTTTAATAAACGTCGCTATTTAGTGATGCGGCGTCGCTAAACGTCGCTAAATTTAGCGACACATTAAAGTCGCTAAAAAACGTCGGCATAGCGACGTTTAGCGACGTTTTTTGTTTTAGCGACTTGGTTTTTTTGACTGCTTTAAAATGTCACTAATTACGTCGCTAAACCAAATTAGCGACGATTTTTGGTTATTTAGCGACGTTTTTAGACGTCACTAATTTGACTTTTTCTGGTAGTGTTCGTGCAATGGAAGCCTGTCTTGATTCTATTGATAATCGAGACAATCTTTTGAATATGGCGGTATCACAGCCATACTCGATAGAATGGGATGACATAATGTGTCATCTAATTTCAAGATACAGTCTTTGCAACCCTTTGATGGATTGTCATCTCCTCGGCAACATCTATGGTTTTTCAGCTTATAGATGTTCCATATGCCAAGAGATGACGCTCTTCAGACAAAGATATTTGTTGGAACCTTACATGGGTAGCATTTGAATGGTTTTGGAGCCTATCGAACGACATCATCACGCCTTTAGAGATTTGGAAAGAATATTCTTGTCCAGGTTTTATGAAGAGGAATCAGAGGTTGACATGTCTACCTTAATCTCTATGAAGCAGAAAGAGAAAGAACAGGCACACAACTTTATTAAGCATTTTTTATGGCTGACTCTCAGGTTACCTCCTGGTCTTCCACCAACTATGTTGATTGAAACTTGCAAGCATAACTTCCTCCCAATAGTCAAATTTTGCATGGGAGCCCTTAAGATTGATTCAGGGTCGACGCTTATTAGAAGTGCAGAATCTGTTGAGAAATCAGTAGCTAATTTGGAACTGGTCGGCTTTAAAAATCCTAACTCTGACGATAGAGGCAAACATCCCCAAAGAAACAACAACAATCGCAATGGTAATAAGGGTAATGAATCCTTAACTATAGATGTGTCAGCAACTCCCTCTCAACCAATGTAGAAAGGTCCATAAAACATGAAACCAACTCAAGAATACACCTTCAACCAAGACAATATTGTTGAGATCTTCCATATTCTGATGAAGAAGAACAAACTCAAGCTTCTTGACATTAGACGAAATGAAAAGGCTAGTCATACTAACGACCCAAAGTACTGCTTATTCTATCGGTATGTTCATCATCCGACCAAGGATTGCTACGTGCTGAAGAACTAGATCCATAACTGATAGACTCTAAAGCTATCACGCACAACACTGACCAGAAGAAGGTCACCTCCAATATGGTGTTCTTACAGTTTGGTGACTTTCCAATGGTTGAAGTCCAAACGGTGTCTTCTCGATACCAAAAGACAGGATAGAGATCGTCAATCTTTTGCTGGCCCGAGACCAAGCAAGGGGTTGGTTACACTGACCACTCCACGCATTAAGATAATGTGGGTTTATCCAAGATTTGCAACATAAGACTACTTTCTCCGATTTCAAACTAAAGTAAAAGGGGAAGAACAAAGGGCCATGTAATAATGTACTTCCTGCCTCTCCAACTATTAACGAAGTACTGTCCAGAGAGACTAGGTCTAGAAGGCATACTTGCAGACATATAATCCAGTCCAGGAGGACGCATCTCTAGCCCCTCCAACTCATCATGCTCCTGTTGTTCCTGAAGATGGTCCATCGAAGCAAAAGGCGACGGACATGTCCAAACCAAAATAAGTAAATTTCGATAAGTTTTTGAAGAAGAATCCTCCTCAAGGACTTGATAAACCATATAACTTTGATATATTGGCATAACTTATCAATACACCAGCTCGGTTGCCCATATACGAGCTCCTTTATCTCTCCAAGAAGACTCAAGATGCATTAAGTGAGGCATTGTTACATGCTGACTCCTATCTGACACATATCAAGTCACCAACTCAAGACCTTGTTGCTTGTCCCTATTGCCGCAGTGTGATGGAATTTTTTTTCAACATAACCTTCTCACAAGAGAAAATATTATTAAAAAATAATCGTCATGATAGACCATTATATTATATTGGTTAGCTACATCGGTGCTATGAAGTTGGATCACATGCACATCGATCCTAGCTTGTTACTCAACATCATTCTTAGGAGCTTACTATAAATTTTAGGAATTTCGATGCTTCAGCTTGCAGCCACAAATACTATCATCCTGGACTTCAATGCTGAAAGAAGTCACCCCTTGGGAAAGATCTGCCTTAAATGTCAGATCCGCGATCTCCGTACCGATGTGACTTGCTACGTTATCAACGTAGAAGTATCATAAATAGCGACACGTATAGCGATAGCCCAATTACAAATTTATATCCCATGTATTGTTCGTCGATAAGACATCAATATTTTACCGTTAACCGAAACTATTGAAGGACTTATTGATTTTATTTATTGAAATATAATATTTGTAGTCTGCCTCCAATATGTTGGAAACGTGGTGAGACTCGAACCAAAGTTGATCCATGAGATATCATATTAGACTTGACCCATGAGTAAAAGGAAACAAAGTCTAATTGATTCCATGTACTATAACTCATTATTCCACTTTATATGGGATTTGCATTTAAAATTTCAATCTAACTCCTTTTTGCGAATATTATCGCCATACTAGATACAAGTGCTCATTTTCTATGGATAGAGTTGAGATCAAAAACTCAGATTCGTAAGACTAATGGGTTCTGGATCAACATCTGACCCAGCCCGACTTAGTAACGCCCCCTAGGCCAAGTACTAGGGGTGCAACTCTAGCAGGCTAAACCCGAGCCCGATTGGGTAAACACATTAATTTGTTGGGTTAGGGTTGAAGATGTCGCACCCCAATCTCCGGATGGAATCGTCCGTCCCTGCTAGGAACGAATCACCGTGCCAGCACTCCCGCGGAACGACCGTTCCCATCAAGAACGTAATGCCGCAAGAGTACAAGCTACGCCCATGCAAGGCCATGAATTCGAACAGACGAAGAAATAGCTAAGTCACAGAGTCGTACAGATAGTCCGTATGCAGCAAAATAAGAAACGAACATGTTATTGATAACAAGTTCACATAGTCGTCATAGCGGAACCATTGAATAACACAAGTACAAAAGTAAAACAAGCCCTTTATTGATATTGAGAAGTATTACAAGTGGCGCTAGGCCGAGATTACAAGTCACTCAAGTCCTCTCTCTCGAAATAATAAAAGCGTGCCAAGTGGCTATTATTGTGGAATGATACATAGGCAATGTTCCAACATTATGTCCTGTATAAGTGCTTCAGCTCTGGACCCGACGCTCCAAGGCTCCAGAGCGAACTCCATGCCTTAGCTTGCACGAAGGGATTTTCGTACCGAACGAGGTTCTCCCGTACCCTGAAGCAATCTGGTCGGTTATCAGTACTTGAATGCACTAGTGGAAGGCTTCTCGCCCGCTCAACAAATCCAAAAATGTTATATAGGTTTCATGCACCATCTATTAAGTTGTCTTTCTAGTCTTGTCTTAGAATCAGTTTTATGGCAAAGGAAAAACCTAACTCGTATGGCAGTGCGTCGTGTGATATGAGAGTAATACGGCGAGACTTACCAATTTATCATTCGTCCTTCCCTGTCCAAGGTAAACCAAATTAAACCAAGCATGAGTATATCTAATAAAATACAAGGGTGATTGCTTAAGCAAATACGAGTGTCACAAGCCAGTTCTGATTCAGGCGCATAAGTTATACAGATTACTCAGATTGTGTTATACTCAGGAGGGTTGCAATAGATTGCTCAGGTGTTCAAATTATATGCAAATGTCTTATACTCAATCTATTCAGTTGATTCAGATTTCCAGATGTGATGCAATAACTCGCACGTGGATTGTCGCTAAATGAGGATAACTTATCTATATGAACATGAGTTGCTGGCATTGTAGTGCCCCGCTCCATGTTAGCACTATGTACCAGAGATATCGGTTTGCTGACTCAAAAAAGAAACCTTCTTGAAGAGCTCCTTGTTGAACCAGAAGATGACTGATCTAGATGAGTAGGCAGAACTTCATTCTCTGATTCTTGTACGCCTTAATAATGAATCTGAGTTTTTGAAATTCTTGTTTGCTTAATAAGATAATGTTCGCATTGAGAATGATAGAACGAGAACCTGCATGCTTAACTAGAGAACGTGAATGCTTGTCAATAAAAGAACATTGCCATGCTAATAAGAAGAGTAAGAGATTGCTTACATGTTACCTTATCATTTCTGTATAGATGGATCTATCTGAAATGCTTGAACAAAGAGATGGAGGCTAGTCCGCACAGAGATAGAAGAGAAGAGATAGATGGCCCGTTTGTTCATTTTGTCTGCATCATAGAGTTTATCTGATAGTGTTTCATACATTCGCATCGGTCGAACAATGGCTATTAGTGCAGAGCTGAACCTTGGTCCTGGCTGCTATTTTGAGCCTATAGTGAAGATCAACTATGAGTCATAGCTGCTAATAGCATTAGATAAAAGAGTTATTAGTTAGCTAGATTACCACTACTGATCCCGAGTTTATCGGGGACCAAAATAATATAGATAGTTCACCTTGTTTGCTTGATAAAATGATAGTTCCTAGATGGTGTATTGTCCCTAGAGTCTTTGAGTATAGCTCACGTGACACGTTGCGCACACCCTGATAGCAGAATAATCGGCTTGTCTTATGTGCTTGAATGCAATCGAACATGAACTCTGATTTCAAAGATGTTTCCAAAAATAAGTAATATGACGCTGTTCTCGTACTATATGTAACGAACCTAGGTAAAACTAGAAAGATCACTGGTAATGTAATATTTTATAACATAATTACTTAGTGTTAGTTTTAGTGAATGTTGCTTCTGTTCGTTGATTTTATACTCACCAGTACTTTCTCCAAAGTGCTGACCCACCAACAGTTTGCTTGTTCGTAGGTGCTGGATCATCCGAGGAAGCGATAACCGTGCCTAATCTCCAGGACCCAAAAATCTGGTTTTGATGCCTTGAACCGTATCATGATATTTTGAGCTGCTTTTGTATAGAGGAACATAATATATGGAACGATGCCATTATATTCAGAGAACCTTGTGCCTTGACCTTTGCCCCATTTATTTAGATGGATTATTGTTTGCAATACTGTCCCTCCGCTGCGTACTCGATCGGTTCGATGATAGCCATAACTTTAACCACGTTGCCTTGTACGAGCGCAACCCCAGGCTCGTACGACATCATGCCTCGATGGAAAATGACTTATGTCCCGCGGGAGCGCCGGGGCACGGTAATTCGTACCCGACGGGGGCATTGTCGGGACCTTCGGGATTGGGACGTGACAGACATAGCCATAAAGGACGAGTTATAGTCTTGAACGAGGATGCTATGCAACGAAAGCACGTAAGATGCTACAAGCCATCCTGTCCAGCACATGAGACTATCAGCCTTTGAGCAAGAATGGCACGGCGTGAGCAGAGACGCTATCCTGCTCACACATGAAAGGCTGCTGCGTACGTTCCATCCGGATCAGATCTCCCCGGTACCCCAGAGACCGTCTGTGGAACGAGATTCAAAAATCTTCCTTATTTAACAAGTTGTCCATGACATGCAAGTCTTGGATCTTCCAGATTCACAATATGACATTATAATTCTTGATTCTTGTTCTGAACGAGTATTTCTCTACTAGCTGTAATTCTTGATTTACTTGCCATGATTCTCGTTCATAGTTTAACTTGACTTAATGCATTCCCCTGGTTCGGGAACTGCCTTGGCAACCTAACGGTCCTGAATACTTGTAGGTTCATATTGCACAGAATGACTATTTGATAGTCTTCTGGCTAACTAGATGCATGGACGATATAGATAGTGTTACTGGATCGCGACATAAAATTATATGACAAGCATCACTACTAGAATAAGCGGGATCAACGACATTTTTTAGTGACGTCAATGAAAAACATCGCTAATATAATATAAATTAGCGACTCCATGTAAAAATATCGCTAGACATCGCTAATTGACGATATTTAGCAACGTTTAGCGACTTTTATTCAGTTTTTAAAAGATTAGTTGCTATAAGTTTAATTAAGGTCGCTAAACGTCGCTAATATGTTTTATTTAGCGACGTTTAGCAACGTATATCTTTTAGACATTTAGCGACGTCATTAGCGACGTTAAAGACGTCGCTAACTTAGCGACATCATTATTGGCATCGTTAAAACGTCGCTAAATTTGTTTCATTTAGGATTGATTTCCCCCATTTCCTTCGATCTCTCCCTCTCCCTCTCCCTCTCCCAAATTTGAAACCCCCCCTCCGGCTCCTCCTTCCTCCGGCTCCATTCCTCCCTCCAGCGACCCCCCTCCGGCCGCGTCCTCCCCCTCCGACTGCGTCCTCCCCCCTCCACCGTCAGCTTCTCCTTCCTCCGGCTCCCCTTCTCCCTCCGGCGTCCTTCCTCCGGCTCCCCTCCTCGGTGAGCTCCTCTTCCTGTCTCCTTTATCTCTCTAACATGACGTGACACGACACAACACGACACGACATGACACACACTAACCCTAACCCTAACTCGAACACACACACACACGCACGCGGACACACACTAACCCTAACCCTAACCCTGCTTGCAGTGCATTGCTGCTGCAGTTGCTCTTCTTGCTGTTTTAGTTGCTCCCCTTGCTGCTGCTGTGCATCCCCTTATTGCTACTGCTCTTCACTGCAGTGCACAAGAGTGCACTGTGACTCCCTCTTGGCCTGCACAACACTCCCATATCTCACACTCAAATCCTGGCATGCCCAACACTCCAACATTGTAGTGCACAACCTGTGCATACTATACACTTATACATGGAAAAGATATCATAGGTGATGTAGGAAAACTAGGGTTTGGTGCAGTGACATTTGGATTGAACACGAGTTGCTTGAAATCCTGGAGTTGTTCTTTGGTTATGAGAAAATTGGTAATATGTTGCAGTTTGGCAAGGGTTTTGATAAACAAATGTTGTACTGGGGTTGTTTGATTTGTTTGAGAAATGGATTGAGCTACTCCAGTAGGGATCATACCAAATTATGGTATATTTGGTGCCATTCCAGCTGGATTTATACCAAATTATGGTATATTTGGTATATTTAGAGGAGATTGAGGTATTGCCATGGATGGAGCATATGGTGGAAACTCAAACCCTCTTCTTTACATAGCCAATTCCTCTAACAACCTATCAAATTTTTATGGTTCAAGTGATGAATTGTACCTTCCAACACAAGTATCCTCCCATTTGCATCAGGTAGGTATTGATTCTTTGGAGAGATCCAGCTCTGGAGCCATGGTTGCTCGAGTCATGCTCTCCACTAGCTTCAAGAGCATGATCCAAAGGCTCTGATACCAATTGATACCAAATTGATGGGTCCTCTTCCCATTTGGTCAGGAATTGGAGGAGAACAATCACACTTAGCCAAGAAAACTGAATAAATTATAAAGAAACAAAGAACTAAATTAGGAAAGAACTAGGGTTTTTATTCAAACCATATGTACACACACACACACATAGGGCATTGTGTATCAAGTTAGAGTAGTTCTTACCTTCCTCCAGAGAATCATAATGTATGTAATGATTTATAGGATACATACTGTCATTTTTGCAGAAGTATCTAGAAGTGGATATGAATTACTATCTGCGTCATCGTTCGTGGATGTACAACCATCATCCCGATGACATGTGCGGTGTGCGGGATAAATTCATTGAGGGTATACAACAGTTCCTACAGTTCGCCAAGGCATTCCCTCAGTACATGGATGATACCAAAATTAAGTGTTCGAATATGAGATGTCGCAACGTGAAATATCATCCAGAAGTGGAAGTCATATATCATTTGTACTCGAAGGGCTTCACGCCGAATTACTATCAGTGGACCGCGCACGAAGAACTTGTGTCTCTAGCATCGGAGTCGGAGCCTTATATGGAGTCGTATATGGATGTCCACGACCATGCTGCTTACGACGACGGGTGGGTGAACATGGTTTTTGATGCGGCAGGGCCTAGTTTTAATTCGGACAATTATGATGCAGCTGAGGAAGCACCGAATGCCGATGTTACAAAGTTTATGGAGTTGCTGGAGAATGCAAGGACTCCACTATATCCTGGTTGTGAGAATCATTCACCGTTGGAGGTGGTTACAAGATTATTGAGCATAAAGTTCGATTTTAACATGTCGCAAGAATGCTATAATCGACTGATCGATTTGATTATAGAAATCTTGCCCGAGGGTACAAAGTTGCCTAAAGACTTCTATCGATCTAAGAGGATGGTGAGATCGCTCTGGATAGGATACGAGAAAATTAATACATGTCGTAATTGGTGCATGTAGTACTATAAAGACGACAAGGATGAAGATGCGTGCCGATTATGTGGTACTGACCGCTACAAGGCCACTGGTAGAGAAAAGTCTGTCGGTGCAAGGAAGCCTACCGATTCGATGCACTACTTGCCTTTAACGCCGCGGTTGGAGCGGTTGTTTATGGTTAAGGAGACTGCAGAAAATATGAGTTGGCACAGACGAAAACAGATCGAAGGAGTATTGGATCATCCATCCGATAGAGAAGCATGGAAGCACTTTGATCGAGAGTATCCAGATTTTGATTCGGATCCGCGTAATATCATATTGGGGCTCTCCTCTGACGGTTTTATCCCATTCAGACTTTTGGGCTCCCAGTATTCATGTTGGTCTGTGATCGTCACCCCGTACAATCTACCGCCTTGGATGTGCATGAAGACTCCGTATATGTTCCTAACCGTTATTATCCCGGGTCCGAACAATCCGAAGAGGAACATCGATGTGTATTTATAGCCTTTGATAGATGAGTTGAATCAGCTGTGGGAAGTAGGTGCCAACACATACGATGTTTCTAGAAAGCAGAATTTTCAGATGAAGGCAACACTTATGTGGACTATCAACGACTTTTTGGCTTATGGAATGTTATCGGGATGGAGAACCCATGGTCGTCTCTCATGTCCGTATTGCATGGACCGTACTAAGGCTTTCCGTTTGAAACACGGAGGCAAACCGTGCTTCTTCGATTGCCATTGACAATTTCTGCCAAAGGATCATCCGTACCGGAGGAACCTGAATGCTTTTCGTGCGGGCGTTATGGCGAAGGCCAATCCACCGCCAAGGTGGCCCGGATACACGATATGGGAAGAGGTAAAAGATTTACCAAGTGCTATCGAAGAGCCTGCTAAGGGGTACAAGTATGACGGATTTGGTCGCACCCATAACTGGACGAAGAGGAGTATATTCTGGGATCTGTCATATTAGAGCACCAATCTAATCAGACATAATCTTGATGTCAAGCATATCGAGAAGAATGTGTTTGATAACATAAGTAATACTGTAATGGAGGTAAAGGGGAAGACGAAAGATAATCCGAAGGACAGGTTGGACTTAGAAGAAATATGTAGACGTCCTGTATTGTATTTGATAGAGGAGGGGAATAGAAAGTTAAAGCAACCTAAGTCAGTTTTTTTACTGGAGAAAGAGGATAAAGGGAGACTTTGTAGGTGAATTCAGGGTCTAAAGTTTCTAGATGGGTACGTGTCGAACTTGAGAAGATGCATCAACCTCAAGGAGAACAAACTGGCGGGTATGAAGAGCCACGATTGTCACGTATTCATGGAGAGGTTAATTCCGATTGTATTTCGGAAATTCTTTCCGCAGGTCGTTTGGGATCCATTGATAGAGCTCAGCATATTCTTCAGAGATCTTTGTTCTACTAAGTTGCTCGTCGATCATCTAGAAAAGCAAGAGAAGGACATTGCGGTAACACTATGTAAGCTCGAGAAGGTGTTTCCTCCTGGATTCTTCGACTCTGTGGAGCATTTGCCAATTCATATTTCCTATGAGTCACGTGTTGGTGGTCCTGTTGGTTATCGGTGGATGTACCCCTTCAAGCGGCATCTGAATCACCTATAGAGAAAGGTAAAAAATACGACACGGGTTGAGGGCTCTATTTGTGAAACTTATGTTCACGAGGAGATTACAAACTTTTTCTCGACATATTTCAAACCTCATGTTGCTACTAATAGAACGAAAGCTCCGAAAAACAACGACGGATATCAGGAATCTAATGATGCAATACTCAAAGTATTCAATGCGTCCGGAAAGCCTTCGGGGATGTCACGACCCGCACCCAGATGAATCGGGTACCGGTTCGCGAGTACGTCCAGCCTACGCCGCAGTGTCGGCGGTAGTACGCTGTCTAGATCATATTCACAGGTAATTTAAAATCTAGCTCATTTACAAGAATAAATAGGCAAGGATAATAACAGAAAATAGGAATGCTAAGATTTCATAAGACAAAATGTGACATCCAAATCCACAGTTTAATACAGAACCAGAAGATAAATCGGGGACAAACCCGAGTACTATGCTGAAAGAAAATACTAGCTAACTGGCTAACTACTCCTCAAAAGTAGTCTCCTGAGTAGGAACCGGCTCCTTAATAGTATCACCTGCTACGTCATATGGGCCATAAAAGGTGGGGGCATAGTCCTCATCATCGCCTAATATCAACGGATCCAGTCAGGAAAGGAGCAAAGTACCAATACACAACAAAGCTTAAACTAAATAATTATGACAAGTAGTGAAAACTGACTAAGTATCACGATAAAATTATACATAATAAGTAGTAAATTTTACTAAGAGTTAATTGCTATAAATCAGGGATATGAGTAAAACAGGAAGATAATGAGACAAGAAAATGGAATGGAACTACAACAAGACAAGGAAACTATGTGTGTGAAATTGTGTATTTAGAATACATAGTTGGCATGTAGGGGATTATAAGGCTAATCAAGCACGTCATAGACGGCTAGTAGTCAGGAAAAATCGAGTATCAGGCTGATGGTACAGTCGTGTACTCAACAGCTAGCAGTCAGGACATGAGGGAAAGGGTAAACTACATGCCTTCTAGTATTCTCCCTCCCGACACGAAAATTAAGACATGAAAAATCTAAATTCTAACACTAAGTGTAATCATCCAATGGTGATAGTAGAGCAAGGAACTAATTACCATAATATAAAGAATAAAATTGAAGTGCAGGTACTTGCCTGATGTTTGGATTCCAACTACGGTTCTGTTCTCGAGAAATTTCTAGAAATGTCTTCGGATGCTGAAATAAATATTACCATCATGCTCAGAAGATATCAATCAGCTAGAAACGTCTGTCCTTGAGTCTAATTTGGACACAGGGGCAAAAATGATCATTTCGGGTCAAAACGGGGTCCGCATGTGGGCCCGCTTTGCACCGAAAAATGTGTCAAGGTCAAAGGTCTTTAAATCTGTCCAACTTAGTGTCAACAGGTCAGGAACGATGATACGAACCCAACGGAACTTCCAGAATTGGATTCCGATGAGCCGATCACAAAATCGTCCGTCGAGCGGGGCCTGTGGGACCCACGACACGCGATTTCGTCAACGTTCTCGGAATCGAACCAAACTTGGGTCACAGGACCAGCGTATCGCTACGAGTCCGATGGTGCAAGTTTTGTTTCAATCCGACGTGTGTACACAAAGTTAGGGTGTGATCCAGAAAATGGCAGATACGGGACGGTGTCCGTGGATACACATTGATTTCGGTGTGCACGCACACCCGAATCGACTTCTGCGGAATTCCACACGTCCGTATCGACGGTGCACACGTATCTGTGAAGACCGCACGCGACCAAGTCGTCCCGTTTGGCGGGGCGTACTCAGTTCCGGGGTGAAATATGGCGTTATTTTTCCTGTTTTTGGATCGCGGTTCGCGATCGCCACAGGACGCGATGCTCCGAGCGGGTTGCACGGGCACCGAGGGGATCATGCAGGCTACGCGTTGCAACTGACGGAATTGAAAACAGAGCTACGAGGAGGAAGATACAGGTACCTGAACAGGGCTCCGGGAACGCGAATTCTTCGTGTCCGACACGTGTCCGACATGACGCAAGAACTAGGGTTAGGGTTTCTGGGTTGTTGCCGGAGCTCCGGCGGCTCGGGGCACTACGGCCGGAGGCGGAGGCCGAGGGGCGGCACTGGCGACGCGCCGGAGCGGACGAGGAACGCCGGCGGCTGCCGGAGGCGGCGCAGGGAGCAGCTGCTGGGAAGGAGGCCGGCTCGGGGTCGGGTTCTGGCCGCTGCGGGCAGGGAGGCCGGTGGAGGAAGGAGAGGGGGCTGCGGCGAGTTGGTGGCGGCGGGGCACGGCGGCGCTGCAGCGGGGTCTGGGCGGATCGGGAGGCGGTGGCGCGGCGAAGCTAGGGCGAGGGGAGGCGGCAGCGGCGTCGAGCGGTGGTCGGGGGGTCGGGGTAGCTGCCGGAGAGGGAAGAGGGGAGGGGGGTTTATAGGGGGTGGAGGAGGCTGGGATGGCCGGGGAAGGCGGAGGTGCTCCGGGAGAGGCGGGCGACGTGGCCGCGGGGCTCGCGGCGACGTGCGGAGCGGACGGCCGACGGATGCGGGGGGGGCAACCGGGTCGTGCGGGGAGGGGAGCTGGGTCACGGGGCGGGTCGCGGGTGCAGGTCGGGTTCGGTTGGGCGGACCCGACCCGACCCGTTAGCCCAATGGGCTGGGCCGAGGGTTTGGGCCGGTTAGGTGGGTTTTATTAAAAATAAATAATAAATCAGTAAATAATTAATTAAATAATAATAGTTTTTAGGTGTTTTAAAATAGGTCCGGGGCCCAAAAAATTTCAGAAAAATTACCCTAAGTCCAGTTTTTTATTTTACACACAAAAATATTATTTTCATAATATTTTAATATAATTTATTAGCATTTAAAAATCATTTAATAATTAGAACCCTGATTTTAATTACAGAAAAATCCAGAAAATTGTGAAAAATATAAATTTATAATTCCTAAAAATCAGGGGGCTTACAATCTACCCAACTTATAAAAATTTTGTCCTCGAAATTAAAATATGGTAGGGTTCTCTCTATCCAATCTCACTTGATTACAGTCTAAAGGATTCTCTCAAGTGAACATTGCGGTCTTTACCCAACTTAGAATTTACCCATCTATCATCTAAGGCTATACATCTAATAAAACTATGTCCCAACTTATTTAATCATGGTATTGAATCTTTAACACCAAATACATCACCTATGGTATTCTCTTAATCATATATAAAATGGTCATCATCAATGCGACCGGCCTGTGGGGTATATCTAGTACTGTCTATATATCAAACTTATACCAAGCACGAGATTTTATCTTTCTGAAATACGGAAAGACGAAGATCAAAGAGTTCAAAGGGTGAGGTGATAGAATAGAAGTATCGGGATCAATGCGTTTAAAGAATTCAAATAGGAATTGTCAAGCAGTTGTGGATTGAAATCCTATTCTGGTAATCATTTGTTCGCATGCTCGAATTAGTACAGTTATGTAACTGATACGATATGCTCAGTCATATCTAGAGGGCAAGTATACTAGTCAACTATATATCTCAATCCACGTAAAGTAGTCATACGAAGAGTGAACCAAATTGCATTAAGGTTGATCAGACCGTAATACACTGATTCTGAATAGACAGTTGTATTAGTGTGTCGACCCAATAATACATATGTCATGAACAAGCTTGATAAAATGATAAGCTTGCAAAACTAGGCTATATTAGCAGCATAATTCAAGGTGGTACAACAATTATAAGTACGCTAGATGATGATGGAAGGAGGTACAACTTAATTCAAGTTCACAAAATAATACACAATAAGTACAATAACAAAAGACTCTACAATCTCTACAGTTATCAAATATAAAAGTATACCAGGTTATTAGCAAGTTCAAAATTACTAGGTTGGGGCTGAGGTCACGAACCAATAGGCACGAGCTAAAACAAGACTAGAAACGGATAACTACGAATCACTTACGCGCATTAGCTACTCCAAGAGTCTGCGCGTCCTCCAAAGTCATCGCGTAAGCTTGTCCGCATCCTTGAGGTGGATTCCTCTGCTGCTGCTGGGCCTACTGGAAGAGTGCTGCTTGTGGTACCAAGGGTGGTCTCGGTTCGGGTGCTGGTAGAGCTTGCTGGTTTATCACAGCATCTCGTGGTGATTTTGTAGGAATCTAGTCGCTTGCTGGTAGATCCATTACTCTGCATCCAAAATAAACGATAAGAGGCACACAGGAATCAAGGCAGGATGCAAGTAAATTATTTGAAGTCGATATAGAGATCAAGAATGATTCAAGCAAGTGGATGAGATCCTAAGACTTATCCTATTCTTATTGCAAGCCTGTTCGGTCCCTAAGTTAAAACCGAACAATTTAGTCATTTGACCTGCATGGGCCACCATAAAAATGTGCCACGACCCACACCCAGATGAATCGGGTACCGGTTCGCGAGTACGTCCAGCCTACGCTGCAGTGTCGGCGGTAGTACGCTGTCTAGATCATATTCACAGGTAATTTAAAATCTAGCTCATTTACAAGAATAAATAGGCAAGGATAATAACAGGAAATAGGAATGCTAAGATTTCATAAGACAAAATGTGACATCCAAATCCACAGTTTAATACAGAACCAGAAGATAAATCGGGGACAAACCCGAGTACTATGCTGAAAGAAAATACTAGCTAACTGGCTAACTACTCCTCAAAAGTAGTCTCCTGAGTAGGATCTGGCTCCTCAATAGTATCACCTGCTACGTCATATAGGCCATAAAAGGTGGGGGTATAGTCCTCATCATCGCCTAATATCAACGGATCCAGTCAGGAAAGGAGCAAAGTACCAATACACAACAAAGCTTAAACTAAATAATTATGATAAGTAGTGAAAACTGACTAAGTATCACGATAAAATTATACATAATAAGTAGTAAAATTTACTAAGAGTTAATTGCTATAAATCAGGGATATGAGTAAAACAGGAAGATAATGAGACAAGAAAATGGAATAGAACTACAACAAGACAAGGAAACTATGTGTGTGAAATTGTGTATTTAGAATACATAGTTGGCGTGTAGGGGATTATAAGGCTAATCAGGCACGTCATAGACGGCTAGCAGTCAGAAAAAATCGAGTATCAGGCTGATGGTACAGTCGCGTACTCAACAGCTAGCAGTCAGGACATGAGGGAAAGGGTAAACTACATGCCTCCTAGTATTCTCCCTTCCGACATGAAAATCAAGACATGAAAAATCCAAATTCTAACACTAAGTGTAATCATTCAATGGTGCTAGTAGAGCAAGGAACTAATTACCATAATATAAAGAATAAACTTGAAGTGCAGGTACTTGCCTGATGTTTGGATTCCAACTACGGTTCTGTTCTCGGGAAATTTCCAGAAATGTCTCCGGATGCTGAAATAAATATTATCATCATGCTCAGAAGATATCAATCAGCTAGAAACGCCTGTCCTTGAGTCCAATTTAGACACAGGGGCAAAAATGACCATTTCGGGTCAAAACGGGGTCCGCATGTGGGCCCGCTTTGCACCGAAAAATGTGTCAGGGTCAAAGGTCTCTAAATCTGTCCAACTTAGTGTCAACAGGTCAGGAACGATAATACGAACCCAACGGAACTTCCAGAATTAGATTTCGATGAGCCGATCACAAAATCGCCCGTCGAGCGGGGCTTGTGGGACCCACGACACGCGATTTCGTCAACGTTCTTGGAATCGAACCAAACTTGGGTCACAGGACCAGCGTATCGCTACGAGTCCGATGGCGTAAGTTTCGTTTCAATCCGACATGTGTACACAAAGTTAGGACGTGATCCAGAAATGGGCAGATACGGGACGGTGTCCGCGGATACGCGTTGATTTCGGTGTGCACGCACACCCGAACGACTTCTGCGAAATCTCACACGTCCGTATCGACGGTGCACACGTATCTGTGAAGACCGCACGCGACCAAGTCGTCCCGTTTGGCGGAGCGTACTCAGTTCCGGGGTAAAATAGGGCGTTATTTTTCCTGTTTTTGGATCGCGGTTCGCGATCGCCACAGGACGCGATGCCCCGAGCGGGTTGCACGGGCACCGAGGGGGTCATGCAGGCTACGCGTTGCAACTGACGGAATTGAAAATAGAGGTACGAGGAGGAAGATACAGGTACCTGAACAGGGCTCCAGGAACGCAAATTTTTCGTGTCCGACACGTGTCCGACACGACGCAAGAACTAGGGTTAGGGTTTCTGGGTTATTGCCGGAGCTCCGGCGGCTCGGGGCACTACGGCCGGAGGCGGAAGCCGAGGGCCGGAGCTGGCGACGCGCCGGAACGGACGGGGAACGCCGGCGGCTGCCTGAGGCGGCGCAAGGAGCAGCTGCTGGGAAGGAGGCCGGCTCGGGGTCGGGTTCTGGCCGCTGCGGGCGGGGAGGCCGGTGGAGAAAGGAGAGGGGGTTGCGGCGAGTTGGTGGCGGCGGGGCACGGCGGCGCTGCAGCGGGGTCTGGGCGGATCGGGAGGCGGTGGCACGGCGGAGCTAGGGCGAGGGGAGGCGGCAGCAGCGTCGAGCGATGGTCGGGGGGTCGGGGTAGCTGCCGGAGAGGGAAGAGAGGAGGGGGTTTTATAGGGGGTGGAGGAGGCTGGGATGGGCGGAGAAGGCGGAGGCGCTCCGGGCGAGGCGGGCGACGTGGCCGCGGGGCTCGCGGCGACGTGCGGAGCGGACGGCCGACGGATGCGGGGGGGGGGCGACCGGGTCGTGCGGGGAGGGGAGCTGGGTCACGGGGCCGGTCGCGGGTGCGGGTCGGGTTCAGTTGGGCGGACCCGACCCGACCCGTTAGCCCAATGGGCTGGGCCGGTTAGGTGGGTTTTATTAAAAATAAATAAATAAATCAGTAAATAATTAATTAAATAATAATAGTTTTTAGGTGTTTTAAAATAGGTCCGGGGCCCAAAAAAATTACCCTAAGTCCAGTTTTTCATTTTACACACAAAAATATTATTTTCATAATATTTTAATATAATTTATTAGCATTTAAAAATCATTTTATAATTAGAACCCTGATTTTAATTACAGAAAAATCCCAGAAAAATCCAGAAAATTGTGAAAAATCCAAATTAATAATTCCTAAAAATCAGGGGGCTTACAGGGGAAAATAAAGAAGAGATATTTCAAGGATGACGAGCTAAGGGCTGCTCAGTTGTATATATTACTCAATTGCGACGAGGATGAAGTGGAGAAGCTAGAGGGGTAAGTAATAATACGTCCACATTTACATTATCTCAATGTAATAGTATAAGCTACTATTATGCTACTAATCAGCAGTTGCTTCATTGTTTTTCAGCACATATAATGATGAGTTGAGGTCGGTTAGACCCTACATAACAGACAAAGAAGTAGAACAAGAAATGAGATGCCATTTTCCTTCTTGGTTAAGCGCATATGTAAGGTGCTTGGTAATTACTTTTTATTTTTGCACTTGCAAAACAAATAACTTACTATCGCTACTTTGGTATTTAGGTCGATCGTCAAATAAAACCCGAGACTGAATCTATTAGAACTCTAGCCAAGGGACCAATTATTGTCGTTAAAATATGTCCAAGTTTCTGTGTGAATGGGTTTAGGTTCAAGTCAACAAATGCTCCTATCAGAGACAGCTTTCTGGATCTTGATTCCACAAAAAATAGTTGTTTGTGTATCAAATCTTCGAACTACAAAGACGTCGATCTAGGCAATGATTTCTTTGGCATCTTACGAAAGATTGTGGAGTTAACATATAATTTTGGCACAAAACCTGCTAATATCATGCTATTCAAGTATGAATGGTTCGATCTGATTCAAGATCAAGGTTAAAAAATTGACAAGCATGGCCTTGTGGATATAAACTATAAGCATAGATATCAAGGCTACGAACCATTTGTCCTATCAAGTCAGGCTCAGCTCGTGTACTTTACAACTTATCCTAGACGGGGGATAGCGAGGTCGGATTGGTGGGCAGTATGCAAGACTAAAGCTAGAAATACCTTTGACATTGATGAAATAGCTTATCAAGAGGACAAGCTACCTCTTGTAACAAATATTGTAGATGTGGACTCAACGGAAGTTACTCTTTACATGAGTAATAATATAGAAGATGTAGAATTATCTGAAAAGGAAGACGAAGACGAAGACGAAGTAGATAAAAGTGAAGACGAGGAGGAGGAAGAGGAAGAGGAGGACGAGGAAGGCGTAAGATGAATTTTCTGAAGATGATTGAAAATAAAATATTTTGCCTGTAGAATGTAACTATATTTTGACTGTAGAATATACTATTTAGACAAATATATGTATTATATTTTGACTTTAGAATGTACTATCCATTTAGACTTGTGACACCACTGGTTATTTACTGTACAATTCTATGAATGCTGTGAGATATGCATAACATTTTGACTGTAGAATGTACTATATATTTGTGTATTTCTTTATTAATCATATGTTTTTATCAGGTATGACAAGACGACGCGGAGGCTTCAGCAGGTCCCAAGGTAGACAGAGTGCTCCTCCGGTACTACCTACTGTTGGTTCCGGATCGTCGTCGCCCAGTACTCCAATATATCGATCAGTCACATCTCCGACTGCGACGATGTTACGTGGCATCACTCCTGGGACGAGTAGTTCCAGGCGTGATAGTACTCCCTCGTCCAGCGTTCCTCCTGCTGACGGAACCATGGAGACAGATGAGCATGTAGAGGAGGTAATGCCGACGTTGTCCCAGCATCAGCAAGATCCTCCATGCGCACCTCCGGAGGAGACGAGGACAGAGATTTGGGCCGACGGTACAAAGTAAGTCAATTAGATGGTTTAGCATCATATATATCGTGTATTTCTTTATTCATCATATATTGACTTTTTCGATCTAAATAATTATCTCTGTATAGATATCGTCCATCGTCGGTTCAGAGACGCCTAGGCCTATTTCTGAGGAACAACTATGGTGGCCCTTGGATCAACTACTCTGAAACTCCGGAGAAGAGGAAGGCGTTCTGGTTTGCGCACTTCAAGGTAAAAGTATATTACATAAATCCTCTAATTTATGCATATTATATAAATTATCTATGATTCTCACGTACTAAATTATTTATTATAGAAAACGTATTTCTATCCTCCGTACCGGGCCGAGTTGATCGAACGGATATTTCCTGCCGTTGCCACCAAGCTTATCCGTGATGCTCTGGATGACTATAAGGCTCGTGATCGTGCTGGAAAACCGATCCAAGGTTGGATCATGCCTGAGCAGTGGACTGCGATGAGGGCTAGATTCGACGATCCGAGCTACAAGGAAAGATCTGAGAAGGCTAAGGCGGCTAGGCGGAATGCTGCAAAATGGTCCGGTGGCTCGATTCCGATGACGGAATATTTTCGTCGTTTGGTATATTTTTTATTTAAGATATATTATTTTAATGTAAGTTCGATAAAATGGTAGTAGGAAAAAATATTTAATTTTAGTACTAAATAATATATTTTTAACGGGTACAGAGGAGTGAGGATGCAAACATGGTGACCGTCTTCTTAGCCACCCATCACAAGGACGAAAATCTCATTGATGAGAGGGCCTCGCAGACCTATGTAAGTATTACTTTACTTTGTGTTAATTTTAATATAACTTAGGGAATTATCGAGTATCCAAACTTTTTTAGGCCGAGTATCTTAGGCTGCGTGAGCGGGCGACTGCTAGTGCACCTACAGCTGGAGTGGCTGTTACTTCCTAGCAGCCCGCTCCAGCTCCGTCGACGGACGACCTGTAGGTGACCGCTGCTGGTGGTCTCCATAGGGGTACGTACTACGGTACGGGATCCTATGGCGCCCTGGTTGCGATGCAGTCATCTAGGGCCTCCCCGACAAGTGCGCATTCCCCACAGCCCTCGCAGTCATCGGCCAAAGTCCAGGAGGCCGTTGACCGTCAGATTGCGTCTCTCCGTGACGAGTTGCTACAAAGGATGGAGGAGCAGTCCCTTCCTAGCTGTAGGCGGACGATCCGTCGCTCATCGCATGATTCGATATGCTCGACCGCAGCATCAAGGAGCTCCGGGATTTGACAAATGATCTTAGAGCCTCGACAGAGTGCAGCGTGACTGAGCTGCAGAAATCACAGCTATCCATGGACGAGAGGCTGACGATGATGCAGGATTCAATGGTTCATAGCAGTACGAGGCTGTTATCTACCATGGATTCTTACAACCAGCGACTCGCAGAGTTGGAGCGGATACATCCTCCTGGTGCGCCTACATCGACACAGACTCTACCGACGTCACTGCCTTCTCCATCGACATCGGTGTCAATTTTACGGGAGCAGTATGATCTATTCTTATCCTTCATGCGCGCGCCGGTGGTCATCCTCCTGCAGATACGCAGTAGTATAGATATTTGCATGGATATTTGCTGGATATTTGTATTCTTTGTATTATTTAGGATGAGACTCATTGTATGGATATATATTTGCTGTATTCTTTACGATAATATTTGCTGAATGTTTTATTTTTTTAAATTTTATTATATTATTCATATTAAATATATGTTAATTTACCGGTGTTGAGTGTTCAACCCAAGGGAGTCGGCAAACCCAAAAAATTCAACGGAGGGTTACTTCGGGTCTATTTGTACAAATTGTGAATTAATAAACTGTAGGAATAATAGTTTGAAAAAAATTCAGTATTTATTTTTTTATTTTTTCACTGTACAATTAGCGACATTTTTATCAACGTTTAGCGACGTTACTACACGTCGCTAAATACGACGCTAAGTTGCGACGTTACTACACGTCGCTAATGACGTCGCTAAAAATATTGCTATAAACGTCGTTGTACGTCACAACTTGCTGACATGGCAATATTGCTAGGTCATTAAAGACGTTCTTATAACGTCGCTATATAAGTCGCTAATTAGCGACGTTAAGCGATAGATGAGCACGTCGCTAATTAGCGACGTTGCGTCACAAAACGTCGCTAATCTAGTAACACATTTACGTCGCTAAAAAACATCGGTATAGTGACGTTTAGCGACGTTTTTCCTTTCAGCTACTAGCTGAAAGGCGACTTCTATAAAATGTCGCTAATTACGTCGCTAAAAGTAATTAGCGACATTTTTTGGTCATTTAGCGACGTTTCTTTACGTCGCTAATTTGACTTTTTCTGGTAGTGCATTGAAACGAGGCAAACGAGTACAAGTTACAATGTAAGCAGGCAAGCATGCATTTATATGAAACATAAGCATTTACGTTAGCACAAGTCTAAGGGGTAGTACGAGGAGTAAAACTGTACAGGGACATATCGAATGACATAATCTATGGGACGATCAGTATAAACATGCAAAGCAGCGTACTACGAAGACTATATAATGATCTATTCGAGGCAATAACAGGTTCTACTTGCATGAAGCTAAGGTAGCATGCGAGGGTCCAATTATAAGCCAAGTTTTATTTCATGTTCTAACACAAGCAAAACAAGATGGGATTATTTTCTTAGCTAGGTGCGTTGTATTCTTTATTAGCATGCAAGGGGTGATTCACCTAGCGACTAGCATGTATCGTCCATATTTTATGTGTGCAGGCTAAGCAAAGACAAGTTCATCATAGCTACCCACCTTAGCGATGATTCATCTCGGTCGAGCGATACTCCGAGCGAGCCTTTGAAAGTCTAAGTCTGAACTCCTGAAGGGCCAAGTATGAAATCTTTTACCTCAAGCAAGTCTTCTCGTTGAGCAAAGCGGGTCGGGTCGTTGCACTAGTGCCGTTTGAATCGGCTATCCGCTTGAACGGGATGGGTCGTTACAGAAATACTTGGATTTGGGCTCGGGTTCAGGTTAAAATATTTGAACTTGATCAAAATTCGGGTTGGGCTCGGATTCATGTGTAGGATTACCCAAAGAACCCAAAATCTGATATATATATATATATATATATATTGGAAGAATGTAATTATATTAATTAAATCAAAAATTATAAATACAAGAGGCATATCAAAGGTTTGTATTCTCTCTTATTATACTGACATCATGCTCAATATTATGGATAATCCCAATGGTGGAAATCACCGACCCCTCAAAGATGCGGTTATTTTGCTCCTTCCAAACATGCCAAACCGCTGCAACAAATTTGATCCAGGCCTCGTCGTACCAAGCACAACCTCTCCGCTTCTCTCTTCTGATGTCTTCGACGGTTGATCTCCAGTCATGGACCCCTCTACTGGATAAACCGAACCATTATTGTTGGGCTTGCCAAATATCATGTGCCAGCGGACATTGATAGAAAAGGTTTGTCATGGATTTATCCCCCTGCTGGCACAGAACACACCCTTGGCCCTCCAGCTGTAGTCAAAATCTTCGTAACCTATCAAGTGTGAGTAATATTTCCTGGCTCAATTTGTATAGACAGCTGTATCTTTCGGGAAACACCTTTGGCCCACACCACATTCACTAACTCCATCTCCAGGTGTGTGACTCTGATAGCATCAGCTATGTGTAAACCAATTCGCCAAATATTATCCCAAATCCATGTATCTGTCTGAAGTGATGAGTCCACCATTATCGTCCGAATGAGCTCCCTGAATTTTTGGGTGCCGCCATATAACTCCAGTCGCTATATTCCATTCCTTATATTGACACTCACAAGCTCCCTCCTTCCATTTCCTCGACATGCAACTGACCATCCCCGCTCTACCAAACTTTGGTGTGCAATCCATTGGTCAAACCATAGGTCTGTGGTCTCTCCATCTTTGAAGGCCCTCGAGATTAATTGCTTTAATTAAGAGCGATAGAAGGTAATACTTTTGAAAACAATGGAGTCATTATTGTTTGAATGAATACTCCAAAAATTATGTCCCCCCCCCCCCCCAAGTATATGTTCTCCATCCAAGCTGATCATAGTAAGTTTCTCGAAAGAAACTTTCAAGTAAAATTTAGCCCAGCCACATCACGGAGCAGTCGTAAAGGCTGCAAACCAACTCCTCCTTCTTTATGTGATCGACAGAGGGTATAGTGTCCCACCCTATAGCATGTATCCTACCTCTCCAAACAAAGCTGTCACAAATTTTCTCGATCCTATTAATCGTAGAGATCGGAAGTAATATAACCTGTAACAAAAAGCGGGAAATAGTCATGATGACTGCGTAAACCAGCTCAATCCATCCTCCAAAAGATAGGTTTTGGCATGCCACCCCTCCACTCATCTTTGTGTATACTCAACTAGGCTCTAATAGTCCATATCTTTGGCATAGTTGACTGATAGCGGGATCCCCAAGTATCTGACCGGAAGCTTATCCCGCTCTACACCCAGGAGTAATGCAAGTTTCTCCTTATTTTGGCAGTGCTTATTAAAATAAGCCTTGCTCTTGTCCCAATTTATGTGCAGACCCAAGTATAAATCAAACAAGTCCATGATAGAATCCAGTTGAGCCATACCCCCTTATTAGTTTCAAGAAAATTAGTAGATCATCCACATAGATCATATGCGACACATGTGGCATCATCCTCCTGTGACGCGGAATAATCTGCTTCCTAAGCATTGCAGCCTCCATGAGACATGAAAAATATTCTATGACCAGAGTAAACAAATAAGGCAAAAGTGGGTCACCCTGTCTCAGCCCTCCATTGCTTCCAATGAATCCGTTCGCTACCCCCTGATGAGCACAGAGAAAGTTAGGGTTGTGATACACTCCTGAACCCTGGCCACCCACCAGTTGTCAAATCGTGTCAGGGTACTGTTCACTAGGGTTTCCATAGCAAGGTACAGAAAATCAGGGGGGTATATTGTAATCCCCCTGATTTTCAAAGAATTTTAATTTTTTGGATTTTTACATTTTTCTGGAATTTCTGGAATTTTCTGAGAATTTTCTCTAATTAAATTAAAATATATTAATTATTAAAGTATTTTTAACTGTTATTAAATAATATTAAAATATTATAAAAATAATATTTTATGGTGTAAAATAGAAAACCAGAGCTAGGGTAATTTTTCGGGAATTTATTGGACCCCGGATGAATTTTTAAAGCCCTAAATACTAATTTAATTATTAAACCAAAATAAACCGGGTTTTTATTAAATAAACCAAACCAAATTGAACCAAACCGGACCGGGTTCACTGACCCAAACCGCCGTAGGCCTAACGGGTCGGATCCGGGTTCAATCCGACCCGGCCCGCATTAGCCCGACCCGAACCCGCATCCTGTTTAGTGGATCGGGTCGGATCCGTAGACCCGACCCGACCTGTCAATGACCCGACCCGCACCTCATTCCCTCCCCCAACCGCAGAACCCGACCCTGCCGCTTCTGTTCCGTCGCCG
This sequence comes from Iris macrosiphon, assembly GCA_036927795.1. Lineage (NCBI taxonomy): Eukaryota > Viridiplantae > Streptophyta > Magnoliopsida > Asparagales > Iridaceae > Iris > Iris macrosiphon. Next base: position 14,225,642 of record JAYESA010000018.1, read on the forward strand.
GGAACGGCCGCCGCCGCCGCCCGTTCATTGCCCAGCGTCGCTCCGGCTCCCCTGTCCGGCCGCCTCCCCCGTTCAACCGCCGCCGCTCCACCTCCTTCAACCCCTCTATAAAACCCTAACCGGGCCACCGGATTTTCTCCCCTCCTCCGTCTTCCCCGTCGGAGCTCTTCCGCCACCGCGCTGCTCTCCGGCCTCGCCGAGCCCGCAGCAGTCCGCCTCCGGCCTCCTCTCTCTGTCGCCTCGCCCTCCAGCTCCACCCTCCTCCAGAACCACCTCCTCCTTCTTCCACCGTCGACCACCCGCTGAACCGGCCGACCCTCGAGACCTCGCCGCCTCCGTCCGGCGAGTCGTCCCAGCACCTCCGGCGAGCCGCGGACATGACGCAGCGCTGTGTCAGTTGGACACAGAGAATCCGACACAGAAGACCAGGAGCACAGTAAACCCTAGTGAACAGTACTCGCACACAGTGTATCGCGTGTCGGACACGATTTAGAACTAGGTTTTCAGGCCCTGATCAGGTACCCATAACTTCTTGCTCGTAGCTCGGATTTTGATTCCGTAAATTGCATCGCGTAGCCTGTATGACCCTCTCGGTGCCCGGACAAACCGCTCGGGGCATCGCGTCCTGTGGTGATCGCACACCGCGATCCAAAAATAGGAAAACCCAGACCCTGTTTCACCCCGGAATCGAGTATGCCCCGCCAAACGGGATGACTTGGTCGCGTGTGGTCTTCACCGACACGTGCGCATCGTTGATACGGACGTGCGAGATTTTGCAGAAGCTGATTCGGATGTGCGTGCACACCGGAATCAGTGCGTATCCGCGGACATCGTCCCGTATCCGACCATTCTGATTCTCGCTGTAACTTAGTGTATATACGTCGGATTGAGACGAAACTTGCGCCATCGGACTCGTAGCAATACGCTGGTCCTGGGAGCCAAGTTTGGTTCGATTCTGAGAACGTTGACAAAATCGTATGTCGTGGGCCCCAGAGGCTCCACCCGACGGCGATTTTGAGAACAGCTCATCGGAATCCAATTTTGGAAGTTTCGTTGGGTTCGTATCATCATTCTTGACCTGTTGACACTAAGTTGGACTATTTTTGAGACCTTTGACCCTGACGCATTTTTTGGTGCAAAGCGGCCCACATTTGGACCCCGCCTTGACCCGAAAATGATATTTTTGCCCTTGTCTCCAAATTGGACTCAAGGATAGGCGTTCCTAGCTGATTAATATTTTCTGGATCTGTTGGTGATGTTTGTTTCAGCAACCGGAGTACTGCTTGGAAATCCAGCTGAAGCTTGAGCTACAATTGGAACAGGAAACCCAGGCAAGTGTACCTTGCCATAAAATGCAGTTATTGATTCATTTTGATTTTCTTACTTTAATTTCTGTGACTGTTGTACTTGCCCTATCAAGTACTTTATACCCAGGACACCTGACACAAAGCATGATACAGAATCTTCCTGATTATTCAAGGAGGTTTTGTATAGGTTATAGAATTCATGACTTAAGCTTTATTTTCTTAGAATATGACTGACTGCATTAGTTTTAATCTTGCGTAACATGAACATTGAGAACTGTGACGTGAGATTACATTGGGTGGGGAGAGTATTACCATATCAAGGCTGATTATATATATGATATATTGTTATCTGGAAGTGTCCTAGTCTCTGACACAGAGCTTTGGCACCTGTACTGGCCCTTCGAGAAAATACTGCTATGGTTTCTTGTCACTGATCCTGTAGTAGTCTCAGCTTGAAGTATGATTAATAACTCTCATCTTGCATGATCACTTAGCTGGTTTAATTAATTACCCTGTTGTTTCCTTTATTTCTGCACTGCATTATATTTTGGCTTGTGTTTTCTGTACCTTGCTATGTCCCTTGAGGACCTGGAATGGATTATGTCCCCAGATTTAGCAGATGAGATCTTCCCAGAGGTATACGGAACAGGGGCACAACTCGGAGCAGTACATGAACCTGAAGACGAGGTGATCGCAGAGGACTTCTCTTGAACAATTGCTTCGCCATGCACAGTCTTATGGCAAATAGACTTTATTTCCTGTTAATTGAACTCTTTATTTTCTGTCTTTGAGAACTTGTGTAAACAGACTTAATATCGGATTATTCTCCGATTTTATTTACTTTGACTGTTGTTGGTTAATATTTCTTTTGCTGATATTGCAATCTTATATCTGTGGATGAGAATAGTAAAACCCTGACTGATGTAATACAGCTTAAGTATGCCCGATGGATCCATTAAATTGGGTTTGTCCATCGGTGCATGCTGCTGGCCATTATCTCGCGTCCGGTCCCTCGGTATTTTGGGACTGGGGCGTGACATGGTTTTTGTGGTGGCCCATGCAGGTCAGCGACTTAAATTGTTCGGTTTTAACTTAGGGACCGAACAGGCCTGCAATAAGAATAGGATAAGTTTTTAGGATCTCATCCACTTGCTTGAATCATTTTTGATATCTGTATCATATTCGAACTAATTTTTGACTTGCATCTTACCTTGACTCCTGTACGCCTCTTATAGTTTATTGTTGATGCAGAGTAATGGACTCACGAGAAAACGACGGAACTCCAGCAAGAACACCAATAGGTGCTGAAGCCACCTACGGAGAAGATGAAGTGACGCTATTGAGTGGAGATCCCTCTACTCACCGAAGCAGTCAAGCAGATCCGCAATCTTCTAGATTTCGGCGTGATGACATCCCGCCGCCACCACAGTTCACTCCACAGATGCCTGTCTTTCCACCAGGGCAAGCAATGGACGGACAGCAGATGTTCTACGCAATGATGCAAGCTCAGCAACAAATCCAAACTGAGGCCCATCGTCGCGAAGCTGAGTACTTAAGGAACAGTCTAGTAAATGCACTGGAGCAGGCCAACCTACCAGCTAGACGGCAACCGACGGGCTCTATCACAGACTTCCGCCAGCTGAAGCCCCGTACCTTTTCTGGCAAGGAGGGACCAACAGAAGTGCATGAATGGCTCACCAACATACGGCATCAATTAGAAGAAGCTGAGCTTCCACAAGAACGTTGGATGACTGCCGTCAGAATGCAATTAATGGACAATGCTCATCACTGGTGGCTATCCGAAGAGACCAGGCTCGGACCAGACCGAGTTACTTGGGAAGAGTTCTCCAGACTCTTTCAAGAGATGTATATTCCGGCTATCGCTCGATCAGAACTTCGGGACAAGTTCAATCGCCTCACTCAGGATGCTATGACGGTGGAAGAGTATAACGCCGAGTTCATTCGTCTGAGTCGCTTCGCTCCTACCTTGATCCCGACAGAAGTAGAGAAGGCCGAGAAGTTTTTTGACGGACTCAACATCGAACTACAGAAACTGATTGGATCTGTCGCACCAACTTCGTACACGGACGTCCTTGCTGCAGCTCGATGCATGGAGCGTGTCACCAGGAGAGAAACCAGTCTGAAGAGGCCTTCCACATCAGTACCAGCCAGAGCAAACAATGGAGAAGCTGCCAAGAAACCTCACCTGCATCAAGCACCACAGGGATCTGCATCCAAAACCCTGACTCTTCCTACTTGTTATTACTGCGGCAAGATAGGCCATGTTGAGAAGGAGTGTAGACGTAAACACGAACTGTGCTTAAGTTGCGGATCCAGACAGCATGCAGTAAAGGACTGCCCTGATCGTAGGGAAGCACCTAGGGCAAACCAACAAGTTCTACCAGCACCTGGAGGACATCAACCAAGGCCACCCTTGGCACTTCAAGCAGCACCCTACCAGCAAGCCCAGCAACAGCAGAGAGCACCACCTCAAGGACGCGATCAAGTTTTTGCGATGACTGTGGGAGACATGCAGAACCATGGAATTGCTAATGCGCGTAAGTCTTTATAGTTGTTCCATTTCTAGCATTGTTATAGTTCGTGCCTGCTGGTTCATGACCCCAGACTTGACCTGATAACCTTGACCTGATAACTTTAACCTGTTAATAATTGACAACCTAGTGTTAACCTAGTATTGAACTTGATAATAACTCAGAATTGTTAAACTAATATGTTTTGAAAGATAATCTGGTTTTCTAAAACTGTAATTTTCTAAGATTTCCCACATTTGGGAAATTGCATAACTTTTAATGCTTAGGAAAATAATTTTTTCCTAGGTTCTCCTTGATTTTGTTTTGCTTCGAACAATGGTTGCAACCGTGTCATCTCTGTTGACCGGTTAATCTTTGATTGCGAGGACACAATCCTCTTAAGGGGGGTATATTGTAATCCCCCTGATTTTCAAAGAATTTTAATTTTTTGGATTTTTACATTTTTCTGGAATTTCTGGAATTTTCTGAGGATTTTATCTAATTAAATTAAGATATTTTAATTATTAAAGGATTTTTAACTGTTATTAAATAATATTAAAATATTATAAAAATAATATTTTATGGTGTAAAATAGAAAACCAGACCTAGGATAATTTTCCGGGAATTTATTGGACCCCGGATGAATTTTTAAAGCCCTAAATACTAATTTAATTATTAAACCAAAATAAACCGGGTTTTTATTAAATAAACCAAACCAAATTGAACCAAACCGGACCGGGTTCACTGACCCAAACCGCCCTAGGCCTAACGGGTCGGATCCGGGTTCAATCCGACCCGGCCCGCATTAGCCCGACCCGAACCCGCATCCTGTTTAGTGGATCGGGTCGGATCCGTAGACCCGACCCGACCCGTCAATGACCCGACCCGCACCTCATTCTCTCCCCCAATCGCAGAACCCGACCCTGCCACTTCCGCTCCGCCGCCGGGAACGGCCGCCGCCGCCGCCCGTTCATTGCCCAGCGCCGCTCCGGCTCCCCTGTCCGGCCGCCTCCCCCGTTCAACCGCCGCCGCTCCACCTCCTTCAACCCCTCTATAAAACCCTAACCGGGCCACCGGATTTTCTCCCCTCCTCCGTCTTCCCCGCCGGAGCTCCTCCGCCACCGCGCTGCTCTCCGACCTCGCCGAGCCCGCAGCAGCCCGCCTCCGGCCTCCTCTCTCTGCCGCCTCGCCCTCCAGCTCCACCCTCCTCCAGAACCTCCTCCTCCTTCTTCCACCGTCGACCACCCGCTGAACCGGCCGACCCTCGAGACCTCGCCGCCTCCATCCGGCGAGTCGTCCCAGCACCTCCGGTGAGCTGCGGACACGACGCAGCGCTGTGTCAGTTGGACACAGAGAATCCGACACAGAAGACCAGGAGCACAGTAAACCCTAGTGAACAGTACTCGGACACAGTGTATCGCGTGTCGGACACGATTTAGAACTAGGTTTTCAGGCCCTGATCAGGTACCCATAACTTCTTCCTCGTAGCTCGGATTTTGATTCCGTAAATTGCATCACGTAGCCTATATGACCCTCTCGGTGCCCGGACAAACCGCTCGAGGCATCGCGTCCTGTGGTGATCGCACACCGCGATCCAAAAATAGGAAAACCCAGACCCTGTTTCACCCCGGAATCGAGTACGCCCCGCCAAACGGGACGACTTGGTCGCGTGCGGTCTTCACCGACACGTGCGCATCGTTGATACGGACGTGCGGAATTTTGCAGAAGCTGATTCGGATGTGCGTGCACACCGAAATCAGTGCGTATCCGCGGACATCGCCCCGTATCCGACCATTCTGATTCTCGCTGTAACTTAGTGTATACACGTCGAATCAAGACGAAACTTGCGCCATCGGACTCGTAGCAATACGCTGGTCCTGGGAGCCAAGTTTGGTTCGATTCTGAGAACGTTGACAAAATCGTGTGTCGTGGGCCCCACAGGCTCTACCCGACGGGCGATTTTGAGAACGGCTCATCAGAATCTAATTCTGGAAGTTCCGTTGGGTTCGTATCATCGTTCCTGACCTGTTGACACTAAGTTGGACTATTTTGAGACCTTTGACCCTGACGCATTTTTCGGTGCAAAGCGGCCCACATTTGGACCCGCCTTGACCCGAAAATAATGTTTTGCCCTTGTCTCCAATTGGACTCAAGGACAAGGCGTTCCTAGCTGATTAATATTTTTTGGATCTGTTGGTGATGTTTGTTTCAGCAACCGGAGTACTGCTTGAAAATCCAGCTGAAGCTCGAGCTACAATTGGAACAGGAAACCCAGGCAAGTGTACCTTGCCATAAATGCAGTTATTGATTCATTTGATTTTCTTACTTTAATTTCTGTGACTGTTGTACTTGCTCTATCAAGTACTTTATACCCAGGACACCTGACACAAAGCATGATACAGAATCTTCCTGATTATTCAAGGAGGTTTTGTATAGGTTATAGAATTCATGACTTAAGCTTTATTTTCTAAGAACATGACTGACTGCATTAGTTTTAATCTTGCGTAACATGAACATTGAGAACTGTGACATGAGATTACATTGGGTGGGAGAGTTTACCATATCAAGGCTGATTATATATATGATATATTGTTATCTGGAAGTGTCCTAGTCTCTGACACAGAGCTTTGGCACCTGTACTGGCCCTTCGAGAAAATACTGCTATGGTTTCTTGTCACTGATCCTGTAGTAGTCTCAGCCTGAAGTATGATTAATAACTCTCATCTTGCATGATCACTTAGCTGGTTTAATTAATTACCCTGTTGTTTCCTTTATTTCTGCACTGCATTATATTTTGGCTTGTGTTTTCTGTACCTTGCTATGTCCCTTGAGGACCTGGAATGGATTATGTCCCCAGATTTAGCAGATGAGATCTTCCCAGAGGTATACGGAACAGGGGCACAACTCGGAGCAGTACATGAACCTGAAGACGAGGTGATCGCAGAGGACTTCTCTTGAACAATTGCTCGCCATGCACAGTCTTATGGCAAATAGACTTTAATTCTGTTAATTGAACTCTTTATTTTCTGTCTTTGAGAACTTGTGTAAACAGACTTAATATCGGATTATTCTCCGATTTTATTTACTTTGACTGTTGTTGGTTAATATTTCTTTTGCTGATATTGCAATCTTATATCTGTGGATGAGAATAGTAAAACCCTGACTGATGTAATACAGCTTAAGTATGCCCGATGGATCCATTAAATGGGGTTTGTCCATCGGTGCATGCTGCTGGCCATTATCTCGCGTCCCGGTCCCTCGGTATTTTGGGACTGGGGCGTGACATGGTTTTTGTGGTGGCCCATGCAGGTCAGCGACTTAAATTGTTCGGTTTTAACTTAGGGACCGAACAGGCCTGCAATAAGAATAGGATAAGTTTTTAGGATCTCATCCACTTGCTTGAATCATTTTTGATATCTGTATCATATTCGAACTAATTTTGACTTGCATCTTACCTTGACTCCTGTGCGCCTCTTTAGTTTATTGTTGATGCATGAGTAATGGACTCACGAGAAAACGACGGAACTCCAGCAAGAACACCAATAGGGCTGAAGCCACCTACGAGAAGATGAAGTGACGCTATTGAGTGGAGATCCCTCTACTCACCGAAGCAGTCAAGCAGATCCGCAATCTTCTAGATTTCGGCGTGATGACATCCCGCCGCCACCACAGTTCACTCCACAGATGCCTGTCTTTCCACCAGGGCAAGCAATGGACGGACAGCAGATGTTCTACGCAATGATGCAAGCTCAGCAACAAATCCAAACTGAGGCCCATCGTCGCGAAGCTGAGTACTTAAGGAACAGTCTAGTAAATGCACTGGAGCAGGCCAACCTACAGCTAGACGGCAACCGACGGGCTCTATCACAGACTTCCGCCAGCTGAAGCCCGTACCTTTTCTGGCAAGGAGGGACCAACAGAAGTGCATGAATGGCTCACCAACATACGGCATCAATTAGAAGAAGCTGAGCTTCCACAAGAACGTTGGATGACTGCCGTCAGAATGCAATTAATGGACAATGCTCATCACTGGTGGCTATCCGAAGAGACCAGGCTCGGACCAGACCGAGTTACTTGGGAAGAGTTCTCCAGACTCTTTCAAGAGATTGTATATTCCGGCTATCGCTCGATCAGAACTTCGGGACAAGTTCAATCGCCTCACTCAGGATGCTATGACGGTGGAAGAGTATAACGCCGAGTTCATTCGTCTGAGTCGCTTCGCTCCTACCTTGATCCCGACAGAAGTAGAGAAGGCCGAGAAGTTTTTTGACGGACTCAACATCGAACTACAGAAACTGATTGGATCTGTCGCACCAACTTCGTACACGGACGTCCTTGCTGCAGCTCGATGCATGGAGCGTGTCACCAGGAGAGAAACCAGTCTGAAGAGGCCTTCCACATCAGTACCAGCCAGAGCAAACAATGGAGAAGCTGCCAAGAAACCTCACCTGCATCAAGCACCACAGGGATCTGCATCCAAAACCCTGACTCTTCCTACTTGTTATTACTGCGGCAAGATAGGCCATGTTGAGAAGGAGTGTAGACGTAAACACGAACTGTGCTTAAGTTGCGGATCCAGACAGCATGCAGTAAAGGACTGCCCTGATCGTAGGGAAGCACCTAGGGCAAACCAACAAGTTCTACCAGCACCTGGAGGACATCAACCAAGGCCACCCTTGGCACTTCAAGCAGCACCCTACCAGCAAGCCCAGCAACAGCAGAGAGCACCACCTCAAGGACGCGATCAAGTTTTTGCGATGACTGTGGGAGACATGCAGAACCATGGAATTGCTAATGCGCGTAAGTCTTTATAGTTGTTCCATTTCTAGCATTGTTATAGTTCGTGCCTGCTGGTTCGTGACCCCAGACTTGACCTGATAACCTTGACCTGATAACTTTAACCTGTTAATAATTGACAACCTAGTGTTAACCTAGTATTGAACTTGATAATAACTCAGAATTGTTAAACTAATATGTTTTGAAAGATAATCTGGTTTTCTAAAACTGTAATTTTCTAAGATTTCCCACATTTGGGAAATTGCATAACTTTTAATGCTTAGGAAAATAATTTTTTCCTAGGTTCTCCTTGATTTTGTTTTGCTTCGAACAATGGTTGCAACCGTGTCATCTCTGTTGACCGGTTAATCTTTGATTGCGAGGACACAATCCTCTTAAGGGGGGTATATTGTAATCCCCCTGATTTTCAAAGAATTTTAATTTTTTGGATTTTTACATTTTTCTGGAATTTCTGGAATTTTCTGAGGATTTTATCTAATTAAATTAAGATATTTTAATTATTAAAGGATTTTTAACTGTTATTAAATAATATTAAAATATTATAAAAATAATATTTTATGGTGTAAAATAGAAAACCAGACCTAGGATAATTTTCCGGGAATTTATTGGACCCCGGATGAATTTTTAAAGCCCTAAATACTAATTTAATTATTAAACCAAAATAAACCGGGTTTTTATTAAATAAACCAAACCAAATTGAACCAAACCGGACCGGGTTCACTGACCCAAACCGCCCTAGGCCTAACGGGTCGGATCCGGGTTCAATCCGACCCGGCCCGCATTAGCCCGACCCGAACCCGCATCCTGTTTAGTGGATCGGGTCGGATCCGTAGACCCGACCCGACCCGTCAATGACCCGACCCGCACCTCATTCTCTCCCCCAATCGCAGAACCCGACCCTGCCACTTCCGCTCCGCCGCCGGGAACGGCCGCCGCCGCCGCCCGTTCATTGCCCAGCGCCGCTCCGGCTCCCCTGTCCGGCCGCCTCCCCCGTTCAACCGCCGCCGCTCCACCTCCTTCAACCCCTCTATAAAACCCTAACCGGGCCACCGGATTTTCTCCCCTCCTCCGTCTTCCCCGCCGGAGCTCCTCCGCCACCGCGCTGCTCTCCGACCTCGCCGAGCCCGCAGCAGCCCGCCTCCGGCCTCCTCTCTCTGCCGCCTCGCCCTCCAGCTCCACCCTCCTCCAGAACCTCCTCCTCCTTCTTCCACCGTCGACCACCCGCTGAACCGGCCGACCCTCGAGACCTCGCCGCCTCCATCCGGCGAGTCGTCCCAGCACCTCCGGTGAGCTGCGGACACGACGCAGCGCTGTGTCAGTTGGACACAGAGAATCCGACACAGAAGACCAGGAGCACAGTAAACCCTAGTGAACAGTACTCGGACACAGTGTATCGCGTGTCGGACACGATTTAGAACTAGGTTTTCAGGCCCTGATCAGGTACCCATAACTTCTTCCTCGTAGCTCGGATTTTGATTCCGTAAATTGCATCACGTAGCCTATATGACCCTCTCGGTGCCCGGACAAACCGCTCGAGGCATCGCGTCCTGTGGTGATCGCACACCGCGATCCAAAAATAGGAAAACCCAGACCCTGTTTCACCCCGGAATCGAGTACGCCCCGCCAAACGGGACGACTTGGTCGCGTGCGGTCTTCACCGACACGTGCGCATCGTTGATACGGACGTGCGGAATTTTGCAGAAGCTGATTCGGATGTGCGTGCACACCGAAATCAGTGCGTATCCGCGGACATCGCCCCGTATCCGACCATTCTGATTCTCGCTGTAACTTAGTGTATACACGTCGAATCAAGACGAAACTTGCGCCATCGGACTCGTAGCAATACGCTGGTCCTGGGAGCCAAGTTTGGTTCGATTCTGAGAACGTTGACAAAATCGTGTGTCGTGGGCCCCACAGGCTCTACCCGACGGGCGATTTTGAGAACGGCTCATCAGAATCTAATTCTGGAAGTTCCGTTGGGTTCGTATCATCGTTCCTGACCTGTTGACACTAAGTTGGACTATTTTTGAGACCTTTGACCCTGACGCATTTTTCGGTGCAAAGCGGCCCACATTTGGACCCCGCCTTGACCCGAAAATAATGTTTTTGCCCTTGTCTCCAAATTGGACTCAAGGACAGGCGTTCCTAGCTGATTAATATTTTTTGGATCTGTTGGTGATGTTTGTTTCAGCAACCGGAGTACTGCTTGAAAATCCAGCTGAAGCTCGAGCTACAATTGGAACAGGAAACCCAGGCAAGTGTACCTTGCCATAAAATGCAGTTATTGATTCATTTTGATTTTCTTACTTTAATTTCTGTGACTGTTGTACTTGCTCTATCAAGTACTTTATACCCAGGACACCTGACACAAAGCATGATACAGAATCTTCCTGATTATTCAAGGAGGTTTTGTATAGGTTATAGAATTCATGACTTAAGCTTTATTTTCTTAGAACATGACTGACTGCATTAGTTTTAATCTTGCGTAACATGAACATTGAGAACTGTGACATGAGATTACATTGGGTGGGGAGAGTATTACCATATCAAGGCTGATTATATATATGATATATTGTTATCTGGAAGTGTCCTAGTCTCTGACACAGAGCTTTGGCACCTGTACTGGCCCTTCGAGAAAATACTGCTATGGTTTCTTGTCACTGATCCTGTAGTAGTCTCAGCCTGAAGTATGATTAATAACTCTCATCTTGCATGATCACTTAGCTGGTTTAATTAATTACCCTGTTGTTTCCTTTATTTCTGCACTGCATTATATTTTGGCTTGTGTTTTCTGTACCTTGCTATGTCCCTTGAGGACCTGGAATGGATTATGTCCCCAGATTTAGCAGATGAGATCTTCCCAGAGGTATACGGAACAGGGGCACAACTCGGAGCAGTACATGAACCTGAAGACGAGGTGATCGCAGAGGACTTCTCTTGAACAATTGCTTCGCCATGCACAGTCTTATGGCAAATAGACTTTATTTCCTGTTAATTGAACTCTTTATTTTCTGTCTTTGAGAACTTGTGTAAACAGACTTAATATCGGATTATTCTCCGATTTTATTTACTTTGACTGTTGTTGGTTAATATTTCTTTTGCTGATATTGCAATCTTATATCTGTGGATGAGAATAGTAAAACCCTGACTGATGTAATACAGCTTAAGTATGCCCGATGGATCCATTAAATTGGGTTTGTCCATCGGTGCATGCTGCTGGCCATTATCTCGCGTCCGGTCCCTCGGTATTTTGGGACTGGGGCGTGACAATCTGACAGACAAACTCCCGGTTCACGGTATCATATGCCTTCCGAAGATCCAATTTGATGCAAGCCTTGTCCCCTCCTGGTTTATTAAAATCTCGTACCATCACATGAGCTAAAATGTGTTGTCATCAATATCCCTCCCTTTGATGAACACTGCTTGGTACGAAGAAATCAGCTTCCGCATTGTAGTATCCCGCTCCGCGTTGGCACTTATACAAGAGATATCGGTTTGCTGACTCAAAAAGAAAACCTTCTTGAAGAGCTCCTTGTTGAACTAGGAGATGACCGATCTAGGTGAGTGGACAGAACTTCGTTATCTGATTATTGCACATCTTAATAATGAATCTGAGTTTTTAAAATAGTTGTCGGCTTAATAAGATAACAATCGCATGAGAATGATAGAACGAGAACCTGCTTGCTTAACTAGAGAACTTGTATGCTTGTCTAAAGAGATAGAACCATTGCTATGCTAAGTTAAAGAATTAAAAATTGCATGCTTAGTTACACGGAGACCGCTATCGAACGAACAGTTGCTATGCTAATAGACAAGAGTAAAAGAATGTTCATATGTTTCCATCATATGCCAAACAAGAGTAGAATTGCATGCTTAGCTAAAAGAGATAAAAGAATCATGCCATGTTTTGCTTGTCATTGATGCTTGAAAGATAGAACTGTTTGAATAACTTGTATTGTATGCTATTGAACCTATCGATTGATTGAAAGAAAGAAGATTAAACCTATCCAAATAATTGAACCTATCGAATTAATTGAACTTATCGAACCTATCTACTTGATTGAAAGAAGAGAACTGAGGGCTCTGGCTCTATCGCTTGATATCATATTTACTTGTCACGGACATGTCTACCATATAGTTTTATCTGATTGAATCGCATTCATCGTATCGGTCTTTGGACAACTTGTGCACAAGGTACTGTCTCTCGAGCATTTTTGGGGACATTGGGAATCGTTCGTCCTGGAGGAGATAAATGAAACACCCTGAGGCTTGTAGTCCTCGCGATTATGGGGTATCCTGTCTAATAGTTAGTCTGGACTTGTAGTTCTAGCTGTTATTCATGGGTTTTTCATGGACCATCATATAGTTAAGTCGCATGCTAGGTTAGCCTTCTTGCATACCTAACTATTTGATGTAGAGACGGACAGGGAAGGAGAACCTTGTATATATATATGCATATTTTGGTAACTTGTATGTCTGCTGTAGGAATAACCGTTCGGTAAAAGGGGTAAGAATCACTATATAAGTTATATATTATTTTGTATATTGTCTTGCATCGTACCTAAACTTGCATGATTACTTAAATATGATAATCGTTTGAATAATATAAGAAAATAGTCCACTAGATACATGTTAGAGTCTTGAAAGAAATGAATATGACTTACGAGATACGTTGTGCACCAGAGATAGTAATTGAACTTGCTTATCGTACATGAACTACTTGCCTGCTTGCATGTATATCGAACATGAACTCTGATTTCAAAGATATTTTCAAAAGAATTAATATGACTTCGTTCATGTACTGCATGTAACGAACCTAGGTAAAACTAGAAAGATCACTGGTAATATAATATTTTATAACATAATTACTTAGTGTTAGTTTTAGTGAATGTTGCTTCTGTTCGTTGATTTTAGACTCACCAGTACTTTCTCCAAAGTACTGACCCACCAAAAGTTTGCTTGTTCACAAGTGCTGGATCATCCGAGGAAGCGATAGCCGTGCCTCATCCCCAGGACCCAGAAATCGGGTTTCAATGCCTTGAGCCGTATCGATTGTTTTGAGCTACTTTTGTATAAAGAGACATAATGTATGGAATGATGCCATTGTATTCCAAGAACCTCGTGCCTTGATCTGTCCCGTATACTGTCACGACCCGTACCCAGATATTCAGGTACCGATTCGTGAGTACGTCCAGCCTACGCCGCAGTGTCGGCGGTAGTACGCTGTCTAGATCATATTCACAGATAATTTAAAATCTAGCTCATTCACAAGAATAAATAGGCAAGGATAACAACAGAAAATAGGAATGCTAAGATTTTATAAGACAAATTTGTGAAATCCAAATCCACAGTTTAATATAGAACCAGAAGATAAATCGGGGACGACCCGAGTACTATGCTGAAAGAAAATACTAGCTAACTGGCTAACTACTCCTCAAAAGTAGTCTCCTGAGTAGGAACCGGCTCCTCAATAGTATCACCTGCTACGTCATATGGGCCATAAAAAGGTGGGGGCATAGTCCTCATCATCGTCTAAATGTCAACGGATCCAGTCAGAAAAGGAGCAAAGTACCAATACACAACAAAGCTTAAACTAAATAATTATGACAAGTAGTAAAATTGACTAAGTACCATGAAAAAAATTATACATAATATGTAGTAAAATTAACTAAGGGTTAATTGCTATAAATCAGGGATATGAGTAAAACAGGAAAATAATGAGACAAGAAAATGGAACTGCAACAGGACAAAGAAACTATGTGTGTGTGAAATTATGTATTTAGAATACATAGTTGGCATGTAAGGGGTTATAAGGCTAATAAGGCAAGTCATAGACGGCTAGCAGTCAGGAACAATCGAGTATAAGGCTGATGGTACAGTCGCGTAATCAACAGCTAGCAGTCAGGACATGAGGGAAAGGGTAAACTACATGCCTCCTAGTATTCTCCCTCCCGACATGAAAATCTAGACATGAAATCCAAATTCTAACACTAAGTGTGATCATCCAATGGTGCTAGTAGAGCAAGGAACTAATTATCATAATATAAAGAATAAACTTGAAGTACAGGTACTTGCCTGATGTTTGAATTCCAACTACTACTCTGTTACTCGGGAAATTTCCAAAAACGTCTCCGGATGCTGGAACAAACATTACCATCATGCTCAGAAGATATCAATCAGCTAGAAACGCCTGTCCTTGAGTCCAATTTGAACGCAGGAGCAAAATTGACCATTTCGGGTCAAAACGGGGTCCTCATGTGGGCCCGCTTTGCACCGAAAAATGTGTCAGGATCAAAGGTCTCTAAATTTGCCAAACTTAGTGTCAACAGGTCAGGAACGATGATACGAACCCAACGGAACTTTCAGAATTGGATTCCGATGAGCCGATCACAAAATTGCCCGTCGAGTGGGGCCTGTGGGGCCCACGACACGCGATTTCGTCAACGTTCTCGGAATCGAATCAAACTTGGGTCACAGGACCAGCGTATTGCTACGAGTCCGATGGTGCAAGTTTTGTTTCAATCCGACGAGTGTACACAAAGTTAGGGAGCATTCCAGAAAGGGCGGATACGGAACGGTGTCCGCGGATACGCGTTGATTCCGGTGTGCACGCACACCCGAATCGACTTCTGCGAAATCCCACACGTCCGTATCGACGATGTGCACATATCTGTGAAGACCGCACGCGACTAAGTCATCCCGTTTGGCGGGGCGTACTCAGTTCCGGGGTGAAACAGGGCGTTGTTTTTCCTGTTTTTGGATCGCGGTTCGCGATCACCACAGGACGCGATGCCCCGAGCGGGTTGCACAGGCACCGAGGGGGTCATGCAGGCTACGCAATGCAACTGACGGAATCGAAAACGGGTAAACGAGCAGGGAGATACGCGTACCTGAACAGGGTCAGAAAAACCTAAAAATTCTGTGTCCGACACGTGTCCGACACAAGAGAACTAGGGTTAGGGTTTTGGGGTCTGCTTGGCCGGAGGCGGCGGCCCGGCCGGAGCTGAGGCGGAGGGAGGCCGGGGACAGCGTCGCCGGGGGCTCGGGGCGCGGGGCGGCGTCGCCGGGGTACGACGCAGGCGGCCGGAGGGTGCTGCGGGGTTGGGAGCCTGGCTGCGGGGTCGGCTCGAGCTCGGGGAGGACGAAGCCGCGCGGCGGGGCGCTGGGAGGAAGGAGTAGGTGGAGGTCGGCGGAGGCACGGGCGGTCGGAGCTAGGGTTCCGGTGTGGGGGAGTTCGGCGGTGAAGGGGAGGGTTTAAATAGGGGAGATCCGCGGGGAGGTGGCCGGACGAGGCGGCGGGTGAGGCGGAGGAGGGAAGGTCGTGGCGAGGGGTGCGGGGCGAGGGGGAGGCGTGGCCGCGGGCGGGGCGGCGGAGGAAGCGGGCGGCCGACGGAAATCGCGGGGGAGAGGGCTGGGTCACGGGGCGGGTCGCGGGTGCAGGTCGGGTTCGGTTGGGCGGACCCGACCCGACCCAATAGCCCAATGGGCTTGGGTTTGGGCCGGACTGGGCTGGGCTTAGGTTTTAAATAAATAAGTAAATAAATAAATAATAAATAAATAGATAATAGTTTTTTTAGGTGTTTAAAAATAGGTCCGGGGCCCAATAAATTCCAGAAAAATTACCCTAAGTCCAGTTTTTCATTTTACACACAAAAATATTATTTTCATAATATTTTAATATAATTTATTAGCATTTAAAAATCATTTAATAATTAGAACCCTGATTTTAATTACAGAAAAATCCAGAAAATTGTGAAAAATTCAAATTTAAAATTTTGAAAAAAATCAGGGAGTTTACAAACTACCCAACTTATAAAAATTTCGTCCTCGAAATTTAAAAATAACAATGGCACGAAAAGAAAGGTCGAGAATTAAAATATACCTCAAGGTTCAAAAAGATAGGGGTAGCGCTCCCTAAACTCGTCTTCCCGCTTTAGTCTAGGTCCCATGTCTCTTTCAACACCTTGTGCCACGCTCAAGATTTCTTCGTATGTACGAGCTCGGCTAGTGGTGACAGCAAGGCGAATATCAGGAGACAGCCCCTTCTTAAATCTACGGGCTCTATCTTCAGGGGTACGAACCATATATTCTCCAAAGTGGCTCAGTCTGCTAAATTCAGCAGTGTACTCATCAACAGAAAGATTACCTTGTTCCAGCCTCTCGAATTAACTTTCGAGAGCTTCTCGAGCCACTTCGGGAAAGAACTTCTTCTTGAACAGCCTCTTGAAATCCTCCCAAGTGAGTTCAGGAGCAGATAACTGAGGTTCATCTCTAAACAAAGTTCGAGCTATGTCGAATAGTTGTAGGCTTGCAGATTCCACCTTAAGATCATCAGGGACCCGAGCAGTTTTCAGGAGTCGCTCCACATTCTCTATCCATTCATCGGCATAGAGAATACCTTCAGTCCCATAGAATTCCATGGGTCCAAGGTTCTTGAAGTCCTTGACATTTCCTGGCCTCTTTTGTGGTGCCTCCTGGGATCGAAGAGCATCTGAAAGGCTAGTTCGTAGCAGGGCAGTCTGTTCTCTCTGGGATTCTATAAGTCCCTGAAATACTCCGAGTAGCTGCGCTCCATCCATAGTAATTGTCGGAGTAGTTGGAGGCGGAGGGAGCACAAGGGTTTCAGGCACAGTCTGTTCGACGGGTTCGGATGTGCCTCCTATGGTATTCCTTGTCTGAACCATTCTGAAAGGTTAAGGGATAGGATTAGAATAGATTACTTGGAAATCAAGGACGATAGGAAAATTTTACTAAGGAATGATGTCAAGATTTGAAATAAAAGATCCTATTCTGTGAATGAGCTTTTTCTAAAATCCTCAATCTTATTTCATGACCTGCATGGGCCACCATAAAAATGTGTCACGACCCGTACCCAGATATTCAGGTATCGGTTCGCGAGTACGTCCAGCCTACGCCGCAGTGTCGGCGGTAGTACGCTGTCTAGATCATATTCACAGGTAATTTAAAATCTAGCTCATTCACAAGAATAAATAGGCAAGGATAACAACAGGAAATAGGAATGCTAAGATTTCATAAGACAAATTTGTGACATCCAAATCCACAGTTTAATACAGAACCAGAAGATAAATCGGGGACAACCCGAGTACTATGCTGAAAGAAAATACTAGCTAACTGGCTAACTACTCCTCAAAAGTAGTCTCCTGAGTAGGAACCGGCTCCTCAATAGTATCACCTGCTACGTCATATGGGCCATAAAAAGGTGGGGGCATAGTCCTCATCATCGCCTAAATGTCAACGGATCCAGTCAGGAAAGGAGCAAAGTACCAATACACAACAAAGCTTAAACTAAATAATTATGACAAGTAGTAAAACTGACTAAGTACCATAAAAAAATTATACATAATATGTAGTAAAATTAACTAAGGGTTAATTGCTATAAATCAGGGATATGAGTAAAACAGAAAAATAATGAGACAAGAAAATGGAACTGCAACAGGACAAAGAAACTATGTGTGTGTGAAATTATGTATTTAGAATACATAGTTGGCATGTAGGGGGTTATAAGGCTAATAAGGCACGTCATAGATGGCTAGCAGTCAGGAACAATTGAGTATAAGGCTGATGGTACAGTCGCGTACACAACAACTAGCAGTCAGGACATGAGGGAAAGGGTAAACTACATGCCTCCTAGTATTCTCCCTCCCGACACGAAAATCGAGACATGAAATCCAAATTCTAACACTAAGTGTGATCATCCAATGGTACTAGTAGAGCAAGGAACTAATTATCATAATATAAAGAATAAACTTGAAGTGCAGGTACTTGCCTGATGTTTGAATTCCAACTACTGCTCTATAACTCGAGAAATTTCTAGAAACGTCTCCGGATGCTGGAACAAACATTACCATCATGCTCAAAAGATATCAATCAGCTAGAAACGCCTGTCCTTGAGTCTAATTTGGACGCAGGGGCAAAAATAACCATTTCGAATCAAAACAGGGTCCGCATGTGGGCCCGCTTTGCACCAAAAAATGTGTCAGGGTCAAAGGTCTCTAAATTTGCCAAACTTAGTGTCAACAGGTCAGGAACGATGATACGAACCCAACGGAACTTTCAGAATTAGATTCCGATGAGCCGATCACAAAATCGCCCGTCGAGTGGGGCTTGTGGGGCCCACGACACGCAATTTCATCAACGTTCTCGGAATCAAACCAAACTTGGGTCAAAGGACCAGCGTATTGCTACGAGTCCGCGGATATGCGTTGATTTTGGTGTGCACGCACACCCGAATCGACTTCTGCGAAATCCCACACGTCCGTATCGATGACGCGCACGTATCTGTGAAGACCCAACGCGACCAAGTCGTCCCGTTTGGCGGGGCGTACTCAGTTCCGGGGTAAAACAGGGTGTTATTTTTCTTGTTTTTAGATCGCGGTTCGCGATCACCACAGGACGCGATGCCCCTAGCGGGTTGCACGGGCATCGAGGGGGTCATGCAGGCTACGCAACGCAACTGACGGAATAAAAAACGGGTAAACGAGCAGGGAGATATGCGTACCTGAACAGGGTCCGAAAAACCCAAAAATTTCGTGCCCGATACGTCTCCGACACGTGTCAGACACAAGAGAACTAGGGTTAGGGTTTTGGGGTCTGCTTGGCCGGAGGCGGCGGCCCGGCCGGAGCTGAGGCGGAGGGAGGCCGGGGACAGCGTCGCCGGGGGCTCGGGGCGCGGGGCGGCGTCGCCGGGGTACGACGCAGGCGGCCGGAGGGTGCTGCGGGGTCGGGAGCCTGGCTGCGGGGTCGGCTCGAGCTCGGGGAGGGCGGAGCCGCGCGGCGGGGCGCTGGGAGGAAGGAGTAGGTGGAGGTCGGCGGAGGCACGGGCGGTCGGAGCTAGGGTTCCGGTGTGGGGGAGTTCGGCGGTGAAGGGGAGGGTATAAATAGGGGAGATCCGCGGGGAGGTGGCCGGACGAGGCGGCGGGTGAGGCGGAGGAGGGAAGATCGTGGCGAGGGGTGCGGGGCGAGGGGGAGGCGTGGCCGCGGGCGGGGCGGCGGAGGAAGCGGGCGGCCGGCGAAAATCGCGAGGGAGAGGGCTGGGTCACGGGGCGGGTCGCGGGTGCGGGTCGGGTTCGGTTGGGCAGACCCGACCCGATAGCCCAATGGGCTTGGGTTTGGGCCGGACTGGGCTGGGCTTGGGTTTTAAATAAATAAGTAAATAAATAAATAATAAATAAATAGATAATAGTTTTTTTAGGTGTTTAAAAATAGGTCCGGGGCCCAATAAATTTTAGAAAAATTATCCTAAGTCCAGTTTTTTATTTTACACACAAAAATATTATTTTTATAATATTTTAATATAATTTATTAGCATTTAAAAATCATTTAATAATTAGAACCCTGATTTTAATTACAGAAAAATCCCAAAAAATCCAAAAAATTGTGAAAAATCCAAATTTAAAATTTTGAAAAAAATCAGAGGGTTTACATATACTCAGATGGATTATTATTTGCAATATTGTCCCTCCACTACGTACTCGATCAATTCAATGATAGCCACAACTTTAACGATGCTACCTTGTGCGGGCGCAACCCCAGGCTCGCACGGTATCACGTCCCGATAGAAACGATCGTCCCGCGGGAGCGCTGGCGCTGTGATTCGTGCCCGACGGGGACAGCCGATTCCTACGGGAGATCGGGGCGTGACATAATGGTATCAGAGCAACTCGATCCTCTAGCCTTACGCCCATTTTGCTGCAAGTTCGTAGATGACGATTCCTTGTGTATTGATATCGTTGATGCGTAGAGCGTTCCATACAATAAGTTCATAGATATTCTCAAAGATGTGCAAAAAAGTATTCTGGATTAGATTTATTGCTTGAGAGTTGTACTTTCATGCTTGTTATTGATTGCTAGAGTTTTCGATTAAGGATAGTGAGGGATGAGGACTATCGCTGCTCTAGATATAGAATGTTTCTCCTTGAAGTTTCGAGGACAAAACTTTTTCTTGGTAGGTAAGTATGTAGTGCCCCGCTTCGCGTTGGCACTATGTAAAAGAGATATCGGTTTGATGACTCAAAAAGAAAATATTCTTGAAGGGCTCCTTGTTGAACCAGGAGATGACTGATCTTGGTGAGTGGACAGAACTTCGTTCTCTGATTCTTGCACGCCTTAATAATGAATCTGAGTTTTTGAAATGCTTGTCTGCTTAATAAGATAACGATCACATGAGAATGATAGAACAAGAACATGCTTGCTTAACTAGAGAACTTGTATGCTTGTCTAAAGAGATAGAACCATTGCTATGCTAAGTTAAAGAATTGAATATTGTATGCTTAGTTACACGGACACCGCTATCGAACGAACTATTGCCATGGTAATAGACAAGATTAAAATAATGTTCATATGTTTTCATCGTATTCTAAACAAGAGTAGAACTGCATGCTTAGCTAAAAGAGATAGAAGAATCGTACCACATTTTGCTTGTCATTGATGCTTGAAAGATAGAACTGTTTGAAAAACTTGTATTGTATGCTATTGAACCTATAGATTGATTGAAAGAAAGAAGATTGAAACTATCGAAATGATTGAACCTATCGAATTGATTGAACTTATCGAACCTATTGACTTGAGTGAAATAAAAGAATTGATGGCTCTGGCTCTATTGCTTGATATCATGTTTGCTTGTCACGGACATGTGCACCATATAGTCTTTATCTGATTGAATCGCATTTATTGCATCGGTCTTTGAATAACTTGTGCACAAGGTACTGTCTCTCGAGCGTTTCCTGGGGCATTGGGAATCGTTCGTCCTAGGAGAGATAATCGAAACACCCTGAGGCTTGTAGTCCTCATGATTAGGGGGTGTCATGTCTAATAGTTAGTCTGGGCTTGTAGTTCCAGCTGCTATTCATGAGTGTTTCGTAAACCATCATATGTTAGGGCGCATGCTAGGTTAGCCTTCTTGCATACCTAACTGTTTGATGCAGAGACGGACAGGGAAGGAGAACCTTGTATATATATGCATATGTTGCTAACTTGTATGTCTGTTGCAGGGATAACCATTTGGAAAAAGGGGTAAGAATCACGATATAAGTGATATATTATTTTGCATATTGTCTTGTATCGTAACTAAACTTGCATGATTGCTTGAATATGATGATCGCCTTGAATAGTATAAGAAGATAGTCCACTAGATGTATGTTAAAGTCTTGAAAGAAATGAATATGACTCACAAGATACGCTGTACACCAGAGATAGTAATTGAACTTGCTTATCGTACTTGAACTGCTTACCTGCTTGCTTGTATATCGAACATGAACTCTGATTTCAAAGATGTGTCCAAAAAAAGTAATATTACTCCATTCTTGTACTGCATGTAACGAACCTAGGTAAAACTAGAAAGATCACTTGTAATGTAATATTTTATAACATAATTAGTTAGTGTTGGTTTTAGTGAATGTTGCTTCTGTTCGTTAATTTTAGACTCACTAGTACTTTCTTCTAAGTGTTGACCCACCAACAATTTGCTTGTTCGCAAGTGCTGGATCGTCCGAGAAAGCAATAGTCGTGCCTCATCCCCAGGAGCCGGAAATCTTATTTCAATGCCTTGAGACGTATCGATTATTTTGAGCTGCTTTTTTATAGAGGGACATAATGTATGGAACGATGACATTGGATTCAGAGAACCTCGTGCCTTGATCTTTGCCCTGTATACTCAGATGGATTATTGTTTGCAACACTGTCCCTCCATTGCGTACTCGATCGATTCAATAATAGCCACAACTTTAACGATGTTGCCTTGTGCGGGCCAACCCCAGGCTCGCACGACATCACATCCCGATGGAAACGATGGTCCCGTGGGAGTGTTGGCGCGGTGATTCGTGCCCAGCGGAGACGGCCAATTCCTGCGGGAGATCGTGGCGTGACACGCATAATGCCATCCATCTGCCTACACATCAAATACGTAATTAGTTTGTAGAGGTAGTTGCAACACGCAATGGTCTGAAGTTCGCGAGTGAACTGGCGCCCTCCTTCTTCGGAATAAGAGTGAGGAAAGTATGGTTCAACTCCCGTAGAAGCCCACCCTTCTCAAAGAAATCCGTGATCACCTCTAGCACTTCGAACTTAATCTCGTCCAATGCACCTGATAAAAGCGGCTGCCAACCTCGTCAGGCCCCGGTGCTTTGTTTGGATCCACCCTCTTGATAATCCCTTTCACCTCTTCCATTTTCATCGGAGCCAATAGAACATGATTACCGTGTGGTATAACCATACGCTTGCAAACCAACTCAAAAAACATGGTTAAATAATCATATTGATTTTATAAGTTTGAGTAATACCTCACTGCCTCTGCTTGGATGTCCTTTGGGGCCGCCACATCTTTTCAGTCGCCAGTAATCAGCTTGCTGATATGGTTGGGATGCTGACATGCTCTCACAACGTCATAAAAATATCTCGAGCATTTATCGCCATCCTGTAGTCATGAACACTTCACCCTTTGCGCTAGTTCAATCTACTCCCGGAACCTAATTGCACCGACGTCTTGAACAAGCTTCATATCCTCTGAGACTATGTCTTCATTCAAAATGTCTCCTTGGAACTATTGTTACACCTTGCGGAGGCGCTGCTCCCCCTCTTGGAGTGTTTGGGCCGGAACCCGCCTGTTCCACTCCTTTAAACCTGCCTTCACCTTGCTGACGAGTTAAAATTGAGGGTTTCCTCTAACAATTGCATATAGCCCACGTCACACTAGCTCATTATATCCCTCAAGAAGCACCATCTTGTTGTACCAGAAAGGTCTCGCATTGGATCTCGGTTGGTCAACAAATCGTATGCAGACCAGGGAATGGTCCGAAGTACCTGCCATCAATCCTTCTACTCTCAGAGTAGGATACTTGTCGAACCAACTCCGGTTTTCCAAGGTCTGATTCAGCTAGCACGTCACTCGCTTTTCGACAGCCTTGTTGCGCCACATCCACAGATGCCCCGTTCTTTACAAAGGCTGTAAGCCAGACTGAAGAAGACAGTGCTGAAAATCTTGGAGGATACAATCTGGAACCACTCTACCGCCCACCTTCTCTCCCTCTCTCTCTCTCTCTCTCTCTCTCTCTCTCTCTCTCTCTCTCTCTCTCTCTCTCTATATATATATATATATATATATATATATATATATTAAACCCTAAATTACTCCATACAAACTCCTCAACTTATTATCCTAAATTTTATTTATGTTTGCATTTTGTAATAATTTTTGTAATAATTGAGGCTTTTGCTATTTGATTATATGTTTAGTATTACTATTGTTTAAAATTATTTCAATTATCATATTAGAGTTCGATAAATCCGACGGATCCGACTCAACCCGAGCCAAAGTCGATCCTCCGGACTTGGTCTTGGACTACATATGTTGAACCTGAGGTCGGATTGGACTTGGGCTCGGACTAGGCTTATGATTCATAGGGTTGGGTTCGGATTGAGCCAAGTTCGTCCCAATCCGTCCGAGTTGCGCCCCTAAGGCCAACCCCGTCGGTCGCGCGGGAGGGGGAGGGTTGTGTGTTGCTTCCCTCACGCAAGTTGGCGAGAGGCTAGGAACTAGACTTGAGTCGAGGTACATCGAAGTCAAGAAACGTGCTTGAAGTCGTCGGCAAGGGAGAGGGGGCGAATCCATAGTTAGGTTAGAAGATCTTCCTTTACGCCCACTTGTACACACTCGCCATTTCTCTATTCAAGTTGTTTTTGAAGTCACCACGTACACAACTGAGTGGCGAACATAAACAAATGCATGTCGTCCTTAGTTTGTCCCCCCCTATCCCTACTTGCGCTCATCAGTCTCGGATCCCTCAATTTCGCATATAAACTACGCACACGGTGACGCGGACGAAGATGAACCTCTCCTTCCTTCCTTAAAATATTCTTTGCACTCCTTATAGTCTTCTTCTTCTTCTTCTTTCTTCTTTCTTCTTTCTTCTTCTCTCACATGTTCAACAAATCAAGAAGACCCATTCTGTTCTTCTTAATTATGTTTTGAAACTCTTTTTCCGTTCTCTCTTCCTCTAACTACTGCCAGTGTATAGGTAATGAGTTTTTCCTTTCTTTTTGCTTAGCTTCTTTTATTGTTCTTTCGGCCGCTCTATATATCTGCATGCATATTATTTGATGTTGTCTTTTCTATCAAGTTCTTGGTAACTCCCATGTTTCCTTCATCAGCTTATGTGTGGTCAGCTGTGTATGATAGTTGGTAGCTAGAGAGTTTGTTTCATGATATATTTGGATTTTTTCTTCTTTTATTCCAATCATATTATAGATGTTTATCTAGTTCGAACTCTGTGAACATGTACGCCATTTTTTTGCTGATCACACTTAGGGTCCGTTCGGTTCACTGCAATGTAGTCGTAATCGTAATAGAATCGAATGGAAAAAATACACTTTTACCGTTCGATTCCATTACGATTACGATTACATTGCAGTCAACCGAACGGACCCTTAATATTTAAAAAAAAGACCTTAATATCGCTAATAATGTGCTGCAAAATTTAGGGATGAAGCTCTGTCAGGTCTATGCTCCGATGCCTATGCCGACTATGTGTAATCTAACATCTTTTCCTTTGCTTTCCTTCTCCTCTTGCATATCATACAGTAGTACATCCTCCAGTTCCCAATTCTTTTATGACCGGTGGTTTTAGTACAACCCAGGTTTATTTGGCGCGACGGTAAGGCTTAATTGTCTTTGCATTCTAGAGGATGCGGGTTCGAGTAACAAAGACCCACCTCTCCACGTATTGGGAGCAAGGCTGTATGCATCTTGACTCTCTCAGGACACTGCATTGCAAATTGTTCGTGCTGCCAATTACAATCTAATTTCTTTTGCGGCTTTCCCCAAATCTGATGTGCATAGTAGGATTTTCAGCTTCCATTTGATGAGTTGTTTCTGCTTTTGTGTTGCTCATGTTGTACGTACCAATTTAGAACAAGGACTTTTTATAAATAATTTTTTCATACTCTATTATGCATTTAATTGTTGATGAAAATGTGCTATATACTTTTAATTCAAGCATTTGTCTGTGTAGCTTGTTATAGATCTTATTAATTTACATGCCTTACCGATCAATATGTGTGTGTTCATGGGAGCAAGCACTCTTACTTACCGCAACAAGTCTTTCTTGCTTACAACAAAAATAAAGTTTTAAAGTTATTAGGTTAACAATGTTCATCCTTTTATTCCAATTAGATCTTTTAAGGATGATCACCTTTTATAACATTGTCAATTGTCACTTCCTTTCTCACTATATCTAACAATTTTTTGATCGTATCTTGTCCTCAATTGGTCTCATCTCTACCATCGGTCGATGGGAGCTCAATCTTATCATATCTTGTATTTTATTGCCATTCGTCGATCTAAACATTCTTATTACAAATATTCTCATTTATTTAACATGATGATTGCACAACATTCTAACCCGAAACTTAGTCTAGCATAAGATTTTAGGTGTGCTTATTGGTTCTTTGTTGCACAAAGCCTATTTGAGATATTGAAATAAGTTGAGAAGAAAGAAATAAAACACATAAACTCATGGTTCTTTATGGTTGTAATCCTCTCTTTTTCAGACCTCCACTGTTATTATTATTTTGGTAATGTCTTCCTTCTTACTGTTAATGAACTATATAAATAACTAAATAATAAAGAAATGGTGGTACTCATGCCTACAACCATGTGAACAATTGATCCACTATTAGTTCACACTCCAATCATGGTTTGGCTAACGCAAGATGAGTCTATTTACTTCTTGTAAACTTCTTCCTTGCATGTAGTGAATATTAGAACTATATCATCTGTTCTCTTTCAAGCTAGATTCTTGAAGACTACAACCTTAGCACAACTCCAGTCACTTGATCCTAGCCATTGCAGGCCTAGTCGCTATTCGCTACTGTTGACTTTATCTTGCTAACTGATCTATGGAAAACGACTTCCACCTGCATTTTCAAATGCCTGTTTTTGACCATTTACGAGACGATCAAGATTACGCCGAAACCACAATAAACATCCAAATTGGCAGCATACAGTAAGCAATCATATTGTAAGCAATAGGTCGAGTAATCTGATTAATAGTTGGTAACCAGGAAGTGGACCAATCGAGTAGTGAAAACCACTTACTACAACACTGATTATAGGCATGAGAGGGAGGAAAAACAAGAAAAGGTGACTAAACCCTAGATGTTAGAGAAATAACTCATTTCTGCATTATTGAGTCCAATCTTGTCAATAATGAATAAATGTATACAATTATAATGAGCGAATACCTAAAAGGCTTAGAAGAGAACTTATACCAATGCTCTTGCAATATATAGGCCAATCAGAACAAATCGAAACAATAAATGAAACCAGAAACGGAATGCAATACTTCTTAGTTCGCGGTACGAGATTCAAGTGAGAATGTTACTTATCTAATACGTTGGTTCGACACGGGTAGGTTTAATTGGATAGTCATTTTGGATCGTGGTACATTTTAGTGTTTTACTTGGTTCATTAAATAATATTTCATAAATATATAAGTAACTTTGATTATTGACTCAAGTCGAAAAATTATAAGACATACTCATATACTTTTAGATTTGCATTCTATCCAGATGCAAAAAATTTAGAATCATGATGACTCATCTTGTTTCAGTCCAGATGACACAAGGTTTTGTTTTGGTACAAGTATTAGAGACATATTGATCCATCTTGTTTATAATCACATGCCTCACCATTGTTATATTTACTGTTTTGGATCATTAACAAAATGCCTCTTGTCGGGAAAGAACAGTATCCGAAACTTGGGGGTATGATCGATCCCAATAACTTTGGTACTTCCTTTTGCCAGTTTGCTTTTTCTATGTCTCCTGTTTCTACTCTCCGGAATTATACTGAAGCTCTAGCAATTCCTGCCTGGGCAAAGGCAATGGATGAGAAGATGCAACCTTTATAGTCCAATGACAATGAAGATCTCGTTCTTTTAGCTCCTGGACACGCTCGGGTTGGCTGACGATGGGTCTATGTAGTGAAGCATAATCATGATTGTTCTTTTCAGAGATTAAAGGCTTGTCTTGTTGCTGTGGGTTCACTTAAAAAATACTATAAATTAGCGACGGAAGACAGCGACGGAAGTAGATAAGCCGTTTATTAGCGACAAATTAGTTGACTAGCGACGAATTTGTGGTTATGAATAATCTATCCTAACTTCCATAGCTACTCCGTCGTTAATGCATCAGAATATATGTAGCGACGGAATAGCGATGGACCACTTCCATCACGACGAAACGTTATAGTCCCAACCAGCTTCTTCTTCCCATTCTGAGATCTCCAAAAAAATTCATTCTCCCACCCCTAAAAAAATCCCCCCTCTTTCCGATCCCCCTACCCCTCCTCCTCCCCCCTCCTCCTCGTCCTGACGAGCGGACGTGGCTTCGACCTCCTCTCGTCGACCTCTTTTTCGACCCCCACCTTCCAGCCTCCTTTTTGATAAATTCCCTTTCCCAAAATATCAATTATATTCCAATTTTTCAACTATATTGCAATTAGTTTTTAAGGAGATGATTGCCTAGGATTAGAGTTTCCAATGAGTTTGGATTAGGATTTTGTCAAGGATTAGAGGGTTTTTGCTAGGATTAGATTTACCAACGAGTTTGGATTAGGGTTATATATATATATATATATATATATATATATATATATATATATAACACATTTGGATATCATGTTATACCTTACCATGTGACTGCAAAATTGTAATATAGGAGAGGTTACTACCAATTGCTCTAAAAGAGTTGCTACCTCCTCAAGTATGGACTCCGCTGACCGAGTTATCTATATTCTTTAGATATTTTTGTTCAAAAAAATTGACGGTACAACATATGATTGAACTTGACGAGAATATTGTATTGACAATGTACAAGTTAGAAAGGATGCCCCCCCTCCCTCCCAATTTTTTTGGTAGTATGGAGCATTTGCCGATTGATCTTGCATACGAAGTACGTGTCGGTGCTTCCGTCCATTATCGATGGATGTATCCATTTGATAGAAATAAATTGATTAGCTTGAACTACTAATTTCTTTATTCAAATAATTCAAATCTTCAATATGTTATTTCTAGATATCTACATCACCTAAAGAATAAGGTGGATAATAAGGCTCATTTAGAAGCTTCGATATATGAAACATATATCAATGAGGAGATTTCAAACTTATGCTTTGTCTATTTCGATACCCATGTCAGAACAAATCGGAATAGAGTCCAAAGAAATAATGAAAGTATAGTTGATATACCGAATATTGGAATTTACAGTATCTTCAATGTGGGGGCATGCATCCAAGTGCTACTAAAGTATGATGGTTGGAAGACGATGAGCTTGAAGCCGTTCATCGATATGTATTGATATGTATTGTTAAATAGTGGTATAAATGCAAGATATTGATAAGTAAGCGACTTAACTTTGCTAGCTATTTCAATTTTATTTATACTTAGCAAAGAAGTATCCTTAGTTTTCTTCTTATTATAAGAGTAATTTTATAGCTGAGGTAAAAATGGGGAGACCTAATATTGATGATGATGAACTTGCTAGAGAGGTTGATAGACAATTTCTGTCTCGGTTGCATAATTATATGAGGATCCTAAACATCAAGCATATTGTAAATTTTTGGTACCCATGCATTGTCCAATATGCCTATGATATGTGATGTTTCAGAATTTTTGTCTTTGTACCAAGTTACAAAACGAAAGACTTCGAACATTAGTTATCGAACCAAGCAAACATTCTCACAGGTGGCCATTAGACTGGGTATTATTCCGATCTCACTATATCTTGGTATTCATCATTGATGGCCTTTGCATTAGAGTGGAAGGGTGTAGGGTCTCATGTGGTCATCTCCGAAAGTCTATTTATAGCCTCAAGTAGTCTCATCGAGCTTTGATTTGACAAGGTTAGTTAGGTGGTTCAAAAGATAGGTTATACTCGGAGAGCCTCCAACTCTTCTTTCTGGGCATGATGGATTTTCTCGTCTGTGTACAATATTATCATTAGTGGAGACAATCATGCTGGCATTGAGAAGGTCAAGGCCTATCCATCTTTCTACTCATTTTTACACCAAGGACTTTGTCCTCTAATTATGCGCTACTTATTGGATATTTGAAGCTCTCTAATAATGACTCATTCTCTGACTCTACCCAATCCAGATATGCATCGTTTTCTCTTAGATAATCTCATCTATCTGACAGTCACTCATCCTTATAGCTTCTTTGTTGTGAGCTTCATTAATCAGTATATGACATCGTTGAGGACTTTTCATCTATATGTAGTTGAGTCCATTCTTCGATATTTAAAGAAGTCATTGCCGGGTTATAAAGATCATACAAAGTATGGTCAACAAGTAGCAAAAAGAACATATTACAAGTTTCTGAAATCGAGGTATAAAAAATTTGCAACAACAACAAATCGAATGAGACTAAAATCTTTGCTTAAATACAACCGTTGCTTAAAGCAATATTCGACCTTCTCTTAGGAACTAGCAAGTTCTAAGAGATGAACTTCTGGAACGCTTCTTTTGTCACCCGTGGACAGACATAACTCCACAGATAACTCTCATCTTTTAGCTTATAATTTCTAAGTCTAATCTCCGAAAGAGAAATATTTGTGATTATATAGAAGAGCCAATCTCCTCGCAGCCCACTAGATATAATGGACATAAACACCTAAAGTAACTCTCTATATATTAAGTGAGCGATTATAGAAATAACCCCAACTAAGTTAGTAGTTAGACGAACATGCATTTCGTACAAATCGTATTTCTACAAGAGCAGGCTCGCGGCGCCAAAATCGCATATTCGTGCAAGCCGTCGCGCCTTCGCGAGAACGAGCGTAATGACGCTCAAAAGCTCCATATCGCATCTGACGTGTATGTGCAAAGTGTGCCATTAAAGCGCCACTTTGCACCTTCGTCCACGGTTCTCGTTTGAGTCCAAGTCGCTATGTCCCTTTGGGATCTTGTTCAAAAGGAAAATTTTAAAAAAATGAGAGACAAAAACATAAATATTTCTGGAATGTCTTGAACATGGCATTCTAATAAAATATCATACCATACCATACCAACAGCATGGACTACCACTCCACATGTGTACAAATAAATTAAATAATGTGTAAGACTATTTCTAGAGACCAAATTCAAAAACTCCAACAGAAGTCCCCTAGACAAGGACTGTCTATCAGATTTCTTCTCTCTTTTCTTGCATTTGTTGATTCTGACGGATTTGTTGATGCTCGTAGGTCGACGAATATTTTTTTTTTGTCCCTTCTTTGTTGGTTTATCTTGTTACAAATGGATTTTGTCCCTTCTTTGTTGGTTATCTTGTTACATGACATAGCAAGAAACACACACTTGTGGCTCATTCGTCGGCAGAAGCTGACTATCGTTCGATGGTACATGCATTTTTGACTTACATAGCTGAAACCCTTCTCTATGATCTTCGCGCCGTTCTCTCTACTCCGGCTACTTTCTACTGTGAAAATAAGGTTGAGATTCGTATAGCTGGAAATTTAGTCTTTTATGAGCGCATTAAACGTTAAATTATCACTTTATTTTGGATATGATAAAGCTTGGCGGGATCGAGCTTCATCATATTCCTACTCTTTCATAGATCTCTAACGTTATCACCAAGGCCTTATCTTTACCCCTCTTCGATTACTTCCTCTGTCAGTTGGGCACCCTTGACATCTTCTTTGCTCCAACCTTGGGGGGAGTGCAATGGACTCTTTCTACATATTTTATGTTTATTAGTATTTTTCTTATGTTTACTCCTATGTCGGAGACCGTCATGCGCCCCAATATATATATTTTACGGGCCCCAATACATATGTTTACTCCTATGTCAAAAAACCTTCTCCTTTCCTCCAATCAGACGTGGACACGTGGTTGCGGATCAATTCCACGGACCGGTTCGACGGTCCATGTACCATTACTCTTTGCGAATATTAAACTCCCAACCAGATGCGAGGTACAACAAAAAACTCAAGAGGAGGAACCAGTGCTCATTTTCTACGGGTAGAGTTGAGATCCAAAACTCGGATTCGTAAGACTAATGGGTTATGGATCACTATCGGACCCAGCCCGACTGGGGCGTTCACGCAAGTTGGCAAGAGGAGGAACTAGACTCGAGTCGAGCTACATTGTTGTCAAGAAACGTGCGTCGGCAAGGGAGAGGGAGAGGAAGAGGGAGGGGGCGAATCCATGGTAGGTTAGAAGATCTTCCTTTCCGCCCACTTGTACATTCTCGCCATTTCTCTATTCAAGTTGTTTTTTGTGGCAACCACCCAACTGAGTGGCGAACATACACAAATGCATATTGTCGTCCTTAGTTTGTCCCCACCTATCTCTACTGGCGCTCATCAGTCTCGGACCCCTCAATTTCGCACTATAAACTACGCACACGGTGACGCGGACGAAGATGAACCTCTCCTTCCTCTCTTATATATATTTATTCATTCTCAACAAAGTTATAGTCTCCTTCTTCTTCTCTCACATTTCCAAACTCTTTCCGTTCTCTCTTCCTCTAACTACGGCCGGCCGGCCGGCCTGCCGGCAGTGTATAGGTAATGCGTTGTTTTGCTTTCTTGACAGATTTTATTGTTCTTTCGGACGCTCTATATGTCTGCATGCAAATTATTTGATGTTCTCTTTTCTATCAAGTTCTTGGTAACTCCTCTCCCATGTTTCCTTCATCAGGTTATGTGTGGTCAGCTATGTCTGATAATTGGTAGCTAGAGAATTTGTTTCATGATATATCAGGGGTATATATCTAGTTCGAACTCTGTGAACATGCAATATTGCACGCCAATTTTTCGATGATCACAACTAACAATTAAAGAAAAACCTTAATATCGGTGATAATGTGCTGCAAAAGTTAGGGGTGAAGCTCTGACACGTCTGCTCATGCATATCATATAGTAATACATATCACTTGGCACGACGGTAAGGCTTGTTAAGTCACCAAGTCCCATCTTTCCGCATAATAGGAATAAGGTTGTATGCATCTTGACACTGCATTAGTGAGAGAGGCTAGTGGCAATGGCATACCATTTTTTATTGCACGTGGTTCGTGCTGCCAATTACAATCCCATTTCTTATGCCCCTTTTCCCATGTCTTATGTGCATAGTAGGATTTTTCAGCTTGCATTTGATGAGTTGTTTCTGCTTTGTGTTGCTCATATTGTACCATTTTAGAACAAGGACTTGCTATAGAAATTTGTTTCATACCCTATTATGCATTTAATTGTTGATGAAAATGTGCTATATACTTTTAATTCAAGCATTTATCTGTGTAGATTGTTAATCTTATTTACAGGCTCTCTGTTGTGCATTTAATTTTTGGCGAAAATGTGCTATATACTTTGAATTCAAGCATTTCTCTAGCTGTGTAGCTTGTTAATCTTATTTACAGGCCTTATACAAGCACTCTTGCTTCAACAACAAGTCTTTCTTGCTTACAACAAAAACAAAGCTTTTGTCCTAAAGAATTAGGTGAACGTATATGTCCATCCTTTTTTTTTTCTTTTCCAATTAGATCTTTTAAGGATGATCACCTTTTATAACATTGTCAATTGTCACAGTCAATGTCCCTTCTAGTCTAGCCTTAGTTCTAGGTGTCTTGACTTAAGATCCCTCCTTACCTAAGGGTTTGAACAGTTATAATGCGTTGTATATGTTCAAACTATATCTAACAATTTTCTCATATATCTTGTCCTCAATTGGTCTATCTTTACCACAATTTTCTCATATATTGTCCTAAATTGACCTATCTCTACCATCGGTCGATGGGAGCTTATTTCTTATCATATCTTTTATTTTATTTTATTGCCATTCGTCCATCTAAATATTCTTGTTTGAGATGATCTCATTTTTTTAACATGTTGATTGAACAACATTCTAAGTCGTAAACTATGACTTAGTTAAGAAGAGGACAAGTTTTTAGGTGTTCTTATTGGTTCTTCGTTGCACCAAAGCCTATTTGAGAGATTGAATTCAGTCAAGAAGAAGTGGAGAAGAAAGAAATAAAAATACATAAACTATTGAATTCAGTCAAGATGTGGAGAAGAGGGTTGCCTACAACCCTCTTACAACCGCCATGTGGCGGCCACGTGGCGGCCGTCTATTGGAGGAGATGGGACCTGGTGGCTGTCCGGGTGGCCGCCACGTGGCAGGAACGTCACGTGACAGCTGTTCATTGGAGGGAGAGGTGGAGCCGGATGTGGCCTACATAGTAGGGGGAAGAGAGGGTTGTAAGAAGGTTGTAAGCATTTGGTAGTAAACTTAGCTTATTCTTTTGGTAATGTCTTTCCTTCTTACTGTTAATGAACTATATAATAATTAAATAATAAAGAAAGGGTGGAACTCATGCCTACAACCATATTAACAATTGATCTACTATTAGTTCAGACTCCAATCATGGTTTGGCTAACACAAGATGAGTTTATTTACTTGTGCTTGATCCTAGCCATTGCAGCTCTAGTCGTTATTCGCAACTGTGACCTTTATATCTTCCTAACTGATCTATGGAAAACGACTTCCACCTACATTTTCCACTGCCTAGATGATCAAGATTACCTGATTACCTGCCCTGACTCTTGCTGTTTCAAATTCCAAAACTAATTTTGGTTTAAATTAAAAAATGAAAGAATTGAAAGAGTCATCGGTTAGGAAGTGTTAAGTCATGTCTATAACAAAGCCTACAAAAGGATTATTGTATTTCTTATTTCAACAAGCCAAATTTGATTAAGAAGTGGTATAATATCTTAGTACTATTTCTCCACTTTACATCTAACTATCATTTCCACCTTATAAACTAAGTATAGAATATTAGTTCCTTGACTGATATTCAACAGTGGTACCAGAGCACAAAATGAACTCCAACATATAGCCCAGCAACAAACTCTTAGATTATCAAAGGATAACTATGATTTATGGTCTATCCAAATGAGAACCTTGTTTGAGTCCCAAGATCTGTGAAAAATCATTATTGATGGGATTATTCTGATCTTACTCTCTCTTGTCGTTCATCATTGATGGCCTTTTACACCAGTTGGACATCAAGAAGAATGTGTTTCGAAGAATGTATTTCTTAATGGCGATCTGCTACTGTCTAAATGCAACCGTCCCTGGATATGAGAGCGGGAGAGTCGTGTGTCATTTCCGAAAGTCTATTTGTAGCCTCAATTAGTCTCATCGAGCTTTGGTTTGACAAGGTTAGTTAGGTGGTACAAAAGATTGGTTTAACTCAGAGAGCCTCCAACTCTTCTTTCTTTATTCAAAGTATTCACTACTGGACTCTGGGGTATGATGGATTTTCTCGTCTCTGTGTACTATATTATTACTAGTTAAGACAATCATGCTGGCATTGAGAAGGTCAAGTCCCATCTACCTCCTCATTTTCACACCAAAGTCTTTGCCCTCTTACGCTACTTCTTGGTTATCGAGGTCGAGGTTGAGGTTGAGGTCGAGGTTGCTCACAAGGGTGATTATCTTCTTTTGACTAAGAAAAAAATATTGTCTTGATCTTCTAAAGGACTCAGAATTCTTGGGGTATCAACCCACTGATACTCTTATGGAGCCAAATTTGAAACTCTCTATTAATGACTTATTCTCCGACTCTCCTTTGCCTAATCCAATATGCATCGTCTTCTTGTGGATACTCTCATCTATCTAACTATATCCTTTTAGCTTCTTTGTTGTGAGCATCTTTAGTCAGTAAATGACATGGTCGAGGACTTTTCATCTACATGCAATTGAGTCCATTCTTCAATATTCGAAGAAGTTATTGCCGGGATACAAAGATCAAACAAAGTAGGTAGAAAATCGAAAACTGCAGGAAGTAATAAATAACATATTACAAGCTTCTGAAATCGATGTAAAAAAATTTTACGACAGAGCTGCTACAACAAGAAATAGAAGAAATAGAATGAGACTAAAATTCTTGTTGGAGTGATCAAAACTACCATTGCTTAAAATAAGATTTGACCCTTCTCGTCAATCCGTTCTTAAGAACTAGCATCTTCTAAGAGATGAACTTCGTGAATGCTCCTTTTTCACCCTTGGACAGACATAACTCCAACTCTCTGAATGGACAGACGGACAACACTACGTTGCTTCAAAAAACTGAAGCTGACTTTCCTCTCGTAGCTTATAATCTCTGTGTCTAATATCCGAAAGAGAAATACTTCTGATTATATAGGGGAGCCAACCTGCTAGCATCCCACTACCAATAATGGACAGTAAATACAAAGAGCAACCACCAAATAAGTAGACGGTTTCAGCAGTAACCCCAACTAAGTGGATAGTTATGGCCACGAAGAAAATGAATAGGCATTCCGTGCAAATCACATTTTCGCGGGAGCAGCCTCCGCACGAAAATAGCCTATTCACGTGAGCCGTTGCGCCCTCGTAAGAACAAGCACAATGATGTGCAAAAGCGTCATATCGTGTCTGATACGTACGTGCAAAGTTCAAAGGGCACTATCAAAGCACCACTTTGCCACCTTTGTCCACGTCCTCGTTCGAGTAACTAGGCCCCTTCGGGACCTAGCTCCAAAGGACAATTTTAAAAAAATGGGTGACAAAAACTTAAATATTTCTTGGAGGTGTTGAAACTTGTCCTCTAATAAACCTTCCTACTATACCAACCACATGAACTACCACTCCATATGTGTACAAGTCAATAAAAAAAAGATTCTTTTATTGAAATACACACTTGGAATTAGCACATGGATGTGAGACTATTTCTAGAAACCAAATTCAAAAACCCCAATAGGAGCCCCCTAGCCAAGGTCTTGTCTACCTGACTTCTTCTTTCTCTTCTTGCATTTGTTGATTCAGACTATACTGAATTTTCTGATGATCATAGGTGATGATGAACGGATTGTGTTCCTTTCTTTGTTGGTGATCTTGTTACCTGACATAGCAAGAAACAAACAGTTGTGGCTCATTCATTGGTAGAAGCTGCGATAATTGTCCATGCAATTTTTGAGCTTACATAGTTCAAAAATTTTCTTTCTGATCTTCGTGTTGCTCTTTCTATCTAGCTACTTTTTACTATGACAATAAGGTTGAGATTCAGATTGCCGGAAATCTAGTCTTTCATGAACGCACTAAACATATTTAGTTAAATTATTACTTTATTTGGGATAAGGTAAAGTTTTGTGAGATCGAGCTTAATCATATTTCTACTACTTCATAGCTCTCTGACATTGCTCTCTGATATATTTTATGTTTGTTAGTATTTTTCTTATGTTTACTTCCACTTCGGAGACCGTATATATATATGTATATTTGGAAGAAATAATTGTGTTACAGATTTCTGGTTCGAAGATCTACAAATTCGGTCCGAATGTCCACCACTCCGAAGGTTCCACACATCTCGGCCCGTAAGTCCGTAATGACGTTCAGGAGGCTCGAACCCGCAATCTCCTGGATAATATGCATCAGTCTTAACCACTACTTTATGCTAGACGTCATTTGCATAATATATATATTACTCTATTTCTTCTAAATGAACTAAGTCGTTTATTATTGACCCTTAACTTCTCAACATTTATTATATGGTAGCTTTATTATATGGTAGCTTGAATTTTGTGTTTCGCCTAATTGCTAGGGATTCCCTCTAAGGGGCTTGTTGCTTCAGTTGTTGCCGCTGCATCATGGCCGCCCTGCTTGCATTTTACTTCACACCTCATCACAGCTCGCTGCATGTTGTTATTGCATTAGCTGTGTGCTAGTTCTCTGCACACT
The DNA here is from genome assembly GCA_036927795.1 of Iris macrosiphon. Taxonomy (NCBI): domain Eukaryota; kingdom Viridiplantae; phylum Streptophyta; class Magnoliopsida; order Asparagales; family Iridaceae; genus Iris; species Iris macrosiphon. Next base: position 14,263,042 of record JAYESA010000018.1, read on the forward strand.
ACAGCTAATGCACACTGCGTATTACATTGTGTCTGTTAGTGGCTTCACCACACCTCGCGCTGCATTCACAACATTTTGCTGTACTCATACCACTTTTTGCTACACATTTCGCGTCGCCTTTTGCCCCAACAATGCTGCAACTTACGTTCAAGGTTTGCAGTATTGGCGAAACCGATACCGTCTCTGATATTGAAACTACTGAAACAAACCAATTAACAACCACGATTCAAAACCACCGAAACTATCGAAACTCCCTGAAACTGCCAAAACCAATACCGAAATCGATTCTGCAAACCTCGCTCGTGTTACCAGTTTTGTTGCCATGTCATGCGCGTGGGTTCCTTAAATGTTTCAATACTGGTCGAGCGAGATTTGCCGGTCATGGAGCCAATCCTGGTAGTTTGGTTCTGGATTAGTTGATGGAGTATCTACTTGTGTTTTCTTGCTTTGAACCCCCTTGAGGAGGAAAACAAGTCGAGACTCCTCCACTGGTGTGTGTGTGCTTTCATGGTTGTTAACTTTCGATGAGCCCACTACATAGTTCCATCTGCTTCACTGGTAAACTAGATTGTAGATTGAATCTGAAGCCACCTTCGTGCAATTGCAAAGCTCGGTAAGAAAATTTATTTCGAGATTGACTTGATTTATTGATTATCATAGGAGTAACATTCTGTGCCTTATCCCGTGCTCAATTCTACCAAGTGACTTGGATGAGTGTCGGGAGCTTGGGATTTTAACTTCTTTTTGCACCAAAGTCAACGTTCCATTTCTCATGGCACATCCAAAGTTATTCAGGACAGTCAAATTTTTAGGACTATTTTAGGACTATCAAAAAAAATTTGCAGTCCTTCCAATAGATAGTACTGTCAAATTTTTGTCAGTCCTAAATCTTTAGGACTGTCAACCTTCCAATAGGTCGGACTGTCTTTTGACAGTCCTACATTTTTAGGACTGTCGAAATTTTTGACAGTCCATACAATAGATAGTACTGTCAAATTTTTTGACAGTCCTAATGGACTATCTTGAATAAGAAAAGATATGCCTTCAGAAATAACCTTTCAAAAAGCACATCCTCTTTCAAAGAATGGGATCATGTCCAAATAAGTGATTGATATCAAGGCCGTCCCTGGTCCAAGGCAGCCAGGACAACCGTCCAGGATCCCATGGGCCAGGAGGGCCCAAAAAAAAATTTCAGTTTAAATATATAAGTAATTTTTTACCTAACATAGAAGTAGAATGTACCATGGGCCTTTCTTATCATAAAGCAATTGTGTTATTGTGGTTTTTATATTAGACTTGCACACAAGAAGTTCCTAGTTCAAATCTTGGTGGTGACATTTTTTATTTTACTTTTGTTTCAATTTTTTTACATTATACATAGGAGTCTTATTTTGAAAGTTTGTCTCGGATTCCATAAACTCAGGGCTGGCCTGATTGACATGTTGATTGAAAAATTCACATCAGTTTGGAGGACATGCACATGCAGTGTCTCACATTAAATTAAGTGCTTTGCTCAAATGGAACTGTAATGTTGTTAGTCTTGATAGTTCATGCTATGGGATTTGTTTAATGTCTATTTCGATTTGATATTCATGCTGCTGCACACTCATTGAATTATTCACATTTTACCACTTTAAGTTATTATCAGTATTTGTCACCACAGTACGCAAATGGACACAGCATTATACCACAAACTTTATTTTTATTTTTTTGATTTTTATTTTTTCAACTTGGGATCAGTTTAACTTGTATTAATGCTAACGTCATGAAAAATTTGCTATATAATTCATAACCTAAAATACATCGCTACTCAGTCGCAGCTTCGTCACTGACTAGCGACCAACCTACTTCGATCGCTAAGTTCAGTCGATAATTTGTTATATTTTTGTAGTGGCTCATCTAAACCATAAGTAACTTTGAGAAATGTTTATTTTCAAATCTTGCTAAAACTTGTACTTTGTGTTGCACATAAGAGTAATACATGTATTGTACTTTCCAGTTCTCGGAGACGGAGGCAATGGGTTTGAGGCAGCAACTGCAAAACTGCAAAAAGGTCTGTGGTCCATCCATATATATACCTTGAACACTTCTTAGGTACATATTTTCATTGTATTCATATACCTCAATTACAAAATTAGCTTTTTGAAAGAATATGCTGTTTCAGCAATATTAACAGTTTAAACCTATTCATACTCGTAGTTGTAACATGAGTGATGATATAGGAAAGTCAATGACCTTGAAACCTATTCTAGTGATATGCTGACATGTGTTTTCTGCACTTGAATTATTGTTATTATCAATTCCTAAAAGTTTACAAAGTTAACAAGGTTTCAGAATCTCTAGAATTGCTTAGGTCACCTCAATCTGAACTCAATTACATCTTAATATAGATCAGTTAGGTCAACTCAATTTTAGATATCGGTATGGTATCTTTTTGCACATACAATTAACTTTGATCTGCAGACAACTAGGATTGAGCATTCTGTTAATTCGGTTTCTACCGAACCGATCGAATTGGACCGAAAACCGAATAAGCAAAACCGAAATGGCCTATAACCGAACCAAACCGAACCGAATTAAATCGGTTAGGTTTTCGGTTTATTCGGTTTATTCGATTTTTTAATTTTTTTTTTGTGTGCTTTTTTGTTAATATATATAGTAACTAAATATACCTATACATGTAGTGTGTATATATATAGGAACAAAAGTAAGCTAGTTTTCTAGAGTCAATAGGTGGGCTACTATTGAATACAAGTTAGTTTTTGTGCAAAGTCCGAACAAATGTACATTTTTGCAAATAGAAGAATTAGTCCACTACTGAGAATCGACCTAATATTCTGTGTCTATAAAAGAAGAATTATGGCACAATTTGAAAATGATCTTCAGATTATATATTGAAAATTTCGCATACATCGACTGTCAACGTAGTTTAGAGAATTTGAAAAGTGAACCACGTATTTAAATTCTTTGTACGTTCTGCTGCGTTTTGTTTTCCTTGCTCTATTATTTTTCTTTCTGTACAATTCGTAAAGGGGTTCAGAAAATCCTACCCCTCTTGCTGATATGATTCCTTGGAGAGAGTTGGTCGTTGTCACTCTCTTACCACTAATGACTTGACCACCCTTACTGTTGGAAATTCAATGGAATGGGAGTCTGTACGAAGAGTCGAAGAACTATGAGAGGGATCAAAGCACTAAAGGAACTTCAGTTAGGAGGAATTAAGAGGAGTTCAAGAAAAGGAAATGGTGAAATTGAAGATAATGCAAACACAATAGTTACTGTTGGATAGACTGCGAGTTTCTAAATATTTTTTTTTTGAATTCCCGGCATAACATTATGAACTTTGTCCACTGTCTTCCAACTCACACCATTTTTAAATGTAAGAAATAATATGCTCTCGAGACTCGATATACTGATATTCTGCCACCAGCCAGAGTCTTATACCTCTCCTCGGTAACCACAAGAACCACTCGAGTTCGGTGCGAGTTTCTAATTGATTCTAGCTATTTTCCTGTTGGGAACGAAAGAGCGAAAACCGTTCTCCAAACCAAGAAGTCTTGCGAGAGAACCGAGCAAAAGCACACAAACCAAATATGCCAAACACAAATCGCAGACACAGAGATTTTTACGTGAAAAAATCCAAATAAAAAAAAATCACGGGACGATCGGAGTCCAACCCTGAAAAGCCTCCACTAATTGAATAAGAAATACACCGACTCCTTACAAACCTCTCACCGATCCAAACGGATCACCACAACTCTTTGGAATAGAAAATAGATCACAGACAAACGAAGAACGGAGACGACGAGAAAAGAATTACCCGAAACCGTTCTCCTCTTTGAAATAGCCTTCAATCTCGTCATCTCTCATGATGTTGTAAAAGCATTATTGCCTCCTTTTGCAATATTTTTGAGATATGAAATATATTTTAGGACTAGAAGGCAACTAATATATATACCCTCAAACCCACAACTAGTATTCCTATTATATATAGGAATACCCAATCCAAATCCAAATCTATTGACATATTCCTATTATATGTAGGAATATACAATACAAATATATTGAGGTATTCCTATTATATGTAGGAATACTAAATCCAACTCCTGGATATTTTTCACATAGGTTGGGAACCCTACCCACTCCAACAAATCTCTCCCTTCACAACTATGTGGAGGGGGTCGTCATCCCGACGATCTGCCTGCAATACTCAAACTTTTTTCTTGGAAGAATTTTTGTGAACATATCTGCTCCGTTGTCATCCGAATGAACCTTATTAAGCGTTGCTTGCTTCTTTTCAACCACATCTCGTATCTAATGATACCGGATATTAATGTGCTTGGACCGGCTATGAAATGTCTGGTTCATCACAAGGTGAATTGCACTATGGATATCGCAAAGCAAAGAGTACTTCTTTTGCTTTAGTCTCATTTACTACAGCAGCTTCTTCATCCAAAATAACTCCTTGCAAGCCTCTGTCATGGCAATGTACTATGCCTCTGTCGTCAACAAGGCAACACACTTCTGCAACCGCGACTGGCACGATACCTCTCCACCAACAAATATTCTCACATAGCCCGAAGTCGATCGTCTCGTGTCTACATCTCCAGCCATATCAGCATCGATATACCCAACCAGCTTCTGCTCGTCACCACTAAAAGAAAGTCTCCAATCGGCAGTGCCCTGAAGGTATCATAGAATTTATTTGACCACACTTCAATGTACCCTTCCAGGATTGGAAGTATACCTGCTAACTATGCCAACTGCGTGAGCGATGTCAGGTTTCGTACACAACATAGCATACATGAGACTTCCCACAGCTGAGGCATATGGAACCCGTTCCATATCTTTCTTCTCGTCCTCGGTAGATGGACACTGCTCCTCAGTGAACTTAAAGTGAGCCGCAAGGGGGTTACTCACTTTCTTCGACCCGTCCATCCCGAAACGTTGAAGTGTCCGGTGAATGTACTTCTTTTGGGACAAGTGTAGCAGCTTGGACTCTCTCTCTCGGCTGATCTACATCCCAAAAATAGTCTTTGCTGCGTCCAAATTCTTCATAGAGATGGTCGCGACCAGTTGGCGCTTCAACTCCACTATGCTAGTGGCATTTCGATCCACCAGTAGCATATCATCAACATAGAGCACTAAAATGATAAAATCATCCTCGACAAAGTACCTCACAAATACACAGTGGTCCGACGTCGTCCTTGTATAACCATGATTCTCCATAAATGACTCAAACTTTATATACCCCTGTCACGGAGCCTGCTTTAGACCATACAAGCTCTTCCTTAATCGACAGACCAAGTATGACTTGCCATTCTCATATAATCCCTCTAGTTGCTCCATGTACAACTCCTCATCAAGATCACCGTGGAGGAATACCATCTTCACGTCCATCTGCTCGACCTCCAAGTCAAAATTGGTTGCCAATGCTAGCACCACCCGAATAAACGACTGCTTGATGACTAGCGAAAAGATCTCATCATAATCTACACCATTCTGCTGAACATAGGCTTTAACTACCGGCCTCATTTTTTTTATCAAGGGTGAGTAGCATCATATGTCTGCTTCACTCTGAATATCCATCAATTTTTTTAAAGCCTTTTTGTTGTAACGACCCATTCCACCCAAGCGGACTGCCGATTCAAACGGCAAAAGTGTAACGTCCCGACCCGCTTTGCTTCAGCGAGAATACTCGTTTAAGGCAAGAAGATGTCCAGACTTGGCCCTACAAGAGTTCCTGCTTAGGCTTTCAGAGGCTCGCTCGGAGTATCGCTCAACCGAGGCGAATCATCGCTAAGGTGGGTGGCTACGGTAAACTTGTCTTTGCTTAGCCAGCACACTTAAAATATGGACGTTTCATGCTAGTCACTAGGTGAATCACCCCATGCATGCTAATAAGAATAAAATGCACCTAGCTAAGGGAATAATCCTAATTCGTATTGCTTATACTAGAACATGGAAATGAAACGTTGCTTATAATCAGACCCTCGTATGCTACCTTTGTCTTGTGCAACTAGAACCCTACTATGCCTCGAGTAGAACGATATGAACATTTCACTCTTCGTAGTGCACTACTTTACTTGCTACACTGCACAACCCTAGATTATGTCGCTCAGTAAGGCCCTTTACGGTTTTACCCCTCGGCTTGCCTTCGGACCCGAGCCAACGTAAATGCTTATGTTCTATATGAATGCAATGCTTGCCTGCTTACATGTTAACTTGTATTTATTGCCTCATTTCAATGCTTGTCGCATAAACTATGCCAAGACCGTGGAATGCTATTCATGACATGCATTCATCTAGTTCTCTTAAGAAGACTATCTAATAGTCGTTCTGTGCATGAGTAAACCTGAAAGTATCCGGGACCGTTAGGTTGCTAAGGCAGTTCCCAAACCAGGGAATTTGCACCAAGTCAATGATCCAAGAATCACATCTCGTGGAGCAATACCGTCCTATACTGAATTAAATGGCTCGTAGAGTCGATACACATATTGTGAACAATCCTGCCTCGAACATGTACCTGATATACATATCCTGCCTCAAACATGTACCTGATATGTTCCTGCTTGAAACATGTACCTGATATGTATCTTGCCTTGAACTTGTTCCAGTGTCTGACCAGAGACCCAGACGATTGAGATTTGCATGGTCAAAGGACAACTTGGAAACAAGGTTTTAGTTTCGCGGATGGTTGCTGGGGCACTGGCACCGATCCGATCCGGACGAAACTCCTGATAGTCGCCTGCTTCGGATGGAATGGCATGTGACGTCCTGTCTATGTGTTGCACGTCGTTTCATCCTGAGACTAGAACCGTCCATTATGGCGCCGTGCCAGGGACCTCATGTTCATATAGATAAGTCATCCTCGCTTAGCGGCTATCCGCGTGCGAGTCATTGCATCGGGTCAAGAATATCAAAAATGCCTGAACGATCATGGATATATGATACTTGTACATCAATTGAACACTTCAACGTATTATGCAATACACTTGAGAAATCTTTATAACTCGTGCATCCGAAACATAACCTCGCTCACGACACTTGTGTTTGCATAAATTATTTGTCCCTGGATTTTATTATATGAATGCTTGTGCTTGAATTAACATGGTTTGCCTTGGACAGGGAAGGACAAATGGTAAGTTGGTAAGTCTCGTCGTGTTTCCTCTTATATCGTACGGCGCACTACCACACGAGTTAGGCTATTCAATATTTCCATGAAACTGATCCTAAGGCAAGACTAGAAAGATAACATAATAGTTGGTGCACAAAACCTATTGAACGTGTTTGGATCGGGCGAGTAGCCTCCCCACCAGTGCATTATGTACTGATAACCCACTAGATTTCTTGTAGGGTGTGGGAGAACCTCGTTTAGTGCGGATGTCTCCTTCGTGCGTGCTAAGGCATGGAGTTCACTCTGAAGCCTTGGAGCACTGCGTCCGGAACTGAAGCACATATACAAGACATAATGTTGGAATATCGCTTGTACATCATTCCACAAATGTAGCCACTTGGCACGCTTTTACTGTTTCAGAGAGAGAGGCTTGAGTGACTTATAATCTCGGCTATGCGCTGCCTGTAACACTTGTTTATATCAATAAAGAGTTTGCTTACTTCTATACTTGTGTTATTCAATTCTTTCGCTATTGACGACTCAGTGAACTTGTTACCAATCGCCTATGCGTTTATTATTCCGCTGCACTCGGACAATCTGTGCGACTATGTGGCTTAGACCTCTTATCGCCAGCCAGAACCACGGCCTTGCACGAGCACGGCTCAAGCTCAGGCGGCATCACGCCCAGATGGGTCAAGCAATCGTTCCGCAGGAGCGCTGGCGCGGTGATTCTCGCCTAGCGGGGACGGCCGATTAGCCTGCGGGAGATCGGAGCATGACAGAATGGTATCAGAGCTTGGCTATACACCTTTGGACTTTGTTTCGATTTTCTCAGTTTCGAAAACTCGTTTGTGGGTTATGTGCACACTCTCTCTCATTGTCGCAAACAGAATATTCCAATAATGAGTCTAAATACTTTCGAAAAGTGCATGTGAATGATGTGATTGCTTGTACGAAATTGTATTGCGATTGGCCTTTGTGCCAACCTGTGCTAGACCCTTTGGGATTAGACTCGTGTTAGAACTTGCACGTTATGTGTGAACCCAAAATGCCTATACGTGTTTGCCCAACTGGTTAGTATACAAAATCGAATATTGTCCGAACGGTTAGCTTCGCACACAGCCTTTCGGCTAAGTTGTGTTGAGTCGCACGTCAAGACCCTTTGGTGCAAGCTAAGTTAGAACGAGAATGGGATATCGTTCAGAAAAAGATAAGTCAGACTTAGATTGGCAACCGATGGAAATACTTTCAGAATATCGCTTAGGCGAATATTGAAAAATCGTGCTTGGATTTAGAAAATAGCTCGAACGGTATTTCGTGTCAGCAGATACAAATCGATTGAGAATTTGATTGGATGACTCAATTCTAAGTGGTGTATGGATCATTTAGAAAGTCCAAACGGATTCATAAGTCTCGTGCGATAGTCGGATTGAACGATTTGAGATTGTTTTGAATAAATGATAAAGCTTATATCGAATAGAGATTCTTGGAAATGGAAATCGATATCTTGGTTAAGGAAACTTGTTGGAAACTTGGAGGATTGTACGAGCGATTTTGGACTAAAACAAACAAATTGAACTTGAATACAATATCACTCGAATAGAAGTTAGCCAAAAAATAAATATTGTGGTTTGATGAAAGTATAAGCGATAATGGATTTGGCTTTAAGTTTGGAAGAACGATCTTGAAATCAAGTTCAAAATGATAACCTTCGAAATCAGTCCTAACAAGAACCATTATCCTGCGGGAGCACCGGCATGGTCATTTCACGTACGGCGGGGATAATCGAACTCAAGGAAACATGTTCGGTGATCATTCCAAACGAACTAGATGAATGGAACGTATCGACATGGAATGGACTTGGGCTTGAATACTTGAAACCTAGTTGTTTGAGGATTATAAGGTGTCTCGATCGTGCCAAATATAACCATAACGTTCAAACATTCTTGTCTTGTACGAGCGTAACTCTATGCTCGTACATACGTCATGTCCGGATTAGAACGATTAACTAGCGGGAGCGTTGGTGTGGTGATCTCACGTCCAACGAGGGTGATCAAACTTGCGGGAGACTAGAGCGTGACAATTTATAGATCGTCTTGACTTTTGGTTCAACACGATAAGACGAATTTAGAATGCAAGTAAATCAAAAAATGTTTGAGAACTTACATAGAAAAAGAGGAGACGAAGAAAGTTGTTGTTGCTGCCACCATTGGAGTCCAGGGAGTTCGTGTGAGTCCAGACAGAGGTGACAACGAATGTTCCAGAAGTTCTTCGTGAACTTATTTGTTCCGGGGAGCAAATCGTGTGGGATAAATCTTGCTTTGAGCAACGGTGGTCTTTATCACCCCAACAAGCAAAGTCTCTTCTTCTTCTTCTTCTGTGAGTTGTAACTCTGTTCTATCCGTGTGCAACTGCGATTGCAAGGAAGAACGAGAAGATAGTTTTCTCAGATTCTTTTGTTATCTTGTTTCAAGTTGTAATCAGATCCTCTATATTATCGTCTTGTTGGATCGAGAGATATCAGGAAGGGAACTCTTGTGTGAACTCCTGATCTCGACTTCAACTTCTGGTTCTACCATCTTTGATTAAGCCTCGGGAATAACAAGTTTTGAGTTTTAACAGTTGTAGAGCAAGAGTTTCTTCTCACTGTTAGCTCCCATATAATTGTAGTATCTCAATATTTCCTCAAGTTGAGCATTATAAAAATGCACAACTTCCAAAATAAAAACTATTAGGATATTATAAATCACGAATATAAAACTAAAGTTTAGGAAAACTTTATTTATCACTTGATATTGGAGTGGGTGGGGTTCCCAACCTACGTAAAAAATGCCCAGGAGTTGGATTGGGTATTTATACATATAATAGGAATACCTTAATGGATTTGGATTGAGTATTACTACATATAATAGAAATACCTCAATAGATTTGGATTGAATATTCTACATATAACAGGAATATGACAATGGATTTGGATTTGGATTTGGAATAGAAATTCCTATATATAATAGGAATACTAGTTGTGGGTTTGAGCCTATGTATATTAGGTGTCTCCTAGTCCTAAAAATATATCTCAAAATATTGTAAAAGTAGGCAAGAGTGCTTTTACAACATTGGAGAGGAGAAAGAAGGATTGGAGGCCATTTCAGATAAGGAGATCAATTTAGGATATTTCTCATTGTCTTTTTTCTTCGTGGTTGTAATCTATTTTCTGTTCCAAAGAGTTATGCTGATTCGTTTGGATCAGTGAGAAGTTTGTAAGGAGTCGGTGTATTTTTTTATTCCATTAGTGGAGGTTTTTCAGGGTTGGACTCCGATCATCCCGTTATTTTTTTCGCAAAAATTTTTCACGTAAAAATTGCTCGTCTGTGTGTAATTTTTCTGTGTAGTTGTGCGTTGTTATTGCTTGGTTCCCTCGCATCTTCTTGGTTTGGGGGAACAATTATCGCATTTGTGTTCCCAACACTGGAGACATACTCTCTCCTATTGACGAGCATTGTCTTGACTCCGTATGTGGATCTTGTGCCAGATGTGCCATTCAAACCAGAGTATATCAGATGTCCTACATATTCTGTTCAGTTTTCTGTCCCCCCTAATAGTTTGGAAGGTCCCACCGGTGTAAAAAAACAAAAACAAAAACACACACACATAGGGGACATGGAACCAGACAGAATATGTAGGACAACAGATCTGCTCTCCATTCAGACACTCCTTAAGCTTTCTTTTGCCTTAGTGCAATAAATAAATTCTATACACTTCAAGTTTCCAGAACCAATAATATGATTGCCATTTCCTTTATAGAGTTATGGTTTGACGCCATCTAAATTGATCTTTACACATGAAACCGTAGATATCACGTCCCGAACCCGTCACATCGATAAGTAGTTGCTGGACGTGATGTCGTACAAGTTTAAGTTGTGCTTGTACAAGATATACTTGTGTACATTTGTAAAATAGTTATTTTTGTACATGTTTGCAGCCGGTAAAATAGAGAAATTTAATAACAACATGATACAAAAGAAATAATTCTTTATTGATAATTTATAATAGCTACATATATAGGCTCTCAAATAACCTTGTAAAAGAGTGCCGAACTAGCTTGGCTTACAACTTGAAACAACAAAATGAGATACAACGTTAAATACATTATATCTCTTTACCAGAAATAAAAACATAAACACCTTCAACAAAAGTCTTCAAACGGGATTGGGAAAGTTCAAAATATTGACAAAGCTTTTGCTCAGCTAGACGATCCTTCAACGTGTCTGTACATCCCCTTGATATCCAGCACATGTGGAGACGTGGGTCAGTACATAAAAATGTACTTGTTTACAACGAATTAATCCAACTCACCAAAATCAATACAAAGCATACATTATTATTAATTATCTTTTTAGTTTTTGTTAGATCAACTAACAATTCATATGACAGAAATGTAACAACTTAATATGTATCATCAAATGGCAATTCTTACCCACAACCAATTTTTTCTTTCCTACAACCAGGCTTACAATATTCTTTCCCGCAAACAAACATCATTAGCGATACAACTTGACTATATGATGGCCATTGATGAACGCACACAATCTTAGAATATCTCTGGTAAGACGACGATCCTTCACGTGTAGGTAACAAGCAATGATATAAATTTTGCTAGGCAGGTTCGGTGCTCCCAAGGGGCGCCTAGCACCTATGCCGCCTAGTCGGCGCTTAGGTGCCGAACTAAAATTTGATATATATATATATATATATATATATATATATATATATATATATATATATATATATATATATTACTTCCACACACACACACACACACACACACACACACACACATATATATATATATATATATATATATATATATATATATATATATATATGTTCAAAACACAAAAAAAAACTTTGGAAACTTGGTTACAAGTGTGATAGTCAAGGCTTTCATTCGGAGGAGGTAGTTACTAGTTCGAACCATGTAACCCTTTTTTGTTGTCTATATTTTTAGGTTTTCCTTCCCAAACCGTAGTCCTAAAATCCCCTCCCCTCCCCTCTCCTCATGTCGTGTCCCGTTCCCCTTGTTCGGGGAGCACGGCTAAGAAATACTTGGTATCGTTCGATCGGGACAGATTGAATCAAGATCATTTCCTTGTTATGGATTGGTTACATTGGAATCAAGTCCCACATTTAGCGGATCGTGCCTCAAAGAAGGACTCAGCGGCAGAGTCGCGAGGGGCCCTTACGTTACGCTATTTCTTTGCCCGTTTTTGATGCCGCTTGGTTGCTTTCTTGTTGGTTTTGTGACTTGCATTTTCTTGAACGGTTTCGATAAATTTTATTGTCTTCATTCGTTGAACTTTGCATTTCGTATCAAACTCTGCGAGATCGAGGCAGGAGATATTGATCATCTGTTGGTGCGTGTAGGCGACGTGCAAGCGGAATCTTGAAGATCTTCCCTTTCTCTTCCCAAATTTACCAACTTGTGAGTGGCCTTTCTTTCGATTAACTCCCTTCTTTCAAGTCTTTACTCCTAATAATTTGACTCGTTTGTGCGTTCCAATCAACGATACCATGATAATAATAACTAAGTCAAGATAATAAGAAGCTTGGAACACTTATGCTTGTCACAGCACTGCACCGTACGATTTTGTTTTTGCGTGCTTGTACGCTATGCATATATCTGTCTTATCAATTCAGTTGTAGTTAGAACTTATTCATCTATAACTACAAAATATACATAATTTGCAATGTGATCGCTTGAGCAAGTAGACTATACCATCACACTATACCTAAGTATCTATGTTCAATCCTGATGTCTTGAAATGCTTGGTATGATAACTTAATATAGAGACGTCTTATGGTCATGGAAACTTGTTCACAAGGTATAGGGCGAACGGTCACCGAGGCGGCACCGAAACCGCTTTGTCCTAGGCGGAACATCAAGGTAGCTACGCTAGCATCTCGTGCGGTTAAGACGGGGTGGCTCGTAATGGGGCTCGCTACCGGCGCTACCACCATCGCCGTCTACTCAGTCTACAGTCCAACTTGGCCTATGTTGCCAGTGACCTAATGTATATTTAAAATGTGCAAGCTAACTATGTCTTCGTGGCAAGGATGTAAATGGTAAGTTTTGTGCAGGTGGTTGAGACGGGCAGGTAAAAGTAACTGAATGGTGGCATATTTATTTCAGTCATTTCATATATATTGCATGATGTAACTTGAACTAAGACAAGATAGAAAGACCACAATAATAAATTGTATGTTTCACATGAATGCTGTGTTGATTTGGTTAGTTGGGTTAGCTCGTCCTCACCGGTACTTTTCAAAGTACTGACCCTCGTTGCAGCATGTTCCCCGAGCCAAGGTGACGCAGCGAGGAGCTAAAGCTTCTTCTTCCCCCAACCAGTCCATTACTCGGCGCACTCCATTCGTGTCTTTTGAAGCTTATACAAACTATCCCGGAGCTCGTGCACACTCTTTATGTAGCTTCGAGGCATGACGATAGCTTCGCCCGCAGGTCTATTATGTCTTTTGAAGTTCTAGTATGGGATGTAATGTATGGAACGACTATCTAATTTTTCGTCCATCTTGTAAGCTCGCGCGGCACCTATTTACTTTTGAGTCAAGAGTTTGGAACAAAGATGTACATTATCAATAAAGAGAACTTCTCTTCGCTTCAATATGTGTTCTCTAACTTGTGCACTCTGGTGTTATGTTCATATATATATCTTTATGCTAGGCCTTGTGCGGGTGTGCCTTACGCTCGTACGACATCACGTCACGGGGGATGAATAACGATATACAAAATCGGGGCATGACACCTCCCCTCCCAGGCTCCTCTCCTCTTCGAACTAGAAGAAGCAGCAGCAAGTATTTTTTTGAAGTGTTTTGATTTTTTTTTTTTTTTGAAATTTTAAGTTTTAAATTTTGAATTTTGAAATTTCAAACTGAAAATTTTGAACTTTTTGAATATTTTTGAATTTTTGAACTAGCCAAACTGGTCGCCTAGCTCCTAGGCCACAATTTAGAACACTGGTAACGAACTCCATTGAAGTTCCCGGATTACATGTGCTATAACGTCAGCACTTATTCCCATTGTTCACCCTAGGTCGAACCGGTCTCGGTGCTCCGACAACCATTTGAGGAACTAAACGTTGTGTATAAGTTGTTCATGACCATGCATGCATATACAACTTAGCTATTAAACATATATGCATGATAACATAAAACATAAAATAACTGTCAATACTTTTCTTTGTGTATTCTACTTCCCGCGAGTCATTGCTCGTAATTTCATACAATAGATTACAACATTTATCAACGATTTTATTTTTATTTAACAAGGGGATCAATACATAATTCTATATTACAAGCAACGACATTATGATAACATATTTCTATATGACAAAAAAATAATTTTAAGGTTACTATTTTTTAGATTGATTCTTTTTATTAAGGTATCATTGATCGAATGAGCACAACAAGGAACAAAAGAGATTATTTTGTTAAGATGCGAAGATAAATGAAAGGATGATCAAAATCACTCATTGTTGGAGAATTATCGAGAGAAAGAGAACTCCAACGCTAAGATCAAGCTTCGTCTACGAGGTCACCTGCATTTTGTACTAACAAAGGATGAATAGTCTTCTTCTCTCTTTCTTCCAGAATTTAATATGAATGCGAAAATCGATGAAAGCAAACACTAAAATCTATCGAAAACATATACGAAAACGCATCCATAAAAATAACGGTGAAACCATCAGCAAAAACAAACAGTGCAAAGATTTTGAGGAAGAGACTCTTATCTAGAGTTATTCTTAAAGACATGATTCACTGCATTCATGACTCAATATTCTAAAGAAGTCAATCCATTGATAGAAAGTATCCCATTTTAATTTGTCCCGATCAATCAAAACCGATAGGGTTTTCACACACAATTTTTCCAACTAGGAGCAGGACACTACAATAGCTGCCAAGAATTACAGCCCAGAATCTGAACCGGCCATATTGTCTCAGCAAGAATCCATTATGATGAAGCCGATTTCCGCTTTGGTAAGTGTCTCAAACATTGTCTCAGAGACCTGTTCAATACTGAATGTCATTGTTTTTACATAATATCCTTCTTACAAGCCTAATTGTATTCATCCCATTTGAATGCCCAAAATTTTCCATAGACCTCTCATGAAGTTTTGGATCTTGTCCTTCTGAGGACGATGAACCACTGTTCTCTTCTGTTGTTAAATTCTGCATAGAAGCGCCAACCACTGTAAAATTTATTAGTCTCATATCTCGCATAATAAACTAGAATAAAGATCTATGGACACTTTGAGACTACAAACATTACAGAGTTTTCACCTACCTATTTTGTCAAAACCTCATTCTTAGACTTAGTAAACAAGGACCTCACCCTTCTTCGGCCAAGATCCATAACAAGCTAACAACCCAATCATGTTCTGGTTTAAGTTTTGTTTACGTCTCTTGAGATTGTCTGAACCAAATTCAAACATAAGTTGGTCGGATCTAAATCTGAAGGAAAATTGCTGACAAAGACAAGTCCATGGCCATTTTTCAATTGGAGTACAAATAGGATTGGATTAGAGCAGTCCTCGTCCTGTCTAGTCAAAGAATTTTAAATATGGAAGCATATCGTCCAATTGTATTTCTATATATGGACACATAACATGCTTATATATAAAGACCTTAGGTTCTTTTTGGTTAATTCTAAAGGCACATCCAAACTTAATTACTTAGGACAGTCCAATTTTTTTGTTTTTATTTATAAGTTTGCCATCGAAATTTTTTACTCTGAGCTATCCAAATTTTTTTAGGACTGTCAAAAAAATTGACAATCCTTAATAGGAAGGACTGTCAAATTATTTTTCAGTCCTCACCGCAAATATAACTGTCAAAAATTTTGACAGTTCTTCTAATAGGAAGGACTATCAAATTTTTTGACAGTCCGCATATCTTTAGAACTGTCAAAACTTTTGACAGTCCTCGACGACGATGACTGGACAGCGGCGTACGCGAACAACAGAGCAGCGGCAGCGGCGAGAGCAGCGGCGACGATGAGTGAGTGCCTCCTCCTCCTCCTCCTACTACTACTACTACTACTACCTTCGGTTGGGGTTGCGGTTGGGGTTAGGATTAGGGTTAGGGCTTGGGGTGGGAGAGGGGGTGGGTAGTCCAAAGTAATTTTTGGGTTGTCCTGAGTAAAATTTGCAAAAGTTTGAGCTACTACTGAGTAATGGGTTGTCCTGAGCAAGAATGTATGTGCCTTTAGAAATAACCTTCTTTTTTTATATATATAGCATGTCATGTGTCTTAATATAGAAATTCAATCCTATGTAGGATTGTTCCATATTTAGAACTCTTTGACTAGGTAGGACTAGGACTTTGTTCAAATCCAATTCTATTTGTGCTCCAAGAAGTGAAAAATGGTCATGACTTGTATGCCATTTCCTTCAAAATCTTACCATCCTCACGTTAAATTCTTGCAGACAGTTGCCTCTCGCACTACACTGGTCATCTAATGCTAGCTGTCGTAGCCCATTGCTATTGTGCTTTACTTCCACAACCATTTACCTATGACTTGCTTGAACCGCAAATAATCATCATCATCTGTTCATTGTCATATATATGGCAGTGATTTGTCTCCATCTATGCCAACCAAGGTGTTACATTTGCATGCAGGTTTCACCATGAGCCAAGTGTTGAGCTTGTAATGATTAATCTAATTGCATACTAATTAATTGGATTATGTGGTACACAACCTTCTTCTAAAACATAATGAAATATTTAACAACAAGACGAAACAAGAAACAGATGGCCAAATTATATAATTAGAGACAATGCATAAACATCATATAAATTTCAATCACAACAATGTATAAAGATATAAGAAATCAACATACAACAACAACATGGAAATTCACTTGTTCCGGAGCATTTAAAGAGCAATAGTTGCACAAGAAAAAGTGGTAGAAAAACCAATGAAGGGGGAAAAAAAGAGAGAAAGTGTGTGAAGTTAATTTGCAATAGGAAATTACACATATGCCAGCTGTAGGTAGATTTGTTCAAAGATAAGCACATAATTTTCTGAAATTACCAAAGTAAGTACCTGTCAGTATCATCATCATCATTGCCTTTATATGATTATTTTAGGTTTTACTTGGTTCATTGGTTGCACACCATATATATGCGTATGATTGTTTTTCAAGGTCAAATAAAATCATGTTGGAAGACCAGCTTGGAATATCTTCTGAATGAAGATGGAGGGCATTGCAGTGATAGTGAGACATTTCTGCTAAATGTAGAAAACGAACCAACTTGATCGAAGTAGATTTTTTTGTTAAAAGAATTGCTTTGCAGCTTCTGGGATCTTGCTATTTTTTTGCTGTAGTGGCCCTTTCAGTTCTTCAAGGATAATCACATCTTCACTTGAATTGAATGAAACTGTGATGGATTTCCTTTTTAAACCCTCAGGTGCATAAACCTGCCAACCAAGACTTAGTTGGTTAGTGTATGCTGGAGCATCGCTTCTCATGTTACCATACGAAGAAATCATTTATTTCTGAGACTTTTTTTTGTGTCTCTGTTGCATCTTATATCAGTACCTTGCTCTGTAGTTCCATTTCTTCTTGATCCAGAAGGTTTAACTTCCTGTATAGTTCCATATTTTCTTGGTGAAGAAGGTTTGCCTACAGTGAAACCAGTAAATATTAGAAAAATATGATGCATTAACATATTTACAGGAAAAATGATATCTAATCTATCATCGCAAGACCTTCAGATTTAGTTCCTGAATTTTATTCATCAAAATTTGGTCCTGCAAATAGAAACTTAATGGTTTAGCCTTAAGTGGAGATAAACTGATAATCAAGAATAGTGTGAAATGTTAGCTCTTTGACCTTCCTCATTTGGATACTACGTAAACCCTTTTCGAGTTGGTTCTCTAATTTCTGTAGATCATGGCCACTTAGGCCCAAAAGTTCTTCGCCCATTAGCTGCCTGTCATCATGAACATAAGTTTCTGAGCTTGGAATAATAAAATAGAAGATTACCTACAGATTATCTAAAGATTAAGGGACACCACCGATGTAGATTATGTAAACTTAGACATCCTTATGGACCTCTATGGCTATCTTCAAGTCCTTTTGTACAACGATAACTCATAAGCATCTAAGAATATGAATGATGGGGATGCTAATCTCACCTATTTTCTTACCAAATTAAGGTGTTAACTAGCTCCTATTGTTACCCTGTTGTTTTATGAAAAAAGCAATTGATGCATACATGTGTTTGTCAAAGTACATGTTTGAAGAAAACTAATCTTGGGTGGTCTAACTAAGAATGAACTTTTAGTTGATACCTCTGTATCACATGAGTCGGAGCTGGGTGTACCGCATTGCTTCTGCGTTCTCGTATGAATCTATTGTAAGAACTACTCTTGTTGTCATCTTGTGTCAGAAATTGGATTCCAAACTCTATAATGACGAGAAAAAAATGTACTTGTCTTGACATGAAAAACTAACCTACATATCTTATCCTTATAAAGAAAGGAAGAACCGAAGGAATATGACTATTTATTCTCTTAAGTTGATGAGTGGACTTGGAAACAATATCGATTAATTTTTTGAAATGGTTCAGGCCTTTCTAAGACGTAGCCAGGACCTAGGACTAGGATACATGAATTTGTGTTGAAATCAACGTTAGCAATATCGGTCAGTAATATGTATCATCCATTTTGTATTGGTTTGGCATATCTCATTCGATACCCACCCCCACTAATATCGGCCATCGTGGTTCAATGCATCAATTTTGTGGTCAATTTAGTGAAGAAAAATTAAAAGAAAAAAGAGACAAGTAAGGCGAAAAACAATATCAAAATAACGATTCCTTTATGCTGAATATCAACATGCTAGTGTGTCGATAAAATCCCTTATCCATTACCAAGTGTTGAAGTTGTATATTATAAATTCACAACGATTCATACATTATAGTAGTATTCCATTTAAAATTACCTATTGTGGGATACTTTGCTTAAAAAGCAAGTAAAATCAACAACAAAATCTATTGTGTGTGAGTAATTAAAAAATGTTGAATATTATTCCATTCAAAACTAGGGGAAACAAAATACAAATGAACATAAGATTATGCCTAAATATAAATTTATGGTTAATTAAAATAATTTAGTGTTATTATTATTATTTTGGCTTCCAAAATTAAGAACTCCGACACTCTGATCCAAAATTGTCAAAATTGTCGATACCAACACTCATAACAAGGGTTGAGACCTATTGTGATTCTGATACTGATACTGATACTGTGAAGTTTGATTGAAAGGGACCTAGTCAGATCCTAGACTTCCTCGAAGGCGTCTTTTACAACACTGCAATGATAGTAATATAAGTAATAATGCTGTTCGAGTGCCAAGTAGGGAAAAATGCATACTAACTACTGACACATGTAACATCCTACAATAGGTGCTATCCTCATAATTCAGATGATGATTGAGTTAAATCGAAGGGTCTGCTGCTAGGAAACCTGGCTTACGTGTCTCCCTCGATGAGTTGAGAGTATATTATAGTTCCTCATACAAAGGAAGATTCCCTCATTGGCCTGTGCTCGAAGCTTAGGAAATACCGTAACTCTCAAGATCTTGAATCTCAATAATGGAGGCTAGGATATTTTTCATAGTTCCAACAACTTATGGAGAATTTGGAGTTTTTTTTTTTTTCTGTGACGACCATATCATCCACCCTCTTGGAGAGTGTAATCTCCTCCCCGCTTCTTACTCTTAATAAACCTAGACCTCATGTTTCCCTAGACAATTCGTGAGTATATTGTATGATATGAATGAAGATTCCCTCAAAAGGAAATACCGTAAAGCCGGAGATCAGTAATATCTATTTCTGGAGCTAGGATATTTCTCATATCTTGAACTTCTGTTGAATTATTTCTGTGATGACCATATCGTCCATACTCTTGGATTGAGTAATCTTCCTTTCTTTTCTCCTCAGCATTACTTCGTGTCACTTAGGGCCTAATTTTGATACTAATTTTGATATAGGGTGAGAGTACATGACCACTATATAGGTGAAATGATGCATATAACATGCAAGGATGATATGAAACAGCATCCTAACTTAGTAGAGCAACCGCTTGTGAATTTCAAATGATTCCTAATAGATGATATGCCAATACAATGTTTGATAGCAATGCAATAACATTGAATGCAATTATGTCAACATAAAATTATGCCACATATCCATTGAGCATGAAAAGCCTTGCAAGTGCCTCCTACTGTTTTTTTTTATGGAGATGGTGGTTCAAATCTTGCGGAGTTGGAATCTCCCGAGCAATGTCCCTATTTTGTATTAAAAGTAGGCTAAAAAGTTTCGATAGGTTAATGGTGAAGTTTTGATGAGATTTTGGAGGTTTTCTAGTGAATTTTCAATGCTTGAACAACAGAGGAAAGATGATATAATGAAATTCTTTGATTGAGTTTACGATTGATTTTATATGGAAAACAGTCACTGGACAATCTGTCTTAGGGACTAAAGAGTTGTTAGAATATTGGTTGTAGTAGTTGGTTTTCCTGATGGATAACTTCATCACTTTGAAAAATATTTATAACTTAATAA
This sequence comes from Iris macrosiphon, assembly GCA_036927795.1. Lineage (NCBI taxonomy): Eukaryota > Viridiplantae > Streptophyta > Magnoliopsida > Asparagales > Iridaceae > Iris > Iris macrosiphon. Next base: position 14,283,802 of record JAYESA010000018.1, read on the forward strand.
ATTTTAAGGAAAAAATATATAAAGGAATGTTATAACATAGTAATGCTAATTTTAAAAATCGTTGATGAAGTAAATTACTCAATATATATAACATACATTGTCTACCTACATTCTCAACTTTTAATTGTTAAAAAATGATGGCTACTGAAGAAAATACATTTATCTTCAAGAGACTCGGTAGCCAAAGGGCCACAAGTATCAAATTTGATAAATTCGTATGGATATAAACATTAATAACTGAAGGATAAGGGCGCCATTACGTTGCCCGTGTGCGGCCCAGCCCGCATGCCACACGTAGGCCCCCCATTGGAGGGGGCTCAGATTTTCCGCGGGTGGGTCCAGAAGGGTGAGGGGGATGGGTGTGGGCGAATGGGTGGGGTGGGGTGGGGGCACGTGCCCCCCAAATACCCCAATGTGACCTCATAGTTTGTTTTGAGCGGTGGGGCACATGACCACAAATAAAGTAGGCATGAGAAATATCAATGTTTTAACAAAGAGATGATATAGACAGGGACGGAACTCGGATCCAATGATGAGGGGGACTGAAATGTATATATACACATTTTCTTCACGAAAGTTCTTCAAAGTCATAGTGTAACTAATGAACAGTAGCTGAAGTTAGTGCATTAAGGAAGTCATGTTTGAGGATATGTCAATATGAAATCAACAACACTATATGGCCCGCCCGTGGGCGTGACCACGGGTGGCCCGCGCCCACGTGACGGACTTCCATTGGTTCGTGTAGGGGGTGGGTCCTGGGTGGGGCCAAAAGCTTGCAGGGGGTGGTGGGGCCTGCGGTCACGCCCACATGCGGGCCAAATAGAGTTTTCCATATGAAATATAATGATTCCAAGTTGATGGGACTTTATGCTTGGAAGTCCTACAAAGGTGATTGAATAACAGATGAACAGAGCTATAGGTCGATGTTGATTAAACAACATAACAACCTTACAGAAATCCAGGATATTTGTTTTAGATGTAAGATCTATAGGTTTGAAACAATAAAATGACCATATTTTCATTTAACATGATCAGAAATAATATTTTCAAGCAGCAGTGTCTGCTGATGTGCTTATAAAACCTTAAATACCCAGCATTTAATTAGTCCCCTTTACCACTCACCTTAATTTTCATCTCAATAGATGTTATGTTTCTTTGTTCCAGTTCCCCATTATGATTGGTTGTGCATGCTTGACTTTCAGCTCCCTTAAGGTTTCATACTTTACCATTCATAATAATTAATTATACCTTAGTATCCAGACAGTACATAACGTCCTAGTACTATTTCTTAAATAAACTAATCATTAAGGCTGGAGAATGTCATTCCTTTTCACTATTTAGCTTGATGTTTCAGTTTCACAGATGAATGCAATCCTATGTAGCAAATTGTATCCTCTTACCTCTTTGTCTTGACTTTTTATGTTCTTAGATAATTGAAGCGTGCTCCTTACATATCCAAAACGTAAGCATACCTACCTGCCAACTGCGTGCCTATCTTATCTTAGCTAGAAATATGGCACCTACATAGAGGGCACAGCTCGCAGTATCAGCCGTATCGTATCGTTTGGGCTTGTCCCGACCCGAAACTATTCCCTTACCGATACTTGCCGATACCAATGATAGGGCTCTCTTTTCCGGTCAATTAAGAAAATAAAAATTAAAGAAGTGAAAGAAGTATGAAAACATGTGGACATGATGATTTGGTCATGTTGAAGATCAACATGCTATACAATGTTGGTAAGAAGATGCCAATATGATTATTTATCAACCTAATTTAACTACTATCATTTGTTGAAGCTATATCTATAAATTCACCACACTCATCTATCCTAATGTTGCTCCATTTAAAACTATCTATTGTGGGTGTATATTTCTAAAATTAAGTAATAATTATACTATCAATTACATATAAACAATTCATAAATTTTGAATTTTATACTAATTTCCATTTGAAGCTAAAGAGAAATAACAAATAACACAAAATTATATATGCCTAAATGTATCAAACAATTTTCATTACTTTTTAATAATTTTAACTATCTTTTGGCTATCCAAAACGAACTCATTAGCTCCAACCCGAACTGCGTATACTACCGAAACCACCGATACTGATAAGAAACGTTGGTAACCGATTCTAGTTCTAATATTGCAAACATTGCTAGAGGGTTTACATCGGTAACAGATTCTGATTCCGGTACTGCGAATATTGATAGAGGGTCGATGTTAGGTCGGCAGACGGTCGTAAATAAAAAAAATTGTCAAATGTTTTATGGAGATTTCTTATGCTCAATAGATCACCCTTTCATAGGAACAGGCCTGGACGATGTTGACGGCTAAACTAATCAGGAACATTTGCTAATAATCAAGAACATTTACTAATCCTTCAACTAGATTTCTATGAGTGTAGTGTGTCTCATTAGCCTTTTTTTGTTGTTGTAGCAACTGACAGTAAGAATTTCTGTATCTTTATCAACTGTAAAATTATATTGAATTTCAAAGAAGATTCCATATTGCATGGTTTTTGATAGAACACAGTTTATGTCATATTATCCACATGATTGATTTTCTGATGGAATGCATTCTTCTGCTGTAATATAGGTAAAAGGATTGTACCTTTGATATGCTTGTAAGTTATGTAGTTGCTGCCTCAAGCTTGTTGCCTCCCTCTGCCAGAGCTAGTGAGTTCAACATCTAAAAGTTTAGTCTGTGGAATACATGCTTAAACAGTGCTTTCTAATTATTTTAATTTAGAAACTCAATTAAATTTCTGAAAATAAAAATGAAAAATTCTGTCTCAAATTCGTCTTTATATCAAACTTTTTGCATATTACTAGTTTGTTTTATGCTATATGAGCACTGCTTAAAGCCTTAAGTTGTTCATAAACATTTTCCACCATTTTGCTTTTCAAACTTACATCTTGGTATACTCTCTTAAGAGCATGTGCACTTTTAATTCATTGAATTGCAAATGAAGTATTCTTTGTTACTCCGCTAGCTCTTTTATTGTTAACAATATATTTAGAGAATTGCACATTAAGACGATTCTACATTCATTCAATTTCATTTGTGACAACTATTTTTTAGATGTTTATTAGCTTTATATAGATACTTGTAATTATGTCTTTAGTGATTCATAATTTCCTTGACATTTTTTTTTTTTTTTTTTTTTTTTACAGGAAAGCACAAAACATGATGCTAACTACTAATTTCTACTATCCGATTTCTTAAAGTTGAAAAAGCGTTATTTAAAGATCGTACGAGGAGGTTGTTTATTAAATAATGATAAAAATTCCTCTATTGAACTGATTCTGAATTTTTTTTTCTATTTCTAGTACAGATCAATAGACTTCTTTGGAGGGTCACCTCTATGGAACTGTAAGGATTTTAATTTTATACTTCTATAGAATTCTTTAGAGGAGCAGAGTCTTTTTAAGAGTGGTATTGCTGGTATGGAAATGAGATGTCATGTTTGATGGAGTATCAGTGTGTTTTTGTCACTCTCGTGTACGTATACGAAAAACACGAGTGACTCGGTGACATGGCTAGCTTTTTCCGACCTGCAATTTTTTCACAACTATACGGCTTGAAAGAGAGCCAACAATACCTACTCGATAGGATGATAACGGAGTTATTTACATGGGATTTTATCGGTAAATTCATTAGGATACACGGTCACAGCTGACCGATGACAGATCAGTCTGGATATCAAAGTTTTAATTGAATGATGGAATTATCTTCCAAGTTTTAAGTGTATAGTATATTACCTTGAGCTCTGACTCTGCATGCTGCACTAGTTGTTGGTCCTCTCTTGCCTTGTTGTATCGATCAATAACAGATTTCATGCTGAAAAACAATAGCAGCTGTTACTCTTCTGTTTATGTAGTGTACATACACAAGTGCGCCGGTCAAGTACTCCTTATGTCTATACAAAATGATATGCAACCGTCTGATCCCCAGGGATCGACTGAGTAGGTTTGTGGTGGATTGCACGAATAAAAAGTACGTTTTGTGTGCCCAGATGGATGAGTCCATGGATCATCTCTTTTTCTGGTGTTACTATGTTTGGGAGATCTAGACCTATCACCATTTGAAACTTGGCCTGCCAACTATGCACAATAGAGATCTATTGTCGGTCATGAACGAAGTCAAAGCTCAGAAAGGAAAAGAGGTAGGAGCGTACAAACGGAAAATGGTATGGCACGTTTGGAGGGAGCGAAATAGACGTATCTTTGAGGGCATTGATACTAGTAGTCATGTTGTACAAAGATATATAGTTATTGATACTAATATCCTGGACTCCAGATGATTCATTTTGTACTCTGGACGGGACGATAGGCTGTAATTTAAGGGTTATATCAATAATATTTACCTTCTTCGAAAAGAAAAAAATAGCTCTTGCAAATGCAGACTAAGACACCCACATCCGCCCAACTCTAGAATTCATGCTTGTTGGGAACGTGGTGTGATCCGAACTGGAATTGGACCATAAGGTATGATATTGGACTGTGCCTATATGCCTTAAAAGGGACCATGTAAGGTTTGAACCAATCCCAATTATCTACATATCATGATCCCACTTTCTACCCGATGTATGGCTAAATTATCAACTCTATTACCACCACCTTTGTTCTATGTTTTGTGTTGGGAATCAAGTCTACTGAAAGGGAGGCAGAGTTGGATCCGAACTCGGTCCCTGGCCGAGTTCGGGCCAAACTCGGTATGGTTCATTCCAGAACCGTTCTGTGAGGATCGAACCGAACTCAATCCGAGTTCGATGTCGGCGGAGGCTGAACGGATTTTGGAGATTTTAGGTTATATTTTGGACCATTGGATGCTAGTGGACGGCTGGATCTTATGGTTGGCTATTTTTAGGATTTCCTAGTCCTAAAGTAGGTTTCTCATCCTATAAATATAGGAGGGGGTGGAGACACAAGAGAGAGGCACAAGTTGAAGATTCGGGGTGCTCGTCCACAAAAATCTAAGAGAGCCCGTGCTTTGCTCTTAGGACTTCACCATTCAAGACAGAAGGATGAATGAGATCTAATCGAGGAGTCGTCAACTTCGGTTAGAAAAATTGCTACTGGTTGGTGAGCGATTTCAATTGTAATCTTCTGTTTTTCTTCCTGAGTGTGGTGAGAGGGTTGAACCTATTATGGCAAAGGGTTTCAACATTAGTTTTTGCAATCTTGTAATTTCATCTGAGTTATAAAGGTTGAAATTTGTGTAGGTGACGTAGTCACCGTCATATACTTGCCTTTATCTGTACTCGGTGTTCGTAGATTGGTTGGTTATCTCGGGTGGGTTGGCAAACACTTTCGCAACGCGCTCAACACGTGGTATCAAAGCGTACGAGTTTTCAACACGTGGTATCAAAGCCAGGTTTTTCTCGAGAGGGAAGGTGCAACTATGAATATGGAGCAGATGAACACTCGTATGATCACCCTCACAGGAGGAATTGGACAATTTGGAAGCCAAGGATGGACGATCTACTCTGGTGCAAGGACTTGCATGGTCCGTTGGAGGGTGACAGTGCCAAGCCGACGGACAAAGTTGCTGATGACTGGAAACGACTAGATCGGAAGGTTGTTGGATTCATCTGCCAATAGCTGGACGACTCGGTGTTTCACCACGTGTCCATGGAGAGTTCTGCAAAAGCATTGTGTGAGAAGCTACATTCGTTGTACGAAAGGAAGACGGCTGCCAACAAGGCGCTTCTGATTCGCCAACTCGTCAACTTGAAGTACACGGAGGGTGCACCGGTGGCATAATATCAGAACGAGGTTCAGGGCATCATCAATCAGTTGTCTGCAATGAAGATGGTGATTGAGGATGAGCTTCAGGCCCTTCTACTTTTGAGTTCTCTACCGGAAAGCTGGGAGACGTTGGGGGTGTCGGTGAGCAACTCCGCTCCGAATGGAGTTATCACGATGGAGGCAATCAAAAGAAGCTTGTTGAACGAGGAGCTCCGGTGTAAGCAAGTGGAATTGTCGCAGGAGTCCGTTCTAGTGGCTTCCTACAGGAAGGAAAGACCCAAGTCACAGGCGAGGACAAGGGAGAGTTCTCTGGATGTTGCGACTGTGGACCGCAAGGAGGACTGCTATCACTGTGGCAAAATTGGTCATATCAAGAGGAACTGCATCAAGTTCAAAGCTGAGAAGGCCAAATGCAAGGATGATCAGGAGGATCTCATGGCTATGGAAGATCTCATCATTGCAGCAACCGACGCAGAAGAACCTTGTGGCATGTGTCATGATGACGATTGGGTCATGGACACGGGGACGTCATATCACCCTACTCCATATAGGAGGATCTTCAGGTCATACCACAGCAACAGGTTTAAACGTGTGAAGATGGACAACAAGGAAACATCTGTAGTTGTAGACATCGGTGATGTGCACTTGACAATGGAGCTTGGTGAGAAGCTCATTCTCAAGGGTGTGCGACATATACCGAGTTTGCACTACAATTTGGTTTAAGTAGGAAGGCTGGTGGATGATGGCTGTTGCAGTCTGTTTGGGGACAAATATCGGATGCTTATGAAGGGTTCCAAATTGTCACGCCCCGAGGCGTCCCCCGAGTCGTGACCGCCGTGCGGGCCTGGAGTTGCGCCCGCACAAGGCTTTAATGATTTGCATAGCAAGCACATATTCAGAGTACGCAGATAAATTGAAACACAGATTTGAAACATAGAAAAGTTCTCTTTATTGATAATGAACATCTATTACAAACTCCTGAACGAGTCAACTAATATGCCGAACGGCTTACAAAAGAGATGACTCAAAATGAGATAGCAGTCCTGTACATTACATCCCTTTATAAACTCAAAATGATAAAGACCTCCAGGCTGGAGGATCGCTTTGCCACGGAGCTGCATTTGTGTATGAAGAGTTGCAGGCTCCTGACTCCAAAATGCTTCGGGGGCGCGGTGAAGATGCGCCAACAGTTGGACTGGATCGGGTAGACGACTTCGGCTCCTCGCTCGGTTCGCCTTGGTGCGGAGAACCTGTTTCAACGAGGGTCAGCATATCGAAACATGCTGGTGAAGGCGAGCTAGCCTGACTATACCAATCAACACGTTGTTTAGTGAAGCATGCATATTTGTGGGTTTCTATCTTGCCTTAGTTCATTTACAAGTAAGCAGCATATTGAATTTACTGAAATGAACGTGCCACCGTTAGGTGGATTTTACCTGACCGTCTGAATTACCTGCACAATACTTACCATGCCTTCCCTGCCACGAAGACACAAGTTAGTATGCAACAGGTTTAAATATATAAGGTGGAAATAGTCATGGACAAGGATAGGATGCAACGATAAACACACGAGGCGTTGCAAGCCGTCCAGTCCGCACACGATGACTATGCCACAGGTGATCACTGGCTTGGTAGCCATTTTGGACTAGTCATGGACTAGGATAGCATGCAACGAGAGCTCATAATGGATACACGATAAACACACGATGCGTTACAAGCTATCCAATCCGCACACGATGACTACACACGAAGTTCCGCCCGGATCGGATCGGTGCCAGTGCCCCAGCGACCGTCCGCAGAACTTATACCATTGTGCACAAGTTGTCCATGATCGAACACACGATGTTTAGTTAAGTTATCCATTCACGCAGTAGAGGCAACACGAGGAATGCATAGATATAATGCATTGATAGCACAATTATAGAAGAAGATATATTCTAACTAAAATTGATGTATATGATGAATATCCCGAACGAACAAGCATGCAAGTAAGTAACCGTTCACGAGTTTGATTGACAAGCAGTAATAACCAAGTCTATTTTCTTTTATCTTGGTTTCTTTTATTATTATTTGGTATCGTTAGATCGGGGCAAGGAGTGAAGCTTGGAAGCAGAGCTAGCTAATCGGGTTGGTAGCCACTCACTTAGATTTTTGGAAAGAAGAAGGAAAGAGGCGCTTCACGACTCCGTTCGCAAGCCACCTACTGCTCGTTCACCTGCACACGAACAGCTCGATTAATACTTCTTCCTCTCTTTCCAATCTCGGAATAGAAGTGCAAGTCAATGAACGAAAACAATGAAAACCATCGAAACCGTTCAAGAAAACAAGCAAGTCCCAAAACAACTCAAAGCACGAAAGCAACCAGCGACATCGAAAACCGAGGCAATAAAAGATAGCAGCGGAGAGGTCCCTCCTGACTCTGCCGCTAAGCCGATCCTTGGGGCGCAGTCCACTGAATATGGGAATCGATTCCGAAGAAACAAATCCATAACGAGGACGAGTTCTTAATTCAATCTATCCCGATCGAACGATACCGTCTTGTGTTTCTTAGCCGCGCTCTCCGCACCGGGAGAACGGGACGCTACATCCTACCCAACCAATTGGAAGTTTCGTCCCGAAACTTAAGAATAATGCTTACAATTAGGGATTTTCTCGTCGAGAACGACGATCGGGAAGGTTCGGGCAGGAATTTATGGCATGGCCTAGATTGCCACAAGCAAGACATAACCCAAGTCTCTTACGACATTGATTAATGGTGTGCCCAGATTTCTTACAAAAGTTACACCATTCTTGATTTCCTCTCCGGGAACCGCCGTGGTTAGGACGCTTTGCAGCGGTGTTTCCTCTATCGTTGCCTTGGCGTTTGTGATTGTAGGTATGCACAGCGCCGGTGGAAACGTGAGGATACTGCGGTTCGAGAGATAGGGCATGATTCATGACTTCACGCATTGTCCCATACTGATTATTGACCACGTGCGAATGGATGGCAGGGCGTAGTCCACCTTCAAACCTTCTGGCTCGACTCGCTGCATCAGGTAAATAGGCCCTAGCGAATTTGGAGAGTCGGTTGAATTCGGCGGAGTACTGCTTTACCGTCATACTACCCTGCCTCAGTTGCACGAAATCATTTTCCATTTGACGTTGTACTGGAGGGGGTATAAACTCCTCTTCGAACGCGGCACGAAAGGTCGTCCACGAGATCGCCTCCTCTCCGTGATCAAATTGGAGAGATCGTCGATGCACGTCCCACCAATCGTGTGCGTTGAGGCGGAGCTGTAGCTGCGCGCAGGCGACGCGCTTATCTTCGGGGACCTCTAGCAGAGCGAAGTGATCTTCGAGCTCGGCTAGCCAATCTAGAGCTACCACTGGGTCCTCAGTCCCGTTGAATGGGGTGTTGCAGACTTTCTTGAAATGGCCCAAGTTGAAGGCAGTCTCGTCCCTCGGCCTTGGAATTTGAGGCGTCTCCACTTCAAGCACGGGCTGTTCCACCGGAGTCGCTGCTGTTGCGGCGGAATGGTTGGCAGCCAAAGTCTGAACGATTTGTTGCAGGGCATCGACCTGCTTCTGTTGGACTGAGAATCGGGTCTCTAGATTACTCTCGAGCTTGGCTTGGCGAGCATCGTCTCGTTGTCGTTGCGATTCTAACATTTGCATTACCCGCTCAAGCGGGTCGACTTGAGACATGCCTCTTTGGCTTCGAGAGCTTCCCGAATTGCCCGAACTGCTTTCTTGTGTTTCGATCGGTGGTTGCGCTGCAGATTGCGCTGGATCCATTCCTTCAAAAGAAGGTAAATTACATTAGAATCATAATGTATTATGGACTTATTGCATGAACGTATCTCATTTTGGCCTAGCGAGTTCAAGAGTTCGCACAGGAATTTGATCGTTAAAGGAACTTTTCCAGCACGAAGTCAAAGAAACTTTGAATCTGTGCTCTGATACCACTATGTCACGCCCCGAGGCGTCCCCCGAGTCGTGACCGCCGTGCGGGCCTGGAGTTGCGCCCGCACAAGGCTTTAATGATTTGCATAGCAAGCACATATTCAGAGTACGCAGATAAATTGAAACACAGATTTGAAACATAGAAAAGTTCTCTTTATTGATAATGAACATCTAGTACAAACTCCTGAACGAGTCAACTAATATGCCGAACGGCTTACAAAAGAGATGACTCAAAATGAGATAGCAGTCCTGTACATTACATCCCTTTATAAACTCAAAATGATAAAGACCTCCAGGCTGGAGGATCGCTTTGCCACGGAGCTGCATTTGTGTATGAAGAGTTGCAGGCTCCTGACTCCAAAATGCTTCGGGGGCGCGGTGAAGATGCGCCAACAGTTGGACTAGATCGGGTAGACGACTTCGGCTCCTCGCTCGGTTCGCCTTGGTGCGGAGAACCTGTTTCAACGAGGGTCAGCATATCGAAACATGCTGGTGAAGGCGAGCTAGCCTGACTATACCAATCAACACTTGTTTAGTGAAGCATGCATATTTGTGGGTTTCTATCTTGCCTTAGTTCATTTACAAGTAAGCAGCATATTGAATTTACTGAAATGAACGTGCCACCGTTAGGTGGATTTTACCTGACCGTCTGAATTACCTGCACAATACTTACCATGCCTTCCCTGCCACGAAGACACAAGTTAGTATGCAACAGGTTTAAATATATAAGGTGGAAATAGTCATGGACAAGGATAGGATGCAACGATAAACACACGAGGCGTTGCAAGCCGTCCAGTCCGCACACGATGACTATGCCACAGGTGATCACTGGCTTGGTAGCCATTTTGGACTAGTCATGGACTAGGATAGCATGCAACGAGAGCTCATAATGGATACACGATAAACACACGATGCGTTGCAAGCTATCCAATCCGCACACGATGACTACACACGAAGTTCCGCCCGGATCGGATCGGTGCCAGTGCCCCAGCGACCGTCCGCAGAACTTATACCATTGTGCACAAGTTGTCCATGATCGAACACACGATGTTTAGTTAAGTTATCCATTCACGCAGTAGAGGCAACACGAGGAATGCATAGATATAATGCATTGATAGCACAATTATAGAAGAAGATATATTCTAACTAAAATTGATGTATATGATGAATATCCCGAACGAACAAGCATGCAAGTAAGTAACCGTTCAAGAGTTTGATTGACAAGCAGTAATAACCAAGTCTATTTTCTTTTATCTTGGTTTCTTTTATTATTATTTGGTATCGTTAGATCGGGGCAAGGAGTGAAGCTTGGAAGCAGAGCTAGCTAATCGGGTTGGTAGCCACTCACTTAGATTTTTGGAAAGAAGAAGGAAAGAGGCGCTTCACGACTCCGTTCGCAAGCCACCTACTGCTCGTTCACTTGCACACGAACAGCTCGATTAATACTTCTTCCTCTCTTTCCAATCTCGGAATAGAAGTGCAAGTCAATGAACGAAAACAATAAAAACCATCGAAACCGTTCAAGAAAACAAGCAAGTCCCAAAACAACTCAAAGCACGAAAGCAACCAGCGACATCGAAAACCGAGGCAATAAAAGATAGCAGCGGAGAGGTCCCTCCTGACTCTGCCGCTAAGCCGATCCTTGGGGCGCAGTCCACTGAATATGGGAATTGATTCCAAAGAAACAAATCCATAACGAGGACGAGTTCTTAATTCAATCTATCCCGATCGAACGATACCGTCTTGTGTTTCTTAGCCGCGCTCTCCGCACCGGGAGAACGGGGCGCTACACAAATAGCTGACTCGAGGAGATTTATGTTGTGGCATGTACAGGCTCACGCTACTGAAGTGTACAGGCAAGCCATAGACACCAGATGAAGGCTCGAGGGGTGTTCGACAGGAGTTAGTGGATCGTCGATAACTTGCTGAGGAGGGACTTCGAGATACTTTGAGGATTACGGAGGATTCGGTTCATCGAGACAAAGCGCCGAATAATGATGAGTCGAAGATTGTGGGTCAGTCTGTCGGTTCCATGACAGCTGGTCGGTCTCCAGGTGGGGGTTGCTTTACAGATCCGATTTTGGTGACGGATGGTTTGCCAAAGCTTCACGCAGCGACATCGATTTCATCAGTTCGAGGCCAGAGAGGAGTTCAAGGTTTGCAGCAAACTCAATCTGAAACGGGAGCATCATCATTCACACAGTTCAGAGGGAGCTGTGGGTCATCGATGACATGCACAGTTTGTGATGCTCTACTCGAGGACGCATGTGTATGGGGGAGCTTCAGGTTCGGACACGAAGGTGGACAGATTCAGGAGTTCGAATCTTGGGAGAATTGCACCATCCGCTTGGTTGGGCCAACCAAAGATGAAGAAGCTCAACGGAACGTTAACACGTTCTGGTAGAAGACGAAAGTCGGAGACAGACAGCCAAGACTCACGGAAAGGCTAATCGTCAGGAACTTCGGTCTTGGCCGTGTCATTGATATTGATAAGATCCCAGTGGTACATGAGGTGCTACTCATGGCATCTAGCGTCGACATGACGGTCGAGGAGCTGGAGACGACAGAAGATGCAAGGCAGCTCGGGGGATCAGAGATCAGCTGCATAGGGGAGCAGGATTTCTGTCACAAGACGGCAGGTATGGAGTCCAGTTAAGGATCCATAGAGCCAACACCTCTCATCAAACTGGAGGAAAAATTGTTGGAAATCAAGTCTGCTGAAGGGGGAGCAGAGTTCGGTCAAACTCAGTTCCTGGTCGAGTTCTGGCCGAACTTGGTGTGGTTCGTTCCAGAACCGTTCTATGAGGATCGAACCGAACTCGGTCCGAGTTCGGTGTCGGCAGAGGCTGAACGGGTTTTGGAGATTTTAGGTTATATTTTGGCCGTTGGATGCAAGTGGACGGTTGGATCTTATGATTGGCAATTTTAGGGTTTCCTAGCCCTAAAATAGGTTTCTTATCCTATAAATATAGGAGGAGGGTAGAGGCACAAGGGAGAGGCACAAGTTGGAGATTTGGGGTGCTCGTCCACAGAAAATCTAAGAGAAAGTCCGTGTTTTGCTTTTAGGACTTCGCCATTCAAGACAGAAGGAAGAAGGAGATCTAATTGATGAGTCGTCAACTTCGGTTAGAGAAATTGCTACGGGTTGGTGAGTGATTTCAATTGTAATCCTCTATTTTTCTTCTTAAGTGTGGTGAGGGGGTTGAACCTATTAGAGAAAAGAGTTTCAACATTAGTTTTTGCAATATTGTAATTTCATATAAGTTATAAAGGTTGTGATTTGTCAAGGTGACGTAGTCACCGCCATATACTTGTCTTCATCTGTACTTGGTGTTCGTAGATTGGTTGGTTATCTCAGATGGATTTGCAAACGCTTCCGCAACACGCTCAACACATGGTATCAGAATGCACGTGTTTTCAACATTTTGCTTGTACAGAATGCACAAACATTCAAGGGTGTTGTGCATATTTCTTTCCTCAAAAGTGCAATGGTATGGATCACATCCTTGATTGTTTCTTTCGTACAGTCCCATGGTTGGTAGTCAGAGAGTTTACATCTTTATCTAGAGGTAATCTTCATAACATGATGACATAGGTTACTCGTCGAGCAAACGAGTCGATGTTCTTCTAATTTTGATTTGTAGGTTGATCATGGTTACATTGATACTCCAGTATAAATTCAAGTTATCAATAGAATAGGAAAGAAGTTTTGTCTTGAATGCGGGTTTATAAGCACTGTTGAGGACCGAGCAAGTACATCACAGCTACATAGGTCAAGACGAAGTAAATATCAAGTTTCTTACATAGCCCATGATGAGGTAAATATCAAGTTTCTTACAGTAGGAGCTATTGAGTCCCTTTAGTCGAACCATAATGTAATATGCCAATCTTGTTATCCATGATGCCCTGTAATTGGTTCTCTAACTAATTTCCCATTTCTACAGGGATAAAAGAAGAAATCAAGAAAACTACTGCATTACTATGCTGTGATCTGCCAAATCTTATACTCAATCGTACTCTCTACTATGGGACTCTAGTTCAACAACCCCTCAAGTAAATACATTTCCATTTCTCCACACTGTTTAACTTCTTATGTAACATGTTCATCATAAGCGAAAAAATTTAAATAATCATCAAGTTCTTATGAAATTTGACTCTGCACCAAGGTTCAAAGTATCGGTATCAGACCATTCCTATGAGTATCGGGATAGACGGTATCGGTATTATCAACGGTTTCGAATCGGAGTCTCGGATTTTTTAGTATCAGAAAGCAAATAATTATTAGTAAATTATTAACATTTTAGAAAATATATTTTAAATATTTATGCATAATTTTAAGTATTTTCAGTGTTGTTTCTTAGTATTATTGAAATTGAATGAAATAGTAGTCACCCTTGTCGATTGATTTACATGCGATAAATAAGTTTTCCTCTTTTATTTGCTTTTACAACCTTACTATGCTTTTTCACTCTTACTAATTGGTCTTTTTCATTCAATTTTCTTTGTCAAATTGATCGAAAAAGAGACCTCCAATGTTGGTATAGGTCAGTATCAGGTATCGGTCGGTATCGGATTGGGACATGTCAAACTGTATCGGTATCGGCCGTATCGGATCGGTATCAGCTGATACTGCAAACTATGCTCGGCACATGCATATTAATCTGTCATATACTGCAGATTCCAAGGATACCTGGTGCTTGCTAGTACCTGGGGATTGATTCTCATGTTTTGCTTTGACGACATATGGGAACTGATGGATTACAAGAAAAATTCTACCTGTCTTGTGGTTCAGAACATGGAAATTAGGCATGAAAATTACTCTGTCAAGGTTTGTTCAAAGAGCGAGATTGAGGCACTCAAGGATTGCAGGTCCAAGGATGATGAGGAGATAAGTACTGGAATAACATCCAGCCAGGACACCAGAGAAGAAGATTGCTTCTCGTAGGAAATGACAAATCGTGTTATGTGGCAATGCATAACATACTTCTTCTGGATTTTCAGTAAACAGAGATTTAGACTTGTATGATTTCTGGGTTATTTTAGCCTACTTTTGTAGATTGACTCAACATTCCATGTGTTCTTGACTTATGGACTCGTTTTAGATTGAGTTAATTTCACCTGGTCAAATATGGAGGTACCAATTTCTTACAACATCCAATTATAAATTCTTATGTTCATCAGATTGGGAGGCATAGTTCCCTCTATAGTCTTGGGCTAGTATGACTCTCATTCAGTTAGTAGCCCAATAGACAACAGTGCACTCAAGGCTGTTCAGAATGTTGGCAGAAAAAATTGAATGACCTTGTTTGATAATTGGGAATTATCCAGATTCCATTAGTCTCTCACTCACTACATTCAGTACCTACGATTGGAGAGGGGGACTAAATGACATTGGATCAAAGAGGATTTCAATTACTGAATTACCATATTAACGAGTTGGGACTCAGATGAATACCCCTCTTAATATGGGGATTAAAGTCCTCTTTATTAACTATGTTCTGGTAGACCGAATTCAACTGGCTCTTGTGGTCAGTGAGAAGAGGTATAACCTTCCTGGCTAGACGGACGGTCTCGGAATCAAATCGCAGGAATAGTGTGGGACGGTGGACCAAATGGCATGCAAAGCAGCATGCACAAAGTTTCGTACGCATGGTCGGGCATCGCAAAAAAACTATGTTCTGGTATCACTTGTCCCTAAGAAAAAGTGAAGAAGGTTTGCAGATTTCCTCTATATAGCAGATGGTTTGTGCTTCACATGAGGACGATTTTAGGGGCCGGACGTGCAATATGAGCTCCACGATATGATTATTATGACTTTAATCATGGTGATTATCCTATAGAAGGGCACGAGTAAAGGCATATATATGGAGGATGACACCATGAGAAAAGACAAATAAAGGCACATATATACCTTTGGCAGGATACACGTTCACAGGGAATTTACCAGTTGGTTGTCCATCATGGTCATCGACTAGTATTTCGTATTTGGTTTTCTAGAATAGAATTTGAACGGGGAAATATAATTTGTTGGGCATTTTCTTAGAACGGACCGTAGCAAAAATGATGTCAATTCACCTGAAGATAACGAACTATCGTTCGACACAAGCGCTAAGACAGATCAAACACAGTATTTTTTTGTGACTGTCATATGAAAATATCCCAATCTATATAACTTTAAGAAGATACAAGATTAAATACAACATATGTTGAACCATTTTCTCCCAAATTCAATCCCTCATCAAACTCAAGAAGAAAGAAAGAGATATAACTGAAATCACTCACCCAACCCTGTGTCGATCTCCCTGAACGAAGAAGACGACTATCTCGAATGGGGATCCCTAAGAGTAAAGCACTTACTTTTCTTAGATTTTCTTTGGACCTGCATCCATGAATCTCCCGTATGAGCTTCTTGTTGGCAATTCCCTCAACCTCTATTATATAGGATGCGAAACCTAATTTAGGGTTCAAAAAAAATTCTGAAATATCCTAACACCAATCCTGGTCGTCCTGATTTGATCACACGATCATATTAAATGCTGACATGGGCCTGCATCTGAACTGTTCGTCGACAGGCGGTATACCGTCAATATATTACAATATATTGTTGGTGTACCGCCAGACAAACAAAATAGATTCTGAAACCATGAACAGTATACCGCTGGTATACTGCAGTATACCGCCGATAAGCCGTCGTCGCTATTTTTGCTCAGTTTGAACCAGGTTCAGCTACTGATCCTTTGTCGCCTTTTTCGCAACTCCCGTCGATACTTCTCGATGTTCAGACTGTCATTTCACACACCACGAATTGAGGCTGGACCCCAATATACTCTCCCTCATGTCTGATGAGAGTTGTTGACCATATGGCTCTTCAACTTGACTCCATGTCTATCGCCTTGTAACAGAGTTCATGCTCCCCCTTGTCATTAATCTTTGATCCCTCGGGTTGTATTGCATCTTCTTTCCAGCTCCTTGACCACCACATCATTGCTAGCTATCATGCATAGCACCTCCTTTACAACTGGGATCTCGCCTACATCAATAACTCGGTCAAGACCAAAGTCCTTGAAAACTATTCTCGCCGTAAATCTTGGCTGCTTGTCTCCGACTTACATCTTCCATAGAAATGCGCTTTCGTTCCATCGAACTTCTTCACTCTTGGTTGGCCTAACCAAACGGACAGTGCGGTTCCCTCGAGATTCAAGCTCATGAACCTGCTCACATTCGTATAATACACTGAAGCTCCCTTGTACTCATGCAGCATCGAGTAGAATATCATGCATTGTCCACATCGTCGATATGAAGGTATTCGAGGCAAAGTGTGTGTTTACATTCAATCTGACATCGTCGATATGAAGGTATTCGAGGCAAAGTATGTGTTTACGCGACCGAGTAGAGAAGAAGGGATCGAACCATCCACCGATTAGAGAATGTACCAATGAAGGAGACTCGCTTTGCTACAATCAAACGTCAACTACGCGCATTTCTGCAATGACACCAGCATCGTGTTAGAAGCTGTTCTCTATCCGTCATAACGAATTTCTTAGAAAATGAAAGCAGATAACGACGCGAAAATATTTCATCCAAAAACTCACAATAAAAATGTTTAAGAAAAGCAACAACCGACTGGTCCTGTCGAAGGAACTCTTATATAGAGCTCACTAGTCGAGACACAGTCCGCTGCATCTAGGACTTATTCCAACAGAAGCCAAACCATGAGTTGGAATAATTCTCGTTTATTCGTCTGTCACGATTCAATGTCGAAAGAGTCATTTTTATAATAAGTTCAGATTTTAAGTCAAACTAGCCACAAGCCCATTACGTAGTGCGTCGCCCGATCGAATCGGGAATATGGCACTACATAATATACCACCAAGAAATTTTTTTGTCCCGAAACTTAAGAACAAGGGTCCTATCTCTGACTCAACGAATAACGAAGGGTACTTCTTCTTCATCTCCACCTCCATTTTCCATGTTGACTCTTCGACCGAATGGTTCTTCCACTGCACGTGAACCAAGAGTACTGAACGGTTCCGCAGAACCTTCTCCTTGCGGTCCAAAATTTGTACAGGTTCCTCCGAGTATGAAAAGTCTGCGTTCAAAATCAGTTGATCGAAGTTAACTACGTGACTTGGGTCATGCACATACTTCCGTAGTTACGAAACATGGAAGACATCATGCACATCTACTAAGGTCGGTGGTAGCGCAATCAGATAAGCTACCGCTGCCACTCTCTCGAGAATCTTGAAGGGACCAACAAACCTTGGACTTCGCTTGCCTTTGACCCCAAACGGCATTACATCCCGCATCATTGTAACTTTCAAGAATACGTGGTCCTCGACCATAAACTCTAATGGTCGCCAATGGGTATCTGCATAACTCTTCTGTCGACTCTATGTGATGTGGAGCCTGTCTCGAATCATGCGAACCTTCTCGACGGCCTGCTCAACTAGTTTCGGTCTGAGTACCTGTCGCTCACCGACTTTTTCCCAATAAATTGACGATCGACAATTTCTTCCGTGCAACGCTAGCTTTATATGGTGCCATCTGAATGCTCGATTGATAACTATTGTTGTATGCAAAATTTGCTAATGATAAAGGCGTGTCCCAACTAGTTTTCAAGTCTATAGCACACAGCCGCAACATATCTTCAAGTATTTGGTTCACCCTCTTCATCTGGCCATCTGTTTGAGGATGATATGCGGTACTGAAATTCAACTTTGTTCCCATTGCAGATTGTAGGCTCGTCCAGAAATGTGACAAGAATCGCCCGTCTTTGTATGAAACGATCGTGGCGGGTACCACGTAGAGTCGAACAATTTCGTCAATTTAAATCTGTGCTAACCGATCGACGCTCCATGTTACTTTGATCGCGATAAAATGTGCGGACTTGGTTAATCTATCAACAATAAACCAAATTGTATCATTTTCCCATGGCGTCTTTGGAAAACTGACGATGAAATCCATTGTGATATTATCTCATTTCTACTCAGGAATAGCGAGGTTCTATAGCTCCCCGCCTGGTCGTTGGTGTTCGGCCTTTACTTGTTGACAAGTTATATACTACAATACAAAGGTTTCCATATCCTGTTTCATGTCGTGCCACCAAAAAGTGGTGCGCAAGTCCTTCTACATCTTGGTGCTCCCCGGATGTAAATAATACTTCGCATAGTAGGCTTCAGACATGATTTCTCTTCTGAGTTCTAGATCATTAGGTATTTACAATATTTCTTTTACTTACAATGTTCCACTCGCGTCTTCCACGAAGTCGGTCGCCTTCCCTGTCGAAATTAGCTCGTGCATCTTCTTCAGGAACATGTCGCCCTTTTGAGCGGACTTTATCTTTTTCCGCAAACTCGGTTCAAGTTGTAGTTGAGCCAGCTGCGTCCTTTAGCCTTGAACTCTGAGTTCGATGGCAATTGCCTCTATATCTTGTAGTACTCGGCCGTCTATTGTTAGTGAACCCATGAATTTCTGATTCAAAGTGTCCGCTACCACATTTCTTTTGCCTGGCGTGTAAGTGATCGTCAAGTCATAGTCCTTTATGAGTTCCAACCAATGTCTCTGCCATAAGTTTAATTCTCGTTGGGTAAAAAGATACTTGAGGCTCTTGTGATCCTTATAGATTTTGCAAACGACACCGTAGAGGTAGTATCACCATAATTTCAGCGCGAACATAATTTTCGCCAGTTCTAGATCATGTGTTGGATAATTCTTCTCGTGCGGCTTTAACTGCCTCAAAGCGTAAGAGATAACCTTATCTCATTGCATTAGAATGCATCCTAAGTCGAGTCCTGATGCATCATTATAAATCTGAAACCCTTCAGACCCTTCCGAAAGTACAAGGATTGGAGCTGAGATGAGCCATTTCTTTAACTCCTGAAAGCTAGTTTCACAGTCGCTGCTCCATACGAATGCGAATCTCTTCTGGGTGAGGCCAATCAGAGGCGATGCCACTCTCAAAAATTTCTTTATGAACCTGCAGTAGTAGCCAGCTAAGCCTAGAAAACTTTTAATCTCGCTTGCCGATGTAGGCTGCCTCCACTCTACGATCGCTTTAATTTTCTTTGGGTCAACCGAAACACTTTCTACCGAGATAACGTGTCCTAAGAATGACACACTACTCATCCAGAATTTGTACTTACTTATTTTAGCAAACAACTGATGATCTCGTAAGGTTTACAATACGATCTTCAAATGTTCCACGTGCTTTTCCTTGCCCTTTGAATATATAAGGATATCGTCAATGAACACGACTACAAATTTGTCTATGAAGGGTCGGAAGACTCTGTTCATCATATCCATAAATACGTCAAGAGCGTTCGTCAAACAGAATGGCATCACTAGGAATTCATAATGTTTGTATCTGGTTCGAAATGTTGACTTCGTCACATCCTCAAGCTGAATCTTTAGTTGGTGATAGCTCGACCAGAGATCAATCTTAGAGAACACCATTGCTCCCTGAAGTTGATCGAACGAAATATCTATCCGAGGCAACGGATACTGATTCTGCACCCTTTCTTTGTTTAGTTCCTGATATTCAATGCATAGATGTATCGATATGTCATTCTTTTTCACGAATAATACTGGAGCGCACTAGAGATAAACGCTTGGACGGATGTAGCCTCGATCTAACAATTCTAGTAATTGTACTTTGAGTTTTTTAAGTTCTGCTTGCGCCATCCTGTACGGTGCCTTTGATATCGGTTACTTATCCTAAACAGTATCGATCGTGAACTCTATCTCACGATATGGTGGCATTACGGGTAGCTCGTCTGGAAACACATCTAGAAAATCTGCCACGACGCCCGTCTGAGTCGCATTTGCACCTTCCTTACGAGTGTCTCTAACCGAAGCCAAGTACCCTTCGCAACCTGAAAACATCATGCGCCTTGCCGTTACCATCATTACTATCATTGATGTCTTTGATGTAGAGCCGCATGAATATGAGAACTCTATTCGTCATGTAGACGGAACATAACTATCTTCTCCGCACAGTCGATCATGGCATGGCATGCACCTAACCAATCCATGCCTAAGATTATATCGTACTCTGTGATGTCCAATACGATGACATCCATTGATAGCTTCTTTCCTCCGATGCAGAGATAATCGTTCCTACAAATTAAACTTACAGACATGTCCATTCCCGATGGGTTACTAATACAAAGTTTATATCTAACGATGTTGTAGCTAATTTACTTTCTTTAGCAAATTCAACAGATATGAAGCTATGTGTTGCACCCGAATCAAAAAGCACTATATCAGGTATATCTTTGTATAGTAATATACATGTTACAACTATGTTGGAAGCGAACGATTCCTCCTGACACAATGCATAGACTCTGTCTTGCACTCCTGGATGTTGATTCTGCCGGTTTACTGGCACCGCATTCGCATCTCAAAGTTGTGGTCCCCTATTCTGATTCGGAAAGTTCCTCAGAGGATTTTGATTCTGCACGTTGTTCCTTGAAGGATTTTGGTTCGTCCTCTCCACTTGACAGTCTTGTGCCCTATGGCCTATGCGACCATACATAAAGCATCCCCTTATACGACATTCGCTTGTTTTGTGCCCATCTTTATCGCATCTATTGCAATATCCTCCGTAGTGGGAACGCATGACTTCACTGAGTCTGTCAGTATCGTTAGGACGCTTATTAAAATTTTTGCGGACGACCGATCCCGACTTCTATGAACTGTGACTAAAGATTCGCTCGTTGTTCAAGGCAGACTCATAACACTCTCGGTAGGTCTCGTACCTTTGGTTCATGGCATCCCGACGAAGGTCGTCGTTCAGTCCCTGTTGGAAACGGTGGCACCACGACTGCTTTTTAGGTAGAAAGGCCCCAGAAAATTTTGCAAGCTTCGCGAAGGCTGAGTCGTAGGCATCCAGTGACATAGTGCCTTGTTTGAAGGCGGAGAATTTGTTCTCCTTTTGCTGGCGTATTATTCTAGGAATGTAATGTTCTACGAAGGCTTCCTTGAACATCTCCTATATGATTTTGAAGTTTGGGTTGACATTATAGATCCCTTGCTTGGTGGCCTCCCACCAACCATGTTCCCTCAGCTCTAACTGCACAGCTGCGCACGCTACTCGCTTTGACCCTCTGATGCCGATTAGGTTGAACAGCTTCTCTATCTTAGCTATCCATCCCATTAATACGTCGGTCTCGCTCCTCCCAGTGAAGGTTGGCGGGTGCATCATTGTGAACTCACTCGCCTTATAAGAAGATGACCTGCCAGAGAGATTGGTCTCTTCTTTCTCTTCTTCTTCCTCCTCTATAACTCGCGGCATTGGCACCATAGCGGCCGCGTTGGTGATGGGCACCAAAGTTGTGACTATTTGCATTATGGCATCCATTTGTTTCTGTTGCGCACCAAATTGAGCTTGGATCTGCGCTTGTTGGTCCGTCGCTTGCCTCTGCTGCACTTCCATCATATGAAACATCATTTCCGTTGTGTCGCTTGAACCCGCCCCTCCAGACTCTTTTGAGCTTTTTATTTTTTTCGGGATAACCGGAACACTGCTTGCAGCAACAGTGTTATTCTTCTTAGCCATCGCTACAAAAAAAGAGTAAACCAGTTAGTACTTCATAAATTATTTATGGGTTTACTATATGGGACTATTATTTCATGCAGCAACATATATCAAAAATATTCCTTCGAGAAAATTGTATCAAAACCTCAAGAAAACATTTTTGAAAAGTCTGAGGAAGTGAACCTAGTGCTCTAATACCACTTATCAAGCTCCGACTGCGTAAGGTCAATAATCGTCTCCCGGACGTGATATCGTGCGTGCCTAGGTTACACAACGTACAAGGCAAGAACGTATATTTTTTGATAATTTGTTTGAAACACAGAGTATAAGTCACTTTGTAGCAGAAATAGTGAGACGCATTATTTGAATAGGAAGAAACTTGTTTTTCATTCATAACTTGAAATATATTACATTCATATGAAGTATATTGCTTGAATCTTTTGAAAGATTTCTTAGACTTTGTACTTTGAGGAAAAAGCTTATCTTACTTATCTTATTCTGTCACCTTGATGTTCTATTCAGTCAGCTAATACAAATGAATATCAATCGACTGTTAACTGTATAACAAAAAGAACAAACAAGCTACTATGAATAATACTTGTTGTCCCATACATTACACCCTTCGTATAGAATGTGACAAAATACCTTCAAAATAAATTGGGCTTCATCTATACTTCAAAATAGGAAGAGCTTCACCTCGTCTCTTTGATATTCAGCTTCAGCCTAGTACCGTGCGCCATCCGCATTCCCGACACCTGAGATATTGGGTATTAGTACGCCTACTTGTACTGGTGAGTGGGACAAGCCCACTCGTCTAAACCGACGCTGCTTATAAGAAGGACACACGCATTTAATAGTATCTTGCTATTATGAACTAGAATGAATTTGCAGTTCATATTTCAGGCACATTTTTTTGAACCAGTAAGTTGAATATATAACGCACATATCGGTGATCGCTTATCCACCTGATGTGCGCATCCCTACATTGAAATATATATACTTACCCCTGCATAAGATAATACGTTAGCATGTGTTTCATCTTATAGGCGGTCATTGGTGATAATCGACACCATGAAGGACTTATTCTTGACATTTTGACGCGTCCTATCAGCCCGGGTAGCAAGCCCCGTTGAAGGTCCCGTAATGCCCACGTCGCAGCATGTTTCTTAATTTTCGCCTAGGTTGATTCAGTTCCAGTGCCCCGGATACCGTTTTAAGGAAACATCTTACCTTGTGCATAAGTTGTCCATGACCATGCGAATGCGTGAACAGTTTATTTATGAAACATATGCATGCCACGAAGCAGAATTAAGCAATAGTATTTATGAACTCATGCACTGATTCAATCTTTCCTCTAAGCCATATATTCTGATTTGGAAACCCGTAGGCACCAAATACTCTGAGGCATCATGCCAAAATCAATCTTGAGATATTATATCCCTTCTTAACAGTTTTGTGGTTTGAACTACAACTGTCGGCTCCGCGTATGAAGCTTAAGTTATAGGTCGCACATGAATACGATCGACGATTACAGTTATTCCATGTTCTATTCCTTAGAGGTAAGCATGCATTTTGGCTAATATTTATATATTTACATCTAACCGGGCATCGTCGATATGAACGTATTCGAGGCAAACTATGTGTTTACGTGACCGAGTAGAGAAGAAGTGACCGAACCACCCACCGATTAGAGAATGTGCCGAGTAAGGAGACACTCTTTGCTATAATTAAACTTTAGCTGTGCGCGTTCTTGCAATGGCACCCGCATTATGTTAGAATCCATTCTCAACCATCCTAGCTAATTCCTTAGAAAATAAAAGAAGACAACGCAAAAATACTTCATCCAAAGCCTCACAACGAAAATATTTAAGAAAAGTAACAGCCGACTGGTCCCGTCAAAGGGACGCTTATATGGAGCTCACTCGTCGAGACGCAGTCTGTTGTATCTAGGACTTATTCCAACAGAAGCCAAACCATGAGTTGGAATGATTCTCGTTTATTCGTCCGCCACAATTCAATGCCGAAATGGTCATTTTTATATTAAGTTCAGATTTTGAGTCAAACTAGCCCCAAGATCATTACGTAGTGCGTCGTCCGGTCTGATAGGGGGTGGGGAACTACAACGACTATAAACAATATTTAGAGCATATCATTTAGATTCAGAATCACATAGTTTTGATCTGATCACAATTCTCGACGTGTTAGAATATTTCATAGAACTTTATCACAAAATAGGTGTTACTAATGACATGTTCAAGGTGATGAATTCTGCTTCTATAGTAATTATAAATAATTAACATGTTTGAAACAAGAAGTGATACATAATGTAACAATATGAAATGCTTTAAAATTGCCTTCTTAATGCTTATCATTGTCCTTGCTTACTTATTATCTGATATACTTATTTATTTCCTATTATAAATTGTTCATGTTATGTCAATTTGTGTCCTTGATATTCGTGATCGTTCTGATTCTTACTTCTTCTTTTCCATATATATCATGATAGGGTCATAGACCTGTAGATTTGTTTGAGTATATGGATTGCATTGTTGGCATTAACATGTCTTACTTTTGGACATACTACCTAGGACGGTATACCACTGGTATGTTGATATGAGTCAATTAGGACACCAACTAGTATATCTTGATTGTCGAATTGACACAATACATGACCAATTGCTAGTGGTTTATTTTTTGCTTTCCTAACTTGTCAGATGGAATTTTTTGTGAGTGAGACGATGATCGCTAGTTCTATTGCCTTGACCGACATACTTGTTCATGCTAGACTTGTACGGATGGATGTGTTTCCTTCTAATCACTTGGTGATATCTTTTTCTTGTATTTGGCATATATATTGATTTGAGTTAATTGATAATGACTAGCTTGAATCACATAGTTGCATTACAAGGAAGAATCTATAGTTTCATCATGACCGTGTTTTACTACTAATTGATTAAGAGAGAAAGATCTACCAGTCCCTAGGGTGCTACATCCCACATTGATTGAGTAATTTAGTGTAGGGTTAAGTTCCTCTTATGCCCTCGAGATGTTGTACATTGTTACTTTTTCTTGGCGACTGAAATCTAGATTTGCGACGATGTATAATAGCTTGATCCCTGAGCATGTTAAGAATAGTTTTCAAGCTTGATTTTATTAGAATATATTATGATGAGATTCTCAACTACATTATTAGTTAGGCTAAAATCTAGGTAGCTAATTGCAGTAAACCTTAGGATTTGTAGTGCCCCGCTCCTAGCGATGATACTATGTTGACTTGTGGCTAGTATAACTTAGTCGAAACTGGCTTGATTAGGGAAACCTTTCGGCATCTAATCGATCAGGATAAATGCATTGGAATCCTATACCTTTATGTTAGAATAAGTCCAAAATACAAGGAATTGTATCTTGGGGAAGAGTATTCCTATACCTTTTTATTGTTGTTTTTATTGCATGATTTTGCTTTTTGGTTTTAATGAATCCATTCTCGTTGTCTTTTTCGATAAATACTTTCAATGTTCACTTCCATCGATTTTTGCATTCATTTTGAGAATTCTGAGAGAAATAGAAAAGAAATATAAGAGAAGCATATTGATCCGAGGTTTGTGTTATTATAGGAGGACGCATAATTGAGGCTTGATCGTTGTAAATTAATTCTCCTTCTCTCAGCAATTCTCTAATCGGTTGATGATTTTGGCCTTTCTTTCCTTTTTCTTTACACCTAATAAAAAAAGTGTCTTCTCCGGCTTAGGCTATTTAAGAGGAGGGATCACACTATGGACAGGCTCACGCTTCGATCGGCTAGCTCTTACTATTACTTGACTAGTGCTAAAAGTCTTTCTTTTGTGAATTGACTCTGCTAGTGGGATCACCATAGAGATAGCATGGAAAAAGCCATTTTCTCTAATCGGTGGGTGATTTTGGACTTTCTTTCCTTTTCCTTTACGCCCTAATAAAAAAAAGCCTCTTTGTTTCCTTTCATATCCTTACGATCGATGATGCCTTAGTAAAAGTAAAACATAAAAGAAGCTACAAGATGTTATTATTGTTAATAATATAAATTGTTGGTATATTAGAATATTCTTGGTATATTTGTTAGGATATTAGAATAAACTACAGGAGATTTTAATGGGGTATTAATATAAGATAAAGGGTTGTAAGGCTATAAATAGCAAAGAGATTATCAATAAAATATATAACAATTACTCCAAAATATTCTATATGGTATCAGAGCCCAAACCCTAGCCACCACCTCCCAAACCCTAGCCGCCACCACAGCCACCGCTGCCACACAGTCCGTCGCCACCACTGTCGTGCCGCCCTCCACCACCGCTGCCATACCGCTCGCCCGCCACCACCGTCGCCGCTCGTCCGCCACCGCGAAGCCGCGACTCCCACGGAGCCTTCTGCCACGGTTCCTGGCATCTCCCATGGGTCATTCCAGATGTTGACATCGAAGGCCTAGATCTGATAGAAGAGAGACATGATCGGGTCTAGGAGAGGATGAAGAGGGCGAAGGTGAATCGTGGGACGAGTGTGAGATGATCGGAGGATCGATGGAAAAGATCATCAAGAAGTTGGACTCTTCGGAGGTCACAACGTTGATGAAGTTGATAAAACTATTGGCTGTTGAGAGCGCGACACGAACATTGGCGAAGTTGTAGCTTTCATCCATCTATCTGAAGCTTGATGGACCGGCCACCTACCTGAGTTGGTCACGACGGGTGAGGAGAACCCTCGCAAGGAAGAACCTGGAGGTTTTCTTGTCAGGAGAGAAGACAGAGCCGGATGAGAGATCGTTAGGACGCGAAGAGTGGAAGTCCACTCATATGGTGGTATACATTTGGCTCCTCAATTCTTTAGTCCAGTCGATCGCCGCCATAGTGGATGGTCTTGAGATGGTGAAAGACTGGGAGAAGTTGAGGAGAACCTACGATGGTGTAGGGAATAACTTTAGGGTTTTCCAGATCAAGGGGGAGATCGATGACACCGTACAGGAAGAGAAGATGGTACAGGAGTATGCCACAGATTTGGAGCGTCTGTGGTTGGATTATGATCACTTCTCCGATCGGGCGAGCTGTGAGGACCCGAAGTGTAATGAAAGACATGTATGTTTGCAGGAGAGGACGATGAAGTTTCTTAAGGGGCTGACTGCAGTGTTTTCTCATAGGATAGCACTACTTCTAGCCCAACCGAAGATTCCTACACTTGAGGAGGCTATCTCGGCCATGATCGAGGAGAAGACTCGTATCAAGCTACATGCAGGGACATGTGGTCCTCCTTAAGTGAAGACAGCACTGGCGGTTGCTAATTCAGGCGGCACAGGACCTAAGGGAGACCCCCGGTAGTACTATAACTGCAGAGAGGTGGGCTATCTGAGGTATGCTTGCACCAAACCACCCAAGGAGGGAGATTCATGTGGCGGACGTGGACAGTTTGGAGGACATGGCCATGGTCGTGGGTGTCGACGGGGTGGTCGAGGAGGTTATCGGCGAACCTGCTTGGAGCAGAAGGCGAGGATGGAGCTAATAATGTCTATACTGAGGAGGATTAGGAACTATTGGACATGCTGGAAGTACTCACGAGAAAGCAAAGAGCGTCAAGCATTGGAGACAGGAGGAGTGGGACTGAGGAGGCGTCCACCTCAGTCTTCGCCAGAGGCAACGCTGTCATGTATGCCCATCCATCGGAAGGTACTGATGACTCATTCGCCCTTGCATCTATGTCTTTCCTTAGATCGTCGGACTAGATTTTTTATTCGGGTGCATCTCGACACGTGACAGGGAATGCTAATGAGTTCTCTTCCTACACTCACCTAGCATCTGTAGACATCATTCAAATAGCCGATAGTACTTTTCAGCCAGTGGTCGGTATGGATACTGTCGATTGTACAGGTTTAGTAAGATTATCCAATATTTTACATGCTCCTTCTTTTTCAGTCATTATTTTGTTTATTAGTTCTATAATCCTCCAACTAAAATGTATTGTCTCTTTTGATATTCCTAAGGTGATCTTCCAGGAAAAGGAGACGGGACGAAGACTTGGGACTGGCACTTGGCATGACGGACTGTGGTACCTGGATCAGGAAGGACTGGATTCAGCATTGGTGTCTGTGGCAAAAAAGACAGGAATGAGAGGACCAAATATGAGTTCCATGGATATACTGATACTCCATCACAAGTAGTTGAGGCATTCCTCTTTTGATATTTTGAGTAGGTTGTATCAATATATTTATGAGAAGGTAAATAAGGAGAAACTAGTATGTGATGCATGTAATTTAGGCAAACTTACTAGGAGCTCATATGTTGTTGCAGGCCATAGGAGCTCTTCTATTTTTGATATTATATATTCTGGTGTCTGGGGGCGTGCGCCACAACTACTATTAATGGTTACAAGTATTTTATCTCTTTTATTGATTGTTCCTCTCATGTCATCTGGCTATATTTGATGAAGAATAAGAGTGAGGTATTTGCCTGTTTCCAGAACTTTCATAAACATGTCAAGACTCAGAACAGAGCAGTGGTGACGGTACTAAGTTCTGACAATGAAACAGAGTATACTAACAAAGCACTTTAGGAATACTTGTCAGCCCAATGGATACATCATCAGACCACCTGTGCATACTGTAATCCCCCTGATTTTCATAAATTTAAAATTTGGATTTTTCTGAATTTTCTGGGATTTTTGGAATTTTCCAGGATTTTTCTGTAATTAAATACCAGTGTTTTAATTATTGAAGGATTTTTAATTGATATTAAATGATATTAAAATATTATGAAAATAATATTTTATGGTGTAAAATAGAAAACCAGACATAGGATAATTTTCCGGGAATTTATTGGACCCCGGATGAATTTTTAAAGCCCTAAATACTAATTAAATATTAAATCAATTTTAAACCCAAATAAACCGGGTTTATTTAACTGAACCGGACCGGGTTTTATTTTTAAACCCAATCGGGTCGGATCCGGGTCTAACCCAGACCCGAACCCGACCCGTATTTTCATTTCGGATCGGGCCGGATCCGTAGACCCGACCCGACCCGCCATCAAACCCGACCCGCTATCTCATCTTCCCCATTCAGCCGAACCGACCCCGACTTCTCGGTTTCCGCCGCCGGAAACGCCCGCCGCCGGCCGACTGCCCCGCTTCCCCTACCTGCAACCGCCAGAGACGCTCCGCTTCCTCTCCCCGCTCACCGGACGCCGACTCTCCACCTCCCTCGACGGCTATATAAAGCCCTAAACCCGCCTCTTCGGCCAATCCTCCCCCACCGTGCCCTAGCTCCAACGCCTCCCTCCGCCGTGTCATCCCCCGCAGACACCTCGCCGCGACGCCGCCACCGCCCTGCTGCCCAGCCCACCTCGCCAGCGCCGCAGCCACCTCCCTCCTCCTCCCTATCCTCCGCTGCCTCCGGCTCCTCAGACCCCGCAGCAGACCCAGCCGCCGTCCAGCCTTCCGTGCGACGCCGTCCGGCCGTTCGAGAGCCGCCGAGCCAGGCCGCCGCCCTCCGCTGCAGAAGCCCTAAGCTGGACACGAATCGGACACAGCAGGACACAGAAGACCCGGACACGAGAAAACCCTAACCCTAATTTTGAACAGTGTCGGACACAGTGCACAGGACACGAGGACTCGGTTTTTCAAGACCCACTTCAGGTAACCGTAACTTTTGACTCGTAGCTCGGAATTCAGTTCCGTAAATTGTGTTGCGAACCCTGCGTGACCCTTTCGGTGCCCGGACAAACCGTTCGGGGCATCGCGTCCTATGGTGATCGCACACCGCGATCCAAAAACAGGAAAAACCAGACCCTGTTTCACCCCGGAATCGAGTACGCCCCGCCAAACGGGACGACTTGGTCACGTGCGGTCTTCACCGATACGTCAGCGTCGTTGATACGGACGTGTGGGCTTTCGTAGAAGCTGATTCGGATGTGCGTGCACACCGAAATCAGTGCGTATCCGCGGACAACGCCCCGTATCCGTACTTTATGTTTCTCGCTGTAACTTAGTGTACACAAGTCAGATCGAGACGAAACTTGCGCCATCGGACTTGTAGCAATACGCTGGTCCTGTGGGTCAAGTTTGGTTCGATTCTGAGAACGTTGACAAAATCGTGTGTCGTGGGCCCCACAGGCTCCACTCGACGGGCGATTTTGAGAACGGCTCATCGGAATCCAATTCTGGAAGTTCCGTTGGGTTCGTATCATCGTTCCTGACCTGTTGACACTAAGTTGGACTATTTTTGAGACCTTTGACCCTAGCGCGTTCTTCGGTGCAAAGCGGCCCATAATTGGACCCCGTCTTGACCCGAAAATGACGTTTTTGTCCTTGTCTCCAAATTGGACTCAAGGACAGGCGTTCCTAGCTGATTGAAGTGTTCTGGACCTGATGGTGATGTCTATTTCAGCAACCGGAGTACTGCTTGGAAATCCAGCTGAAGCCAGAGCAACATTTGGAACAGGAAATCCAGGCAAGTGTACCTTGCCATTAAATGCAGTATTTAATTCATTTTGAATCTCTTGCTCTAATTTCTGTGACTGTGGTACTTGCCCTATCAAGTAAATTATTCCCAGGACACCTGACACAAGCATGATACAGAATCTTCCTGATTATTCAAGGGGGGTTTGTATAAGATATAGATTTTATGATTTAAGCTTTAGAACTTAATAAATGACTGACTGCATTAGTTTCAATCTTGCGTAACATGAACATTGAGATCTGTGACGTGAGATTCATTGGGTGGGGAGAGTATTACCATATCAAGGCTGATTATATTATATATATCTGGTTATCTGGAAGTGTCCTAGTCTCTGACACAGAGCTTTGGCACCTGTACTGGCCCTTCGAGAATCACTGCTATGGTTTCTTATCACTGATCCTGTAGTAGTCTCAGCCTGAGTATGAATAATAACTCTCACTTGCATGATCACTTAGCTGGTTTTAATTATTTAACTGGATTTGTTTGATAGTAACATCGGCATACCACTGTCTTAAACTTATTAATTTCTTGTGCTTCTCTTGTGATTAACATTTTGGTTGACTTGCATGCTCATTCACTGTATTATGGCTCGTATTCTTCTGTACCTTGTTGCATCCCTCTGAGGACCTGGTTTTGTTCTCCAGTTATAGCAGACGAGATCTACCCTGAGGTGTACGGAACAGGGGCACTACTCGGAGCAGTACCTGAACCTGAGGACGAGGTGACCGCTGAGGACTTCTCCTGAACAACTGCTTCACCATGCTCAGTCATTTAGTCTTTATTTTCTTGTTTCATTAAACTCTCTATTTCCTGTTTAATTGAACTCTTTTTCCTGTCTTTGAGAACTTATGTAACAGACTTAATATCGGATTGTTCTCCGATTTTATTTACTTTGTCTGGTTGTAACTTAATATTTCTTTTGCTGAAGTTGATATCTTATATCTGTGGATGAGAATAGTAGACCCCGACTGATGTAATACAGCTTAAGTATGCCCGATGGATCCATTAAATTGGGTTTGTCCATCGGTGCATGCTGCTGGCCATAATCATGTGCTCAGTCCCTCGACATTTTGGGACTGGGGCGTGACATGGTTTGTGTGGTGGCCCATGCAGGTCAACGACTAAATTGTTCTGTTTCAACTTAGGGACCGAACAGACCTGCAATAATAATAGGATAAGTTTTTAGGATCTCATCCACTTGCTTGTAAACGTTCTTGATATCTGTATCGTGTTCATTTTTGAATTTGCATCTTGCCTTGATTCCTGTGCGCCTCTTATAGTTTATTTTGATGCAGAGAAATGGATTCACAAACAAATGACGGAATACCAGCAAGAACACCAGTAGGTGCTGAAGTCACTTACGGAGAAGATGAAGTGACGCTGTTGAGTGGAGATCCCTCTACTCACCGAAGCAGACAAGCAGATCCGCAATCATCTAGATTTCGGTGTGATGATATTCCACCTCCGCCCCAGTTCACTCCTCAGATGCCTGTCTTCCCACCAGGCCAAGCAATGGACGGACAGCAGATGTTCCAGATGTTCTTCACAATGATGCAAGCTCAGCAACAAGTCCAAACTGAAGCCCAACGTCGCGAAGCTGAGTACTTGAGGAACAGTCTAGTAAATGCACTGGAGCAGGCCAACCTACCAGCTAGACGACATCCGACGGGCTCTATCACAGACTTCCGCCAACTGAAGCCCCGTACTTTCTCTGGCAAGGAGGGACCAACAGAAGTGCATGAATGGCTCACCAACATTCGGCATCAATTAGAAGCAGCTGAGCTTCCCCAAGATCGTTGGATGACTGCCGTCAGAATGCAATTGACGGACAATGCTCATCACTGGTGGCTATCCGAAGAGACCAGGCTCGGACCAGACCGAGTTACTTGGGAAGAGTTCTCCAGACTCTTCCAGGAGATGTACATACCTGCTATCGCTCGATCAGAACTGAGGGACAAGTTCAATCGCCTCACTCAGGAAGCTATGACGGTAGAAGAGTACAACGCCGAGTTCATTCGTCTGAGTCGCTTCGCTCCTACCTTGATCCCGACAGAAGTAGAGAAGGCCGAGAAGTTTTTCGACGGACTCAACTTCGAGCTACAGAAGCTGATTGGATCTGTCGCACCAACTTCGTACACGGACGTCCTTGCTGCAGCTCGACGCATGGAGCGCGTCACCAGGAGAGAAACCAGTCTGAAGAGGCCTTCCACATCAGTACCAGCCAGAGCAAACAATGGAGAAGCTGCCAAGAAACCTCATCTGCAACAAGCACCACAGGGATCTGCATCCAAAACCCTGGCTCTTCCTACTTGTTATTACTGCGGCAAAATAGGCCATGTTGAGAAGGAGTGTAGACGTAAGCACGGACTGTGCTTAGGTTGCAGATCCAGACAGCATGCAGTGAAGGACTGCCCTGATCGTAGGGAAGCACCAAGGGCGAACCAACAAGCTCTACCAGCACCAGGAGGACAACAACCAAGGCCACCCATGGCACATCAAGCAGCACCCTACCAGCAAGTCCAGCAACATCAGAGAGCACCACCTCAAGGACGCGGCCAAGTTTTTGCGATGACTGTGGGAGACGCGCAGAACCAAGGAGTTGCTAATGCGAGTAAGTCTTTGTAGTTGTTTCGTTTCTAGCATTTCTATAGTTTGTGCCTGCTGGTTCGTGACCCCAGACTTGACCTGATAACTTAACCTAATAATTCTAACTTGTTAATAATTGATAACCTAAGTGTTAACCTAGAAATTTTGAATTTGATAATAACCTAGAATTGTTAACTTGATAAGTTTTGAAATATAACCTGGTTTTCTAAAACAGTAATTTTCTAAGATTTCCCACATTTGGGAAATTGCATAACTTCTATTGCATAGGGAAATGATTTTTCCTATGAGTTCAAGCCCTGAACCTTGATTTTCTTTATTGTATTGTGATTCAAATAAAATTGGTAACCGTGTCATCTCTGTTGACCGGATATTCTTTGATTGCGAGGACGCAATCCTCTTAAGGGGGGTATATTGTAATCCCCCTGATTTTCATAAATTTAAAATTTGGATTTTTCTGAATTTTCTGGGATTTTTGGAATTTTCCAGGATTTTTCTGTAATTAAATACCAGTGTTTTAATTATTGAAGGATTTTTAATTGATATTAAATGATATTAAAATATTATGAAAATAATATTTTATGGTGTAAAATAGAAAACCAGACATAGGGTAATTTTTCGGAAATTTATTGGACCCCGGATGAATTTTTAAAGCCCAAAATACTAATTAAATATTAAATCAATTTTAAACCCAAATAAACCGGGTTTATTTAACTGAACCGGACCGGGTTTTATTTTTAAACCCAATCGGGTCGGATCCGGGTCTAACCCAGACCCGAACCCGATAGCCCGAACCCGACCCGTATTTTCATTTCGGATCGGGCCGGATCCGTAGACCCGACCCGACCCGCCATCAAACCCGACCCGCTATCTCATCTTCCCCATTCAGCCGAACCGACCCCGACTTCTCGGTTTCCGCCGCCGGAAACGCCCGCCGCCGGCCGACTGCCCCGCTTCCCCTACCTGCAACCGCCAGAGACGCTCCGCTTCCTCTCCCCGCTCACCGGACGCCGACTCTCCACCTCCCTCGACGGCTATATAAAGCCCTAAACCCGCCTCTTCGGCCAATCCTCCCCCACCGTGCCCTAGCTCCGATGCCTCCCTCCGCCGTGTCATCCCCCGCAGACAACTCGCCGTGACGCCGCCACCGCCCTGCTGCCCAGCCCACCTCGCCAGCGCCGCAGCCACCTCCCTCCTCCTCCCTATCCTCCGCTGCCTCCGGCTCCTCAGACCCCGCAGCAGACCCAGCCGCCGTCCAGCCTTCCGTGCGACGCCGTCCGGCCGTTCGAGAGCCGCCGAGCCAGGCCGCCGCCCTCCGCTGCAGAAGCCCTAAGCTGGACACGAATCGGACACAGCAGGACACAGAAGACCCGGACACGAGAAAACCCTAACCCTAATTTTGAACAGTGTCGGACACAGTGCACAGGACACCAGGACTCGGTTTTTCAAGACCCACTTCAGGTAACCGTAACTTTTGACTCGTAGCTCGGAATTCAGTTCCGTAAATTGTGTTGCGAACCCTGCGTGACCCTCTCGGTGCCCGGACAAACCGTTCGGGGCATCGCGTCCTATGGTGATCGCACACCGCGATCCAAAAACAGGAAAAACCAGACCCTGTTTCACCCCGGAATCGAGTACGCCCCGCCAAACGGGACGACTTGGTCACGTGCGGTCTTCACCGATACGTCAGCGTCGTTGATACGGACGTGTGGGCTTTCGCAGAAGCTGATTCGGATGTGCATGCACACCGGAATCAGTGCGTATCCGCGGACAACGCCCCGTATTCGTACTTTCTGTTTCTCGCTGTAACTTAGTGTACACAAGTCAGATCGAGACGAAACTTGCGCCATCGGACTTGTAGCAATACGCTGGTCCTGTGGGTCAAGTTTGGTTCGATTCTGAGAACGTTGACAAAATCGTGTGTCGTGGGCCCCACAGGCTCCACTCGACGGGCGATTTTGAGAACGGCTCATCGGAATCCAATTCTGGAAGTTCCGTTGGGTTCGTATCATCGTTCCTGACCTGTTGACACTAAGTTGGACTGTTTTTGAGACCTTTGACCCTAGCGCGTTCTTCGGTGCAAAGCGGCCCACAATTGGACCCCGCCTTGACCCGAAAATGACGTTTTTGTCCTTGTCTCCAAATTGGACTCAAGGACAGGCGTTCCTAGCTGATTGAAGTGTTCTGGACCTGATGGTGATGTCTATTTCAGCAACCGGAGTACTGCTTGGAAATCCAGCTGAAGCCAGAGCAACATTTGGAACAGGAAATCCAGGCAAGTGTACCTTGCCATTAAATGCAGTATTTAATTCATTTTGAATCTCTTGCTCTAATTTCTGTGACTGTGGTACTTGCCCTATCAAGTAAATTATTCCCAGGACACCTGACACAAGCATGATACAGAATCTTCCTGATTATTCAAGGGGGGTTTGTATAAGATATAGATTTTATGATTTAAGCTTTAGAACTTAATAAATGACTGACTGCATTAGTTTCAATCTTGCGTAACATGAACATTGAGATCTGTGACGTGAGATTCATTGGGTGGGGAGAGTATTACCATATCAAGGCTGATTATATTATATATATCTGGTTATCTGGAAGTGTCCTAGTCTCTGACACAGAGCTTTGGCACCTGTACTGGCCCTTCGAGAATCACTGCTATGGTTTCTTATCACTGATCCTGTAGTAGTCTCAGCCTGAGTATGAATAATAACTCTCACTTGCATGATCACTTAGCTGGTTTTAATTATTTAACTGGATTTGTTTGATAGTAACATCGGCATACCACTGTCTTAAACTTATTAATTTCTTGTGCTTCTCTTGTGATTAATATTTTGGTTGACTTGCATGCTCATTCACTGTATTATGGCTCGTATTCTTCTGTACCTTGTTGCGTCCCTCTGAGGACCTGGTTTTGTTCTCCAGTTATAGCAGACGAGATCTACCCTGAGGTGTACGGAACAGGGGCACTACTCGGAGCAGTACCTGAACCTGAGGACGAGGTGACCGCTGAGGACTTCTCCTGAACAACTGCTTCACCATGCTCAGTCATTTAGTCTTTATTTTCCTGTTTCATTAAACTCTCTATTTCCTGTTTAATTGAACTCTTTTTCCTGTCTTTGAGAACTTATGTAACAGACTTAATATCGGATTGTTCTCCGATTTTATTTACTTTGTCTGGTTGTAACTTAATATTTCTTTTGCTGAAGTTGATATCTTATATCTGTGGATGAGAATAGTAGACCCCGACTGATGTAATACAGCTTAAGTATGCCCGATGGATCCATTAAATTGGGTTTGTCCATCGGTGCATGCTGCTGGCCATAATCATGTGCTCAGTCCCTCGACATTTTGGGACTGGGGCGTGACACATACATTCCAGCACAGAGTGGAGTGGAAGAAAGGAAGAACATACACCTTCTGGAGGTGGCAAGGAGCATGATGATAGCCATGAATGTCCCACAGAGTCTGTGGGGGCATGCAGACTTGACAGCAGCTCGATTGATCAATAAGATGCCTCTGAAGGTACTGGGATGGATGTCTCCATGTGAGATATTGCAAAAAAAATAATAGTGGGATACTCCAACTAAATTTTTTTGGCTACGTATGTTTTGTGAAGGACAACAGACCGTCTGTTGGGAAACTTGACGCCAGAGCAGTCAAGTATGTATTTGTGGCCTATTTGGCGACTCAGAAGGGGTACGTGTGCTGGAGCCCAGTAAAGAAAAAAAAGTTTGTGAGCATGAATGTTTACTTCAGGAAGTTGAGCCATACTACCATCAGGAGGGAACCTCATCCATGACCAACTCAACTGATACTGAGAGTATGAGGCGAGAGAGGAAGATTGGTGAGAGTATGGTGACCGATTTAGGAGTATGGAATGGAGGAATGTTTGAGGAAGAACATGAGAGTGAAGAGGAATAGGGGGAGGCGATGAGAGGTGTTAGGCCCACGTATTAGGGGGAGTTACTTACCTACAGCAGGAAGGAAAGCTAACTGCAGGACCAGTACCTATAGTACCAGTGCCAAGTCCCTTGCCTGCGTCCGTCTCAACTCCTGCGACACCTACAACACCACCACCAGATTTTTCTTCAGGTGATATCATTCTTCCTACTTCTCCCACACCATTATCAGTACGGAGGACCACTCGCAGCAATACGAGAAATTCTCCTAATAGATATGGTTGGGACATTGCTCAGTTTGTTTCATATAATAATATCTCTTCTTCTCATGGAGCATTTATTGCATCTTTGGATAGTATTACTGTACCTAACAATTGGCAAATTGCCAAGAACGATCCAAAGTGGAAAGTGACGATGCACGAGGAGTTAGGCGCTCTTAAGAAGAACCACACTTGGGAACTGGTAAAATTGTCAGAGGGCAAGAGGGTAGTCGGATGCAAGGGGATCTTTACTATGAAGCAAAACCCAGATGGAAAAGTAGAGTGCTACAAGGCTCGACTGGTGGCAAAAGGATACAGTCAGGCGTACGACATTGACTATGATGAGACCTTTGTACCAGTGGCGAAGATGAGCACCATCAGGACCCTGATTTCTTTGGCAGCGAATGGTAGATAGAAGATACACCAACTGGATGTGAATAATGCGTTTCTTCATGGGGATCTAGTGGAGGAAGTGTACATGGAGATACCACCAGCTGCAAGGATAAGACAGTGGGCAAGGTCTGCAGGTTGAAAAAGTCCCTTTATGGACTGAAGCAGTCTCCTCGAGCGTGGTTTGACAGATTCAGGAGGGAGATAATAGGGATGAGATATCAGCAGATCAATGTTGATCATAGTATATTTTTTCGTCAGAGTGGAGGCCACATCACCATGATTGCGGTGTATATGGAATATATGATTATCACAAGAGATGATGAGCTAGAGATTGCCCGACTAAAGGGGAAGCTCGGTAAGGAGTTCGAGGTGAAGGACCTTGGCCTTCTTCGGTTCTTCCTTGGGATTGAGATTGCTCAAGAAGCAGAGTAGATTTTTTTTCTCAGAGGAAGAATGCGCTGGACCTTCTCACAGAGACATGGATATTGGGATGCAGACCTGCAGCGACGCCTATCAACCAGGGGTTCAAGCTATGTGCTGAGGATGGAGAACCAATTGACCTAGAAAGATACCAGAGACTGGTGGGCAAGTTGATCTATTTGAGCCACACACGTCCTGATATATATTTTGCAATGAGTGTGGTAAGCCGCTGTAAACCCCCTGAATTTTCAAATTATTAAATCTCGGATTTTTTCCAATTTTCTGGAATTTTCTGGGAATTTTCTGTAATTAAAAATCAAGGTTTTTAATTAATAAATAATTTTTAATTGGCAATAAATAATATTAAAATATCATGAAAATAACATTTTTGGGTGTAAAATGGAAAACTGGACTTAGGATAATTTTTCTGAATTTTTCTGGACCTCAGACCTATTTTTAAATGCCTAAAAACCAATTTTTATTAATTATTTATTTAATTAACTATTTCTATTATATTATTATTATTATTATTTATATCATTTCTATTATTCCAGCCCAGCAGCCCGGCCCGGCCCATTGGGCCCGAGCCCGGCCCAGCCCCCTCGCGGGTCGGGTCGGATCCGCCAGACCCGCCCGACCGCGACCCGAAACCCGCACGACCGATTCCCCCATCCCCCACGCCGCCCGACTCTTCCGGCGAGCTCCGCGCGCAGCGCCGCCCGCTCCGGCCGGCTCGCCCCGCTCTCCGCGGCCACGTCCCCCCTCTCGCCCCGCCTTGGCCGGCCTCCTCCGCCCTATTAAATCCCCCCCCCCTCTTCTTCTTCCTCCTCCAACTCCGACCCTAACCCTAACCCTAACCCTAGCCTCCTTCTCCGGCACCCCCCCAGCCGGCGAGCCACCACCCACTCGCCTCGACCGCCCGCCGCTGCCACCCTCCTCTGCTCCTCCTCCGCTGTCTCAGACACCGCCAGCAGCTCGAGGTCGACCGCAGCAGCCGGACACGCGAGCAGCCGACTCCGGCCGCCCCTCCTTCCCGCGCGCCGCCGTCCACCGACTCCGCCCAGCCCCGGCGAACCTTCCCCGGCCCTCTCCGGCCCCCCTCCGGCCGGCCCCCGCCGTTTACGGCCATCCGCAGAACCGAAACCCTAATTTCCCCGATTCCTCGTGTCGTGTCGGACACGACACGGACACAAGATATCCCTGTTTCTCGAGCCAGTTCAGGTACTCGTATCTTGCACCCTGTATCTCCGTTTTCGATTCTGTAAATTTCTACGCGAAGCCTGTATGACCCTCTCGGTGTCCGGATAAACTGTTCGGGGCATCGCGTCCTGTGGTGATCGCACACCGCGATCCAAAAACAGGAAAAACCAGACCCTGTTTCACCCCGGAACTGAGTACGCCCCGCCAAACGGGACGACTTGGTCGCGTGCGGTCTTCACAGATACGTACGCGTCGTCGATACGGACATGTGAGATTTCACGGAAGCTGATTCGGGTGTGCGTGCACACCGAAATCAACGCGTATCCGCGGACATCACCCCGTATCCGCCTTTTCTGCAATTTACCCTAACTTCTTGTACACTTGTCGGATCGAGACGAAACTTGTGCCATCGGACTCGTAGCGATACGCTGGTCCTGTGGGTCAAGTTTGGTTCGATTCTGAGAACGTTGACGAAATTGCGTGTCGTGGGCCCCACAGGCCCCGCTCGACGGGCGATTTTGTGTTCGGCTCATCGGAATCCAAATCTGGAAGTTCCGTTGGGTTCGTATCAGCGTTCCTGACCTGTTGACACTAAGTTTGGTAAATTTGGAGACCTTTGACCCGGACACGTTTTTCGGTGCAAAGTGGGCCCACCGGCGGACCCCGTTTTGACCCGAAACTGTCGTTTTTGCCCTTGTCTCCAAATTGGACCCAAGGACAGGCATTTCTAGCTATTTGACATCTTCTGAGCATGATGGTAATGTCTATTTCAGCTTTTGGACTCATCTCTGGAAATTCTCCGAGAGCCAAAATTAATCAGATCCAAACAGCAGGCAAGTACCTGCACTTCAAGTTAATCTTTATATATTGTGATAATTAATTCCCTGCTCTACTAGTACCCTTGATGATTACACGTAGTGTTAGAATTCTGGATTTTATGTCTTGGATACTGTATTTCATGTCTTGTTTTCATGTCGGGTGGGAGAATACTGAAAGGCATGTAGTTACCCTGACCCTTGCCATGTTTAATAGCTGTTGGTACAAGACTGTCCATCAGCCGGATCTCGATTATTCATGATTAATAGCCGTCTATGACGGCCGGTTTAACCCTATAAACCCCTATATGCCAACTAGGTATTCTAAATACACAAGTTCACACACATAGTTTCTTGTCTTGTTACAGTTCCTATTGCCTGGTTGTAATTCATTTTCCTGTCACCTTGTTCCTGTTTTACTCATGTCCCTGTCTTACAGCAATTAACTCTTAGTTATTGTTACTATTTATTTATACATATCCTCAACATGATACCTGTCAGTTCTTTTTAATTGTCATGAATATTTAGTTTAATCTTGTTGTGCATTGTGTACCTTGCTCCTTTCCTGACTGGATCCGTTATTTTAGGCGATGATGAGGACTTTGCCCCTACCTATTATGGCCCCTATGAGTTAGCAGGTGACACATTGAGGAGCCGGTTCCCACTCCGGAGACTACCTTTGAGGAGGAGTAGCCAGTTAGTTATTATTTTATTTCCTTTCAGCACATACTCGGGTTTGTCCCCGATTTATCTTCTGGCTTGTATTAACTGTGGTTTAGTTGTCACAGATTAAATATTATGAAATCTTAGCATT
Organism: Iris macrosiphon; assembly: GCA_036927795.1. Lineage (NCBI taxonomy): Eukaryota > Viridiplantae > Streptophyta > Magnoliopsida > Asparagales > Iridaceae > Iris > Iris macrosiphon. The sequence goes on from JAYESA010000018.1 coordinate 14,324,919, forward strand.
CCTTTTTCCTGTGATTATTCTTACATGTTCATTATTGTGGATGAGATAGATGCTTTTGACCCCAGAAATGACCTAGACAGCGTACTACCGCCGACACTGCGGCGTAGGCTGGACGTGCCCACGCACTCGTGCCCGAATAACCGGGTGCGGGTCGTGACACGTTTTTGTGGTGGCCCATGCAGGTCCAACGACTAAATTGTTCGGTTTCAACTCAGGGACCGAACAGGCCTGCAATAAAGCTAGGATAAGTTTATAGGATCTCATCCACTTGCTTGAATCGTTTTTGATATCTGTATCGTATTCGAACTAATATGAACTTGCATCTTGCCTTGATTCCTGTGCGCCTCTTATTGGTTATTTTGGATACAGGGAGATGGACCCACAAGCCAGCAACGAGACTCATGCAGAAACACCACAAACCGTTGTGATTACCCAAGGAAACGATGTGATACCAGTCGGTGAAGGCCAATCATCACAAGGCAGTCAAGCAAGTCAGCCTACCTCAATAATCCGTCAAGATGGCGTTCCACCCTCGACGCAGCCTATTCCACCGATGCCTTCCTTCCCACCGGGACCGCCTATGGACGAACAGCAGATGTTCCGCATGTTCTACATAATGATGCAAGCCTATCAGAAGGTTCAACAAGAAACTCAGCAAAACCAAGAGGAGAACTTCATCGACAGAATTAGCTCGGAGTCACGGAAGCCAAGCAGTTCAAATACAATTACCTTCGACGAGAACGTCCTTACTGCAGCACGACCTGTGGAGTGCACCACAAGGATCGAGTCTAGCCGGAAGCGACCGTATGCGTCAGCACCAGACCAAGCACAGCAGGAAAGAGCTACAAAGCGACCACAGATGAATCCAACACAAAGACAGAACCAACGAGCTCCCACTTGTGGCTATTATCGGAAACAAGGTCACATTTGGAAGGATTGTAGAAAGAGGCTAGGTGTCTGTCTATATTGTGGATCAGCAGCACATCAAGTGAGGGACTGTGCAGCTGCTCCAAGAACACGGACAAGCTTACGCGATGACCGTGGAGAACGTGCAGACTCTTAGAGTCACTAATGCACGTAAGTGATTCGTAGATACCGTTTTCTAGTATTATTTTAGCTTGTGCCTATTGGTTCGTGACCTCAGCCCCAACCTAGTAATTTTGAACTTGCTAATAACCTGGTATGCTTTTATATTTAATAACTGTAGAGATTGTAGAGTCTTCTGTTATTTTGCTTATTATGTGAATTTAAATTTTGTACCTCCTTTCATCATCATCTAGCGCACTTAATTTTGATGTACTTTGTTTATGCTGCTATTCTATAGCCTAGTTTTGCAAGCTTACTCTTTATCAGGCTTGTTCATGACACGTGTATTATTGGACGCGTACACTAATACAAGTGTCTGTTCAGAATCAGTGTATTACGGTCTAATCAACCTTAGTGTATTTTGATTCGCACTTCGCACGACTACTTTACGTGGATTGAGATACGTAGTGATTAGTAGACAAATATACTTGACCTAGATATGCTGAGCATATCATATCAGTTACATAACTAAACTAATACGAGCATGCGAATAAATGACTACCAGAATAGAACCTCAATCCATAACCGCCTGACAAATCCCACTAGAATTCTTTAAACGCCTTGATCCCTATACTTCTGTTCTATCACCCCACCCTTGAACTCTTTATTATTGATCCCCGTCTTCCCTTATTTCGGGAAGACGAAATCATGTGCTTGGTATAAGTTTGATACATAGATAGTACTAGATATGTAACTTAGGCCGATCACATACTTGAGGACTAACCTTTCGTAATTGAGGACATATCATATGTGATATGATCGGCGTTAAAATTTCGAGGATTGAATGACATGAGTAACCATATTAAGGAATATTTTCTTAAAGTATATAGTCTTTTGTGATGAATGGGTAAATTCTAAGTTGGGTAGCAATACAATTGTCAACTCGAGGGGAATGTCCTTTGGATTGTGACCGAGTAAGGTTAGATTGGAAGAAGCAAGCAATTCTATTTTTTTTTTTTTTTGAAAATTTAGAGGAGTGACTAAGATGATTAATGAATTGATATCGAGGACCCAATAGTTACATCCTAGGTACATGATTTAATTTTGAATAATGAGAGTAAAATCGTCAACTTGAATTTAGAGGATGTAATTCAGACTTGAACATTGGTGGACTACACTTAAATTATTTTTCAATTGATGATTTGAATTAAGAATTTAAAAGTTGATGGTTGGACTACCTAGTTGGAATATTGAGGATGTGAATGTAATTTAAAAGGGCTGAAACATACAAATATTGTTGGACTCGAATCACTTCTAGAGGAATTATGATAATTCGAATCGTGAGGCAAGGTCATCTTGAAAATACTATATGGACTAAAAATTAAAAATCTGCTTGTGGATAATTTGAGGAAGTAAGAAGTAATAACCATAGGTTGAATTTTGATGGGAACAAGTAGTCGTCTTAGCCTTGAAGTGGTTGCAGTGGACATGATTAGAATTTAAATTATCGCAAGGAGATTGCGATTGATGTACATGAAGGGTTAAAAGATTATGGCTTAATTTTAAATTTCGAGGATGAAATTTTTGTAAGTTGGGTAGGTTGTAAACCCCCTGAATTTTCAAATTATTAAATCTCGGATTTTTCCCAATTTTCTGGAATTTTCTGGGAATTTTCTGTAATTAAAAATCAAGATTTTTAATTAATAAATGATTTTTAATTGGCAATAAATAATATTAAAATATCATGAAAATAATATTTTTGGGTGTAAAATGGAAAACTAGACTTAGGATAATTTTTCTGGATTTTTCTGGACCTCAGACCTATTTTTAAATGCCTAAAAACCAATTTTTATTAATTAATTATTTAATTAACTATTTCTATTATATTATTATTATTATTATATTATTTCTATTATTCCAGCCCAGCAGCCCGGCCCGGCCCGGCCCATTGGGCCCGAGCCCGGCCCAGCCCCCTCGCGGGTCGGGTCGGATCCGCCAGACCCGCCCGACCGCGACCCGAAACCCGCACGAACGATTCCCCCAGCCCCCACGCCGCCCGACTCTTCCGGCGAGCTCCGCGCGCAGCGCCGCCCGCTCCGGCCGGCTTGCCCCGCTCTCCGCGGCCACGTCCCCCCTCTCGCCCCGCCTTGGCCGGCCTCCTCCGCCCTATTAAATCTCCCCCCCCCTCTTCTTCTTCCTCCTCCAACTCCGACCCTAACCCTAACCCTAACCCTAGCCTCCTTCTCCGGCACCCCCCCAGCCGGCGAGCCACCACCCACTCGCCTCGACCGCCCGCCGCTGCCACCCTCCTCTGCTGCTCCTCCTCCGAAGTCTCAGACACCGCCAGCAGCTCGAGGTCGACCGCAGCAGCCGGACACGCGAGCAGCCGACTCCGGCCGCCCCTCCTTCCCGCGCGCCGCCGTCCACCGACTCCGCCCAGCCCCGGCGAACCTTTCCCGGCCCTCTCCGGCCCCCCTCCGGCCGGCCCCCGCCGTCTACGGCCATCCGCAGAACCGAAACCCTAATTTCCCCGATTCCTCGTGTCGTGTCGGACACGACACGGACACAAGATATCCCTGTTTCTCGAGCCAGTTCAGGTACTCGTATCTTGCACCCTGTATCTCCGTTTTCGATTCTGTAAATTTCTACGCGAAGCCTGTATGACCCTCTCGGTGTCCGGACAAACTGTTCGGGGCATCGCGTCCTGTGGTGATCGCACACCGCGATCCAAAAACAGGAAAAACCAGACCCTGTTTCACCCCGGAACTGAGTACGCCCCGCCAAACGGGACGACTTGGTCGCGTGCGGTCTTTACAGATACGTACGCGTCGTCGATACGGACGTGTGAGATTTCACGAAAGCTGATTCGGGTGTGCGTGCACACCGGAATCAACGCGTATCCGCGGACATCGCCCCGTATCGCCCCGATTTATCTTCTGGCTTGTATTAACTGTGGTTTAGTTGTCACTGATTAAATATTATAAAATCTTATAATTCCTTTTTCCTGTGATTATTCTTACATGTTCATTATTGTGGATGAGATAGATGCTTTTGACCCCAGAAATGACCTAGACAGCGTACTACCGCCGACACTGCAGCGTAGGCTGGACGTGCCCACGCACTCGTGCCCGAATAACCGGGTGTGGGTCGTGACAGCCGCTACATGCATGACCCAAGGAAGGGTCATATGGACGCACTGTACCAGATTCTGAGATACATGAAGGGTGCCCCCGAAAAGGGGTTGATATTCAGGAAGAATAATCACTTGAACATCGAGGGCTACTGTGACTCTGACTGGGTTAGTTGTACTGATGACATGAGATCTACTTCGGGCTATTGCATATTCTTAGGAGGCAACTTGGTCTATTGGAGGAGTAAGAAGCAGTCGGTGGTGGCCAGATCGACAGCTAAAGCGGAGTACAGAGCTATGGCCTTGGGAGTTGCAGAGTTGTTATGGCTGAAGAGTATGCTAGTGGAGCTGAAGCTGGATCAAGGAATCAAGATGAAGCTGTGGTGTGAGAACCAGTCAGCCATCAGTATCGCCAATAATCCAGTACAGCATGATAGGACCAAACACATCGAGATCGATAGGTTATTCATCAAGGAGAAGTTGGACTGTGGACTACTAGATCTAGGTCATGTTCCATCCAAGGAGCAGGTAGCAGACAATATGACCAAGGAACTTAGCTCTGCAGATATGATTAGAAGATGTGACAAGATGGGCTTAGTGAATATCTTTCGCCCATCTTGAGGAGGTGTGTTGGTATATTAGAATATTCTTGGTATATTAGAATATTCTTAGTATATTTGTTGGGATAATAGAATAATCTACAGGGAGTTTTAATGTAAGATGAAGGGTTGTAAGGCTATAAATAGTCAAGAGATTATCAATAAAATATATAACAATTACTCCAAAATATTATACATAAATATTATAATTGTAAACTGTTAGTGCATCTATGCATAAGAATAATATAGTATGAGCATTCGTATAAAAAGTATTATGAATATGGCTTGGTACCATGAAATAGTTAGATATGGTTTGGGACCAATGGGTCACCAATCGTGATAACCCATAATGAGAATGTAAGAGTTCAAGCATAGAATCGAGGAATAAAATTTACAAGTAGAGATTTGCATTGCTTTATTCAGTTTTTGTACCATGCATGGTATAATTTTATACACAAGTCTAGTTCAATAGTTTAACAAATCCATGTTCTATAACAACAAGTTACAGAAATAAGATTACTCTCATTATCTATCTTGGTTTTTTTTTTAGCATGCATCAAACTCGTAGTGTAAAACTAAACATGTTGTATCTATTTTATTACTGTGAAGGTAAACGAGCGAATGACTAAAATCACTCACCTGAAGAAATACATATCTGTGTAAACCGAGCAGGTCTCTGAATAAATTCTCTGCATAAACCCAAGTCCAAATGGTCATTCGAGCCAACAAAACATCTTAATGAATCATGCGGAGTGGGGCTTTATATAATACACCACTTAGAAATTATTTTATCCTCAAAACATATCAACTGGCCACTGAAGAAACTTCTAGTCAATCTCTAATTCAATCTCCCATGCCAATTCCATATTAGAACGATCATCCAAACATGAAGATCAACACTAAAGCAATCATAATAATACCTTTTATTCTGATCAAAACTTGCATAATCCATTATGTACAAAACAAACACATATGCAACAACTCTCGCTTCACTTATACCTATGCCCTCTCTTCACATCCATAGCTGCACCAAAAATACTAGAACTTAATAAACTCCATGATGCATCTTCCTATAGTCCAATTTGAATATGCCTTGCATAACTTGAAATATCACCAAACAAAACTATCTATTATTCCTCAAAAAACACAAGCTCTCTCTCACCTTAGTCAAATCCATTGAATAACTTATACCACTGAACTCAAACCAACTATTTCCAAATCTTCACCAACATCCTTTGCTTCCCTTAACAACATGCCTCTCATAGAACTGTATTTCTCAAACTCACTGGGCAAGCTAAAACTCACAACACCAAGGGACCAACTGAGAACTAAGAAAATCTACCCAAGTACTATATCTCATTCTATTATGTCAAGGAACATAGCCCAAAATTAATCGACATAAACAATCGAATTCAAGTGTTGCACCTCAACTAATCCAAATAATTCTCAAAATATCAGATCCAATTATTAACCTATCTTCCAAACCTGACTGTATCAAAGTCTCAGTTACAATCATACATCAATACTCAATTCCTGTAAAATTCTACTATCTCAGTCATTATTAAATCGATCGCGTTCTATCCCCTAATAATTCTTCAATACAAGAAAATAATCAACCATGTCTGAATCACTTATTACGCATACCTCAATCACACTCTTCCAAACATGATATTATTATCTGATAACATCGTCCAATTTCGGCCAAATATAAGTCATCCCCATTAAATTTCCAAGGTTGATCTCAATTCATCTTTTAGTTTATAACATACCAAAATATGTATCCATCTTGCTCATCGGTTTTGTCCCAATAACATAAAATCTTGAACCATTAAAATCCGATCCATTCTATTACCCAACAACCAATTCTTTCAATAAGTTCTTTACGATGACACTATCGATATCACAAGTATTCCAGCCTATGCACATCACAATGTTACCTCAAGAAATATCAAGCCAAATCAAATCCAAGGATCACATTACCATTCCTTACTTCTCCAAATGCACGATTTCAAATCGCAATCCAATTCGTCAACAAATTTTTATCCATCATCTCCACTTGAATATAACCAACCAAGACTATCTGACAATAAGCAATCAATTCACACAATCCTAAACAATCTATCAAAATTCACGAGAACCAAATCAAATCAAAGCCTTATTTCTCAATCTCGCTATCTCAATTCTACCACAATTTACCTAGGCAACTCTTCTAAGGTCAATTCTATTGATCTTATCACTCAATCATTAGGACGTCTGCCTAACCACTAAGCTAGCCATACTCAAACATCAAGATCACCATCTCCAACAGACAACCAGAATTACTACACTCACCCTAATTCTAGGGTCAAACAACAATCTAAAGGATTCTACTCAAACTTAAGTGAGCACTCCTCACCCAAAAATACCTAAACATCCAACTAAGACCAATCTGCTAACATCAGCATCCTCAAAATCTATGGGTCCAAGTCTATCCAGCAAAGTCTTTCCTAGGGTAAATATATCTAACAATCACCATCGATTATATCATGATCGACGACATCAATCCAAGTAACTCTTATAGTCTAAATCCACAAATTTATACGATAGAATCTACCAATCCAAATTTATAAATCTCAATCATTAATCTAAAGTTATAATTCTAAATATCACCAATCACAAGTTATTAATTTCAATCATAACTTACTTTAAATTCCAGTCCTGCTCATCTTCGATCCATGTATCCAATTCACTTGTATCATCAAAGAAACTTACAATCAATCCACAAGTCAGCGTAATTCTTGTATTCACCAATTGGTTCAATCTATATATTTATTCCATCCAAGTTATAGATCCACTTTTGAAATTTTTTCTAATCTATCTGTCAAGTCACTCCAAATCACTTAGAAGAATTATAAAAAATTTCAACATTCACCAAGCCGGGTCAAACTAATATCCATTCATGTCATGCTCAAGGTTCATCATCATCCGAGACTTCAATACTATCATTCAATCCACCAATAGTCCATAAGCTAGCATCCATCGAAGACAAAAAAAATTCAATGATTCAATATACAAAAGAATCTTCGTTCATCCAAATTATAATATCTTTGAGTCAACGTCTATCATCTTCCGTATACCTCAATATCGTCAAATATAATTATAACTGGAAAATCATCCATTCGCAAAGCCCAAATTTATTTCAGCTAATGCTATCTACCAAAACTCGATACAAGATCAACTTATCCACACTCAAGATCACATCCTCTATAGGCTATCTCAGGTTTAAAATTCTTAAATCTTTAGAGTCATTCTCATATCCTCCAAACAAACTTCCAATCGCATTATCTTTCGATCGTACCATCGAGTTTTTATACTCAACTCAAAATTCAATTCAGTCAATTCAAGACATAATTCAATATACGACCCATATTAATTTTTCTCAACCAAACCATCTATTTCACAATCCCAAATCCTTATTTAATACAATCTTAATCTTCCAAAATTATTCTCGATCATCCGTACACATCCAGTAAGAGACATTCAAAATCGCATCAACCAGGAATAATTTTAAATTAAGGTTTCGTACTACTCTATCCATTGCTAATAGACTAATCGATACCCAAATCCTCAATAAAGCAATCACCACTAGGGCTACCCAATACACTACTCAGTGATCTAGCTACTCTGTATACCAAAACTCTTGCTCCATACTCTGAGCCAACGTCCCTTTCGGACAATCCTTACCACGGTGGCTCCGTCGGCCACAAATATAACATCCATTCAACGCCACTCGAAAATTTCCTGAAATAAAAATGTATCCATTCTACTTGAATATCTGAACTTATTCCATTCTCTAAAATCCCGGCACAATTTCTTTAATACTTCCATCCACAGTACTCAAATCTTACAGTAGCACATCTATTAATATCTTATTGCTCATCCAAAATTCAACTTAACCAAATCCAAATACTCGCCCGATCAGACAATCCTCTGAAACCATACTCGACACACTGCCTCACAAACTGCAAAAATCATATACGTCACTCTTTAAAGCTATCCATGATCAATAAAATATCCATATAAGATCATAACATATCAAGATTTATTGTATGGAACACCCAAAAGAACATCCAGGAGAGTCAAAGACATAGATCACGGAAGCAACCCAGAGTTGAAGAAAATTAATTGAGGGTCCAAGGATGTAAAGTCTGCTCTGATACCAAAATGTAATGTCTATAGGCCGCAGAATCAAAAGTCGTCACTGGACGTGATGTCATACAAGCCTAAACTGCACTTGTACAAGGCAAACACCAAGTCGCTAGAAAATATAAGATACAAAGTCATTACAGCAGAATTACTAAGCAGGAAAGTTGAATCAACACAAGATATACAAAAAAAATCTCTTTATTAATAATATGTAGAAAAATTATAACGGCTCGAATCCAAAGAACAACTCGATTACAATCTCTCTCTCTCTCTCTCTCTCTCTCTCTCTCTCTCTCTCTCAATACAATGAAACGTGCTACAAGACTTACAACTCAGGAACTATATAAACAACAATGTTCCATACATTATGTCTTTCATATATAAAGTACTTTGATATTTGGGGACCTTATAAAACTACTAGTTTATTTGATTTAAGATATTTTGTTACATTTACTGATGATCACTCTCTCCTAAGTTGATTGTTTTACTTCGTATTCGTTTTGAGATCTTGCACATTTTTTTCCTTTGCCGCCGAGACTCGTACGTAGTTTTCCACCGCCGTTAAAATCAAAATTTTGTTCCTTGCATTTATTTCAAAAGCAAGTGGTTGCTCTCTTTATAGGATTCAATCTCAAGTAGAAATTATTACATGCTCTTAGAACATGGCCATGTGGTATTCTATGCTAACAAAAATGTTATGTTTGTGCGACATTGTTGAACCATGTACTATTTTGGTCGGCTTGAAGTACCAAGTGGTTGAGTTACGGAGTTTCCATGTACTACAAATATACCATTTTTAATGCCTTAAAGAGTACCATGTCATTGTTCTCTAGGAGCATGCGGTAAACCTAAGTTCATATCAAAAGGAGATAATCTTCTTCTAATGTTCTCTCATCACCATAATAGAACATACTTTGGAAATTAATATTTTCTTCCAGCTTAAATACTTTTTTTTTTTCCCTCAGACTCTTTTAAGTCCCAATCCACATTGACAATTGAAGCATAAATTCCAGCATGCATTCATGCAGTAGAACCATATATCTCACGCTAAATTTGACGGGAGGCCTGAGAATTTGGAGGACTGATCATGGGGATTGTATTGGAGGAATGATGCTGTTGGAGAGTGAGACTGTTAAGAAACTTTGATGATCATGCATTCTCTTATATAAAGACCAGCGTGTAAACTTGATTTACACGAGTTCTCTAGAAGATTTTCAAAATTGATCATGACTTGTTGCATGAACTGAATGTTGGTGTTTTCCACTTAGCTTTGGAAGTTTTAGATCATCATTGGAAAATCACCAATGTGTATATTTCAATATATAGCTATGCTTAGTATTATATGCACATGGGGTGGAGGCCCATGTGGGTTGACTTTCCTAGAGGGATTAAGTGTGAACTCTATTATGATAATTTTTATTTTGTTACCACCTTTGGAAAGTTTATCTTAGGAGCTAAGTCCTGAAGGGGCTTAGCGACTCGGACTCGGACACGGGCTCAAGGGAGCAAAGTGACGCTTTGTTGGCGCACTTAGCACGTCAGCATCGTCGCATGGTGCTCCTTTATGCGCGAGTTGCTAGCTCGGGCACATGCTTCGTGGCGCATGCGGCCTGGTGCTATGCGTCCCGGCGCTATGTGACTAGGTGTTATGCGGCCTGGCGCTATGCGGTCAGGTTTGGATGAGCGAGATGAATGTGGAGGGAACATGGTCTGCCATAGGCGGCGCTTGCGGCGCTGTCTGCTCTGTGCCTACAGCACGCAGGCGGTGCGTGGCTCTCTGTGCCACGCGGCTGCAGATTTCGGCGCCTGGCGGCACTGTCTGCTTTGTACAATACAGCGTGCAAGCGGCCGCCTGCGGATTTGACACCCATATTTTGGGAGATCTGGTCGGTCAGCGCTTATGCGACCTGGAGTTTCCTCAGGCCACATAGGTGCTATTTTTTTCTATATATAGAAGACCTCCCCTTTCATTTGAAGAGAGAGAAAACAGATGAAAAACCGAGTATACTAGATCATATGCGGCCCAGAGTGTCCCTCTCGCACATAGTGTTTTTCGAGTATTTTCGAAGGTGACATTGAGCGTTCTAGAAGTTCATTTGTGAACTTGCTGGTTCCTGGGGGCAGATCGTCTGTACGACGAATCTTGCTTTGACCAACGGTTGTTTTGACCACCCCAGCAAGGAGATTTTTTTCAGTTTTTTATCTGCTTCATTCTTTCTCATTGTAGCGTCTGCGAACGTAAAGAGAAGAATATTTTATTGTTTCTTGTTGTAATCTTTATTATTTTCGGAGTTTGTTTGTAACATGTTCTTGGCTCATGCTTTGTTGGAATCGAGATATATCAGATGAGGAACTCTTGTGTGAATCTTTGATCTCGACGACAACTTGGGTTCCAGTAGAGAGCGGACATTTGGGTCTCGCTAGTAGCTCTGCTATGGCCCGCGTTTTACTATCTTTGATCTATCTAGGGACTAACAATATCAAAGCAAGATCCGAAGAAAGAGGTAGAACATCCGATCAAATCTTCTCGACAACAAGTTTTTCACAAACTTGAGAAGATTGACGGGATACACTTCGAACATTTGGATGAGGGAATGAGTCCTTTGTCAAAATGTTGAAATTGCTGGTTCCTGGGGGCAGATCGTCTGTACGGCGAATCTTGCTTTGAACAACAGTGGTTTTGACCACCCCAGCAAGGAGATTTTCTTCAGTCTTTCCTCTGCTTCGTTCTTTCTCATTGTAGTGTCTGCGAACGTAAAGAGAAGAACGTTTTATTGTTGCATACTATAATCTTCATTACCTTCGAAGTTTCTTTGTAACATATTCTTGGTTCGTGCTTCATTGGAATCGAGATATATCAGATGAGGAACTCTTGTGTGAATATCTCATCTCGACGACAACTAGGGGTTCCAGTAGAGAGCGGACCTTCGGGTCTCGCTAGCAGCTCAGCTATGACCCTCGTTCTACTATCTTTGATCCGTCTAGAGGCTAACACTGAAGTCCATGGTCGTTTGGAGTATCAAAATTATGTAAAACCAATACAAAATTCTGTGTTTTTTTTGTATGATAGCAACAAATATATCCCATTAATTATATATGAAGCAATAGGCTTTATCTTCTTTTCCTCTCACTAATCTCTTACTTCAAGCATAGTATTTTCTCAGTGAACCTCGTTAACGTTAAACTCTGTGTACTTTGTCATTGTTTTGTTTTCTGCTTGTGCTTGTAACTCGTTGTTGTTTAGTAATATAGATGTCAGCTTGGTGAGAAGACAATTGCCTCAAGGAAAGGACATTAATTAGGTTTAAACTGTGTACTTACTACAAGTAATTGTGCATTGGCATTTTGTAATATAGTGTACGATCTGATTATGTTGTTTTTTTTTTTGTATGGTCAGGTAGGATAATAACCCTGACCTGCTACAAGTACTTGTCCGTTGGCATTTTGTAATATTGTGTATTGATTGTTATTATTATTTTCCTGCTAGATCTCATCATAATATGTTAAGCAAAGAACATATATGATTGAGTTTTCTCACTCAATACAGAATATAATCTTTATTTTTAGGGAAGCTACGGTTCTTGATTTTTAGATTGAGAAATTTGAAATCAATTTGTCAAGTGAGAATGTTTGGGTTGTTCCAGTTTGAGTTACACTCAATAAAGTTGGCTGTTGGATGCAAGCATTACACTCAGTTATTATTTTAGATGTGAAGGCAATATTGATCGATATTCTTAGTTATTGGTTTAGATGTAAAGGCACTGATAGTTTGATTGTGAAAATAATTTCACAGAAGTTGGAATAAGATATGTGAATGTAGCAACAAACAATTGATTGCTATGATTCAGAAACTGAAATGTTATGGAAAATCATGAACAGTGTAAAGACATAATAATCCATATGTAAATATCCATATATATTTACATATGCTTGAATGACCAATTTGTAGGATACAAAGAGGATGATAACACAAAAGAGGATATTTGATTTTAGGGGCTGAATAAATCACTTTATTTCTTGCTTGCTTTATTTGTTCTACACTCCAACCATTTGCTTACATAGCTATTTATATGACTCAAATACATCAAGAGCAATGAACATGACTCTTAGTTTTCCTAAATACATTCATGCATGCAACAATAAACTTGACTTTTTCTAGATACATCAATGCATGCATCAATGAATTTGACAAAATTTGGTTTACATCTCCAACAATGCCTCCTGTAAACCAAATTTGCTTTTGACTACTAAAGCTTCGACATTTTTATTGAAGGCTTGTCCTCCTAGAGATTTTGTAAGCACATCTGCAAGTTGGTCTTCAATTCTGCAATATTCAATGTTAATCTCTCCTTCATGAACAAGTTCCCTTAGGAAGTGAAATTGCATGAGAATATGTTTTGTTCTTCCATGTAGGACTGGATCCGTTGAGACAGAAATAGCTGATTTGTTGTCACAACAAATTCTTATTTGTCGTTCTTGCTTGAACTTCATGCTTTCTAAAACACCTTTCAGCTAAATACTTTGGCATGCTGTAGAAGAAGCAACAATATACTCTTCTACTGTGGTAGAAAGTGCCACAATTGGCTATTTCTTTGAACTCCATGAAATTGCTCCGCTGGCAAGGTTAAAGACATAACCAGAAGTACTTCGAGAATCAACAATGCTTCCTCCCAAATCACTGTTAGTATAATCGACAAGTTTAACAGGAACATTAGCTTGATAGAAAATGCCATAGTCAATAGTTCCCTTGACATATCGTAATATTCTTTTGGCCGCTTCCCAGTGATTTGAATAAGGCTTCTCCATGAATCGACTTACCAGACTTATTGCATACACAATAAACGGTCTTGTGGCAGTCAAGTACATCAAATTTTCAACTAAACTTCAGAACATACTGGAATTAACAAGCTTGCCTTCACCATCTTTACTTAATTTTATTCCTGCTAAGCATGGAGAGGAGATTGGATTTGCATTCTCCAACTTAAACTTCTGCAAAAAAAAATTGCATAGATTTTTTGTGAAATGAAGATACCTTTCTTGGATTGATGAGCCTCAATACCAAGAAAATTATGTAGTTCTCCCAAGTCAGTCATTTCAAATTCTTTTATCATGGAAAGCTTGAATTCCCTCAGCATTTTCATATTATTTTCTGTGAAGATAAGATCATCAACATAAAGACTTACTATAATAAAGCTTCCATTTGGTCTTTCTTTGGTGTAAAGAGTGTGCTCATATGGACATTTTTGAAATATATGCTTCTCAAAGTATAAGTTGATACGACTATACCAAGCTCTTGGAGACTGTTTAAGACCATATAATGCTTTCTTCAATTTGTAGACTTTGTCTTCTTCTCCTTTCTTCACAAAGCCAAGAGGTTGCTCAAGATATCATATTCTTCAAGGATGGCATTTAAGAATGCCGACTTTACATCCATTTGGAATATTTTCCAATTGTTTTGAGCTGCAAGAGATATCATTAATCTAACAGTTTCAATTTTGAAAATAGGTCAAAAGACTTCTGTGTAGTCTTCTCCTTCCTTCTGCTTGTATCATTTTACCACGAGCCTTACTTTGTACATGTTGGTTGAGCCATCATGATATTCTTGAGTTTGTACACCCATTTTATACCAATGGGAATCTTGTTTGGAGGTAGATCTGTGAGCTCCCATGTATCATTCTTCTCAATAGACTTCATCTCCTCCCTCGTTGCTTGCCTCCAAATTTCTTCCTTATTTTGCATCTTCAAATGAAATTGGATCGTCTCCTGCAAAGAAAGAAAAATAAACAGTATCATTTGATTCAACTTGCTTAGTTGAGTCATAAAGTTCTTTTATATTTCTCATTTTTCTAGGAGGTCTTTGATGCACATCTTCTCTTGGTGAAGTTGGGGATGCACTTTCGGTTTAAGAGTTAACTTCTTCACCTTCTTGTATAAGAGTATGAGTTGTACTTGTATCACTTTCATAGGTTGAAGCTTCGTCAAATCGAACATCTCGACTGGTCACTATCTTCTTTGTTGCTAGATTGTATAACTTGTAGGCTTTGCTTCTTTCACTATAGCCAACAAATATACACTTTTCTGCCTTATCATCGAGCTTGGATCTTATAGCTTCAGGAATGTGTGCATAGGCAATACTCCCAAAGATTCTTAAGTGTTGAACATTTGGCTTTAATCCGTACCATACTTCATGAGGTGTGATATTCTGTAAACTCTTCGTTGGTGATCTGTTTATCAAGTAAACAACACACGAAACAACTTATGCCCATTGAGCTTTGTCCAGCTTCTTTCTAGTTAGCATGCACCTCACCATGTCCATAATGGTGCAGTTCTTTTTTTCACAAACATCATTTTGTTGTGGTGTATATCTGGCAGTTAGTTGATGCTTTATTTCAGGATCTCTATAAAATATTTCAAATTCATTTGGAAGATATTCACCACCACTATCAGTTATTAATGTTTGAATATAAAGGCCAAAAAAAAAAAAATTTAACTTCAGTTCTGAAATCTTTAAAGGCTTGGAAAGCATCAAAATTTTCTTTCAGCAAATAAATCCATACTTTTCTTGAGTAATCATCAATGAAGGAGATGAAATATTGATTACCTCCCTGAGATGTAACTTGCATTGGTCCACATAAGTCTGAATGAACAAGTTGAAGTGGCTTCTTGGCTCGACAAGTGGATTGCAACGGAAATGAAGATCTATGAAGCTTCCCGATTTGACAATCTTCACAAACATCATCAGAGGAATAGATTTGAGGTAGCCCTTTGACCATTTTCTTTGTCACTAATTACTTCAAACTTCCATAATTCAAATGGCCAAACCTGTCATGCCATATTTTGGATCTTCCACTGTCAACACTACTGAAAGATGACAAGTTAGTGGTCTGTAGTGTTAGGGAAAACAAATTATTTTTTGCAATAGCAATCTTTGCAACAAATTGACTGTTCTTTGACAAGAAACAAGCATTGTTTCTAAAATGAATATCAAACCATTTTCTTAAGAGAAAACCAGCACTCAGAAGATTGCTTTTTAGTCCTGGGGATGTAGTATACATCTCTCATCTTTTCGATACTTCCTGATCTTGTTTTGAAAGTTATTTCATCAATGTCTTCTATTTTGTATGCTCTGTCATCACCAATCTTTACTTGGCTGTAACACCCTGTTCCGCTCAAGCGGACTGCCGTCTCAAACGGAAATAGTGCAACTGTCCCGACCCGCTTTGCCTCAATCAAGAAGCAAAGGATATCCAGACTTGTCCCTACAGGAATCCGGCTTGGACTTTCAGAGGCTCGCTCAGACGTATCGCTCTACCGAGGCGAATCATCGCTAAGGTGGGTGGCTACGGTGAACTTGTCTTTGCTTAGCCAGCACACATAAAATCTGGAATATTTATGCTAGTCGCTAGGTGAATCACCCCCTGCATGCTAATAAATCCAACGCACCTAGCTAAGGGAATAATCCCAACTCATATTGCTTGCTAGAACATGGAAAAGGAAAATACTGCTTATGTTCAGACCCTCGCATGCTAAGTCCCTTAACGGTTTTATCCCTCGGCTTACCTTCGGGTCCGAGCAAACGTGCCTGCTTATGTTCCTTAGAAACGCATGCTTGTCTGCTTGAATGTTACCGTGTTTTCATCCAAATCCCGGAAGACTACTACGTAGTCGTTCCGTGCCTGAATGTTCCTGCAAGTATCCGGGACCGCTAGGTCACCCAAGGCATCCCCGAACCAGGGGAATGCATCATGACAAGTAATCACTGTACAGAATCATGATTCAAACATCTACTGTTCTACTGTACCACTGTACCACTGTACTCCTGTTTTACAGTACTCGAGTATCTAGTGAAGGGGAAACTGACCCTGACCCTGACCTGCATGTCGTGGACAACTCGGAAACGAGGCATAGTTCCACGGACGGTCTCCGGGGCACTGGGGCCGCTCCGATCCGGATGGAACTCCACTGTTTCAGCCAACTGTACTGGACGAGATAGTATGCAGCGCCCACCGTTCTTTCGCTGCATACCATCCGTTCCATGGCTGAACTTACTGTATAGTCTACTGTACTGGACGAGATGGCTTATGGCACCACTGTACATTGGCTGCAAACCATCTTCGTTTAAGACTATTGTCCTTTATGGCTATGCCAGCGACTCCTGTTCATATAGATAAGTCATCCTCGCTTAGCGGCTATCCGCGTGCGAGTCACTGCATCGCATCAAGAAACAACTGAACACCTGAACGATCATGTTAAAATGACCCTCCTGTTTGTATATGCTTGCCTCCTGAATGCTTATACATGCCCGTGCTTGAATTAATCATGTTTGCCTTGGACAGGGAAGGAGAAATGGTAAGTTGGTAAGTCTCGCCGTGTTTCCTCAAACATCGCACGGCGCACTGCCCGACACGTTAAGCTGTTCAATATCTGCATGAAACTGATCCTAAGGCAACTAGAAAGACAACTTAATAGTTGTGCACGGAACCTGTATTACATGTTTGGATTTGTCGAGCGGGCGAGTAGCTTCCCCACCAGTGCATTCAATGTACTGATAATCCACCAGTTTGATATGCAGGGTGCGGGAGAACCTCGTGCAGTGCGGACGCCTCCTTCGTGCGTGCTAAGGCCAGGAGTTCCCTCTGAAGCCTTGCAACGGTGCGTCCGGGACTGAAGCACATATACAAGACATAAGTTGTGAACATCGCCTGACCATCGCCTGTATAAATCATTCTACAGTTGTAGCCACTTGGCACGCTTTTACTGTTTCAGAGAGAGAGGCTTGAGCGACTTGTAATCTCGGCTATATGCCGCCTGTAATACATGTTTCATATCAATAAAGAGATTACTTTACTTGTTTCGATGCTTCCGCTATATTGTCGACTCAGTGAACCTGTTACCGATCGCTATGCGTTCCTAAACTCCGCTGCACTCGGACAATCTGTGCGACTCTGTGGCTTAGAACTCTTGCCGCCAGCCAATGAACCATGGCCTTGCACGGGCGTGGATCACGCTCGTGCGGCATCACGTCCGGATGGGTTAAGCGATCGTTCCGCGGGAGCGCTGGCGAGGGTGATTCCCGCCTAGCGGGAACGGCCGATTTGCCTGCGGGAGATCGAGGCTTGACATTGGCCATGGTCAGTTTTTTGTTAAGCTTGTAAATAAATTCTTATTTCCTGTCATATACTTTCTAGCACCACTATCAAGATACCACAAATTATCCAAGTTATCACCATGACAAGCAAGCAACAAAGTGTCTTAATGGTCACCTTGTGCTTCATGTACGTAGCCCGCTTCTTTTTTCTTGTCATCCTCTTGCTTATACCAGCATTCATTGATTGTGTGACCTGGTTTGTGGCAATGGTAGCATTCAATGTAGCCAGGATATCTTCCTCTTTGATGACCACGACCTCGTCCTCTTTGTGGGTATCTGGAGTTGGAATTTTTCTTCTTCTTCATTTTTGTTATTGCTAGCCTTGCTTTGCCATGGAAATTTGAACTTTGCCCTCAAAAATTCTTGCCTCTTCCACGTCCACGGTTCTGAGAAGAACCACGGCCTCCCATAGACGTGATATTGGACTTGAGAGCTTGATCAGGCTGAGAAGAAATACTTTGCGGACATCTTTCGTTAATCTGAAATTCATGAGCTTCTAATCTTCCTTGTAGACTTTCCAAAGACAGAGATGCAAGATCTTTTAGTTTCTTCAATAGCAAGTACAACATGATTATATTTGCTTGGTAGGAACTTTTTCAATAACTTTTTGAGTTTCTAAAATGTTTCCATTTGAACTCATTTGATTCATAATAGAGTTCACTTTAGTAAAATATTCTTCAATCTTTTCATTATCTTTCATTTCTAGCTTCTCAAATTCAGCCCTTAAAGCTTACAAGCGTACATTTTTTTTACTTGATCTTGGCCAGAATATGCTGTCTCAAGAATTGTCCACGCCTCCTGGGAGTTTTTTGCCTTGGATATTCTCTCATAGACTGAAATTTTAATTGCTTGATAGATTTGGAAGAGCGTCTGCTTGTCTTTTTTCTCTCTTATCCTTTGGCACTTTTTTTTTGTGCTTCGAATAGTTGACTTTCATTTGTTGGTTGCTCCACTTCTTCTTCAACGACACTCCATAGATCTTGAGATTCAAGGCATAGCTTCATGAGATTACTCCAATAATCATATTTTTCTCTACTGAAGCGAGGCACAAGAGAGACAAGGTAGTTATTTGAGGTGGACATTTTTTTTTCTTTGGCTCTGATACTACTTTGTAAGATACAAAGAGGATGATAACACAAAATAGGATATTTGATTTTAGGGGCTGAATAAATCACTTTGTTTCTTGCTTGCTTGATTAGTTCCGCACTCCAACCATTTGCTTACATCGCTATTTATGGGACTCAAATACATCTAGAACAATGAATATGACTCTTAGTTTTTCTAAATATATATATATTGAAACATGAGTATGAGAATGAGTGACCTGGTGCTAGCATAATCATAGAGCCTGCCGGTGCTGGAGAAGACGATGATCCCGACCTCAGCGTCGCAGAGGATGCCGAGCTCCTTCGCCTTCTTGAGCAGCCCATTCCTCCTCTTGGAGAAGGTCACCTGCCTGCTCGTCGAGTTGTCGATCCTTTTGATCTCAATCTTTCCCCGACCCATTAATTTCACCAGAATTAACGCTGACACATAGATTGATCAAATATTTTTTCATCAATCAAAGATCTAACTAGCTAACACATTAATACGAGAAAAAATAACCCGCAACTAAGCGAAGAATCAATTAAAACTGATTGAAAAAAATAAAAATAAAAAGCGGAGGTCAAGAGGAAAACTTACGTTGGTACCAGAAAGGGATCGATGATGAGCGAATACAGGTCACTTCAAGGCTTTCCTCTCCTCCGCCTCCTCCTCCTTCTCGGTTGTTGACGATGCCTGGTGAAAAACTTAGATATTACTTGTATAATCATTTTTTTTTTTCATTGCTTAATGTATAAATTAAGGAAGCCAGTTCAACCACTTCATTTATCGCTCCTTTTCTTACTATTTTCTGCCCTTGCTCGAGGAGTTGGGGATTTATTAAACACTTTCCGCTTATGTGCTCTCTGCACTGATAACATTTTTTTTTTAGCACTGTAGTGACTGTACGTACATGTTTGATAAGCTAGTTTATGATTAATTAAAGAGAGTTTTTATTCCAAGACTGCTTTCCCTCTGGATTGCCTACGCGTGGACGAGGAGGAGAAGTTGGTATAGATACTATATTTGAAAGTTTCCGAGGTTCCCAATCTTGGCATGTTGTATAGATTAGGTACAAGAGCGGAGTCAGGATTATATCAATTATGAGCTGTACTTCAAATATCATAATTTTTTTTAATAAAATTAATATTATATCAATATTGTCATATCCATATCTTATCGTGTTCATACCGTATTATGTCTGGCCAATGGAGAATCATGTCCAATATACTAAAATAACAAAAACAACACAAATTATCTGTGTTCTTTCTATAGGTAGGTCCGATCAACCACCAGTCAGAAGTGAAACTATACTAATAAAGTATTACAACTTTTATATATATAATATGAACATTATGGCTCATATCTTGTTTATCATATATATATATATATATATCCACTTATTAGGTAGTGAACTTAATAATGAAATTATTAAGCCAACATTGTCATCTTTTTGATAGTGAGGAATGCAATGGACTATATACAAGTAATTAAAAGCTATAGAAAAAAGATTTTGTTGTAAACAAATTGCAGGAAGGGCTCTTATAGCGACCTCAAACAAAATTTAGTCCACCACCGTCCAAAAACAGTATATGTATCAATATATATCATACTCTTCAAAAAGCTTTACCCTCCAGAAAGAGCAAAAGGGACTTTCGTCGGTTCAAAATGATTGAACAATAATTTTATACACCGGTCGAAGACTATACAAAATCATTATCAAACTGAGCAGTGTACAATATTTCTTGGTCAAGAAATATTACAACCCTTCAAAAGTATACAAATATTTGGTTAAGATCTCAAATCGTCATATCTACAATAAGCAGCAACTGAGAAATAACTTCTTCAAAATATGCAATTGAGACCTCAAATTCTCTGATTCCAAATTTGCAAATAACAAAATAATTGCTAGTTGTTACTATGTACTTGCATAACAGTTTTGACCATAAGTGAAAATATTTTGGGTGGGCTATTCTTTTTTTTCAAAATAAGAGGAGCTAATGGAAGGAGTTAGAGAGATAAAATAGGATAACTAAAAATTTAGACCGAATGATATATGTGCTCTAACAACAACAAAAGCAAAATAATAATAATAAAATTGGTTGCCTCAAAACTTGGGGTGGGCTCAGCCAACTAATGGCTCCACCCCTGATTAAGTAGCACTAGAGAAATTAGTAGTATATAGCTCAGGGTCCTCTTCCCCTATTTTGTTGCGCTTTATTAGGACAAGACGCATTGCAGGTCTGCTTTTTGTCTCTGAAGTTTTAAATATATACTTGTATCACAAATCAAATTTAAAATAGTATAAAATATTTAGAAGTAAATTTTGTTTTTGAGATGGTGAATATTTATAGTAGTTGGAAGTGTATAATTATTACTGGTTAGTAATTATGTCACTCGGAAGATTTAATTAACATATTTACCTTAGTTAGTTTAAGCAGTTTTTTTGGAAAAGGTAAGGTAAATACTTTATAAATTGAAAGAACAGAAATTTTGTTGTATCGATAATATATATAAATATATTAAAAAAAATAAAAAAATTCATAAAATTAGATGTGAAGAAAGAGTTCGCCATCAGAGATGGCAAAATGTTGGAAAATTATATTTTCGCCAATTCTGTTGACGAAATTTTGAAATTAAAACTTTGCCAAGCTAAGTTGGCGAAATTATTCCATTTTTTTTTGTTGTATTATGGTGGTTGCCTGGTTGGGATTTGGTGGATGAGGGCTGGTTTTTTCTTATTCCTTGGTGTATTTGTTTGAATTGTGGTTTTTTTTATTTGATTTAATCTTTTATTAGTTAATTTTTTATTATCTATACTAATTTGTTACCATTTGTACTAATATGAATGATAACAAAATCTATTGATTAATATTATTATCAATATTATATTTTTATTTCATATTATATTTAATATGAAAGATAATTTATTATTATTTGTACAACTAAATTTATTTAAAATAATTAATTATATAGATAAAAAATAATTAGTTTGTTATCATCTAAATTATGATATCTATTTTAATTATAATTTCTCATAAAAATATGTTTTAAATTTTGAATATATGTTTAGTTAGATAATTTGTTATCTATATAATTGGCAAAATTTTAAATTATATTTAAACTAAGATATTATCCAACTAAACGCATATTCAAAATTTAAAACATATATTTATGAGAAATCATAATTAAAATAGATATCACAATTTAGATAATAACAAACTAATAATTTGTTATCTATATAATTAATTATTTTAAATAAATTTTGTGTACAAATAATAATAAATTATCTTTTAGTGATATGAAAGAAAAATATAATATTCATAATAATACTAATGAATAGATTTTGTTATGATTCATATTAGTACATATAATAACAAATTAGTATAGAAAATAAAAAATTAACTAATAGTAGATTAAATCAAACAAAAAAAAATCACAATCCAAAAAAATAAACCATAAAATAAGAAAAACCCAAAAAAAATAAACCAACCCCAACCCACCAAATCTCAACCAGGCAACCACAATAATACACCGAACAAAAAATATGGAATAATTTTGCCAACTGAGTTGCGAAAACATGGCTTTCCAAACTGAGTTGGCGAAAATATAGTTTTATAATATTTTGCCATCTCTGATGGCGAACTCTTTCTTAACATCTAATTATACGATTTATTTTTTATTTTTTTTAATATATTTAAATATATTATCGGTACATCAAATTTTCTACTGAAAGAATAACCATTCCTAACATCATATCATACTAGAACCCATACCCATACGGGTGTGACCAGTGCCTTACCTACTTATCCAGTTCACTTCCTCCTCCATACTAAACTCCATATATGCCACACTCCTTGCTACCTCAAACCACCTTGCTCCCCTCTTCCTTTGGTCCTTAATCGCTTGCATAGCATCCTCCAGATTTTGTCTGACTCATGCCCAACTCAGCTAGTTGGGATTTCCATATATGGTCACTATAATCACAGTGGAAGAACAGGTGTAGCGAAGATTCTTCAAAGTTACTGCAAATAATATAATCAGTCCCCTCTCCATGGATGCCAAATATTTTGATTCTATCCATAGTGAGGTGCCTCCCTATGTGCTCCTTATAGATGCAAAGATTGTGCTTCAAACCAGTCTTCTTGTGCCAGGTGAACTCAGTCTAGGCCGACTTTGGAAAAATTTCCCTATACTTCTTGTAGGCTATCCTAAGTTCGAACTTTCCCTTGTTCCCCGCAAGGAGTTTCCTTCTAACTGAGTTTCAGAGCCGCAAGATCTCTCAAAGTAGACAGGGAGGGCAAACCGATGCCTCCCTCATCTTTAGGGCGACACAACTCCTGCCAAGCGATAGTATGCATACCTCCTCGAGCGGAGGGTATGTCGTTTGCCAACGAGACGTGATATCGTGCGAGCCTGGGGTTACGCTCGCACAAGACAACATCGTTAAAGTTGTGGCTATCATCAAACCGATCGAGTACGCAGCGAAGGAACAGTATTACAAACAATAATCCATCACGATCGTGAAGTTATACGCCAACAAAGGCCCCCCACTAACGAAGGCCCCTATCACTCTGAATCAACTCGACATGCTGTCCCTTCAGCAAGATAGAGAAAGTAGACGTAAGTACGTCGATATACACTACTGAATCCATTTGATCCGCCAAACAGAGAAACCATTGCTTTCAACTGATGACACATGTTGTCCTATTTTGATTGTGTCATATGCTTTCCTCGAGTCTAATTTGATGCAAGATTTGTCACTGCCAGCTTTGTTAAAATTCCTCACCATATCGTGCGCTGGAAAACAATTTTCTGAAAAACTTCTTCCTTCAATAAATGCTGATTAGTTAGGAGAAATGAGGCACAATCAACTTGTAAATATAGTTACAACAAGCTATGGGACGAAAATCCTCAATGGAAGTAGTCCCCTCTTTCTTAGGAATCAAGGAGATGAAGGTGTGGTTGATTAATTTGACAGAGAAGTTTTCCGGTTCGAAAGTAGTCCCGAACTACTTCGAGGACTAGGATCTCAATCTCCTCCTAATGAATTTTGAAAAACTTATCATTGAATCCATCCGGTCCGGGTGCCTTATCTGAGTTTGAAGCTTTCAAAAAATTTTCAACTTCATCAAAGGATGTAGGCTTCTCCAACATATGGTTTCCTTCCTCAGACACAAGTCTCTTGCTAATAACTTCGGGGCAAGTCGGCTTACTGCTCGGCTGGGCGTTGAAGTACTGAATGGCCTCTTCCTGGACTGCCACTGGAGCTGGCACTCCACCCAATTAATGAAAGCATTATCGTTCCAAGTCCAGAGATGACCTACCCGGATGCATGCAAGATAGTCCAGACTTTAGAACACACTTTTGAAAGTCCTTCAGTACTAGATCAGGGATATTTCCCCCCCTATCTTCTCATGCCCGTACATAATGGCATTAATATCCCCAAGCACAAGGAGAGGAGAATCATGCCTGAATTTAGATCTAACTGTAACAATATTATGCCACATCTGGTGATGATGTTTACGATCATTGGATCCATAAACTATTGGGATCCAGTCTGAATTTGGTGAATTTTAGAGTCCAAATATGATCAAAGATTTAATTTAGGATAATTTAAAAATCTACATTAAATGTAAGATTTGACTATATTTCAAATTTGTATTAAATATTTAATTTGATCATACACTGCAAAAATATGATAAAATAGCGACGTTTAGCGACTGTAATTCAGTTTTTTAAAAGAATAGTCGCTATAAGCTTCTTTAAGGTCGCTAAACGTCGCTGAGTTTTTTGATTTAGCGACGTTTAGCGATGTATTTAGCGACGTTAGTTTTTTTGATTT
Source organism: Iris macrosiphon (assembly GCA_036927795.1). Lineage (NCBI taxonomy): Eukaryota > Viridiplantae > Streptophyta > Magnoliopsida > Asparagales > Iridaceae > Iris > Iris macrosiphon. The sequence goes on from JAYESA010000018.1 coordinate 14,349,935, forward strand.
TTAGCGACGTTTTTAGCGACGTCTATAACATCGCAAACTTGATAATTAGCGACTTTTAACGACATCTAGTTATGAGTCGCTATTATTATTAGCAACGTCATAAGTTGATGTGGCTAAACGTCGCTAAATTTTTTAATATAAGTTTCGATTTTCCCCTTCTGTCGAAATCTTCCCCCAAATTTTCAAAAACTCCCCCCTCTTCACCGCCCCCCCCCCCCTCTCCGGCGAAGTTCCCCCTCCGGCATCGTCCACAGTCCCCAACTCCTGCGAACCCCCCGAGTGCTCCCCTACAGCCCCCCACCGGCTCCCCCACAGCCCCCTCCGGCGGACCTCGGGCTTCTCCTCCTCCTCCTCCTCTAGGTAAAACCTAACCCGATCTCTCTCTCTCTCTCTCTCTCTCTCTCTCTCTCTCTCTCTTACAGATACACACGACATGACACTGACACTGACACGACACACACTGACACAGACATGACACACACCAACACAGAGGGTGTAAACCCTAACCCTAACCCGCTCTCTCTCTCTCTCATACAGATGCAAACACGATATGGCACTGACACAGACACGACACACACACACAAACTAACACAAACACGACACAGACACTGTCACAGAGGGTGTAAACCCTAACCCTAACCCTATCTCCCTCTCTCTCTCTCTCTCTCTCTCTCTCTCTCTCTGACATTTAATACTATACAATTAGTATATAACTTATACTATCATGACTTACTAACTTACAATAACTGCTACTAACTTAATATAACTGATACCAACTTAATGTCAATACTAATGCTAGATGACACTGGACTAACTATACAAACTTAGCTTACTCTAACAGATGTCTGATATTCTAACTTGATATCTAACTCAAATAACTAAAATCTAAACTTCACCCTAACTGATAATTACTAACTAGCATTCACTAACAATGCATCTAACTGATACATTCATCAGTCAGTGATACACACATAGTAGTACATAAACACAGTGGACTGAAAAATAATGTCGCCACTACTGATATTCCTTATAATAGATACATCAATACCTTCCTACTGAAGGCACTAACAGAAGCCCCATCAGTGTACTACTGATACCAAACTATACTGACATCAAGCCCTTAGTTTTAGTGTAATCAACTCGAGCTTAGTATACTAAGACCATCCTTAATTGCCACACCTGATATAACCCTCATCTAAATCTGATACTAACTGATATGAATCTTACTCACAACTGATACCTATATCCATTTCTTACCTACACACAGCCACAGTTGATACACATAAGATACATAGAGATTCCCCCAATCTTCTAATGCATGTTGTGATACTCAAGTTTAAAATGCAACTTCAAATTGCTGCTGCCTAATGTCACACCCTGCTTTGTACGATGGTGTGCATAGACCCTGTGAAGTCTGCCGCAACACTCATGTGCACATCAAATGTGCACTGTCGGGTCTGTGCAGATGGTGTGTGCAACAGCTCTCCCCATATCACTGCTCACTGTGTTGCTCCCCAAATCTGATGTCAACATGACATATACTCCTACGGACCGGCACTCCCCTATAACAAGATGACTAATACTTAAAGCAGTGCACAAACCCTAACCCTAACCCTAACCCTAACCCTAACCCAAATCTGCTCAGTTGACACTCACTGATACACTGCAATATGAGTATCAGTGCATGTACTATATTTTTGAGTATTCTTATGTGTGTATAGACGAGTAGGTGTATAACATAATTGGGTATTCCTGAGTATATATGCTAGGACTAGGAGTATCAGTGCATGTACTGTATTTAACGATGAGTATATACTTAAACGATGTATATTCATCTTTACAGAAGTATCTAGAAATGGATATGACTTACTATCTGCGTCATGTCCGTGGAAGTATAACCGTTATCCTGATGACATATACGGTGTACGGGATAAATTCAATGAGGGTGTAAAGCAGTTCCTGCAGTTCGCCAAGGCGTTCCCTCAGTACATGGACGGTACCAAAATTAAGCATCTGTGTGTGAGATATCGCAACTTGAAATATCATCTAGAAGTGGAAGTCAAATATTATTTGTACTCGAAGAATTTCACGTTGAATTACTATCAGTGGACCGCGCACGGGGAACTTGTGTCTTTAGCATCGGAGTCGGAGCCTTACGTGGAGCCGTATATGGATGTCCACGACCACGCTGCTTATGACGACGGGTGGGTGAACATGATTTTTGATGCGGCGGGGCCTAGTTTCGATCCGAACAATCATGATGCAGCTGAGGAGGCATCGAATGCCGATGCTGTGAAGTTTATGGAGTTGTTGGAGAATGCAATGACTCCATTATATCCTGGTTTTGAGAATCATTCACCGTTGGAGGTGGTTACAAGATTGTTGAGCATCAAGTCCAATTTTAACATGTCTCAAGAATGATATAATCGACTGAAGGATTTGATTATAGAGATCTAACCAGAGGGTGCAAAGTTGCCTAAAGACTTCTACAGATCTAAGAGGATGGTAAGATCGCTCTGGATGGGATACGAGAAGATCGATGCATGTCGCAACGGATGCATGTTGTACTAAAAAGACGACAAGGATGAAGATGGGTGTAGATTCTGTGGTGTTGATCGCTACAAGGCCACTGGAAGAGAAAAGTCTGTTGGTGCAAACAAGCCTATCGATTCGATGCACTACTTGCCTTTGACGCCGCGGTTGCAGAGGTTGTTTATGGTGAAGGAGACTGTAGAAAACATGAGTTGGCACAAGCGGAAATAGATCGAAGGAGTATTGGATCATCCATCCGATGGAGAAGCATGTAAGCACTTTGATCGAGAGTATCCAGATTTTGCTTCGGATTCGCGTAATATCAGATTGGGGCTCTCCTTCGACGGTTTTACCCCATTAGAAATTTCGGGCTCCTAGTATTTGTGTTGGCCTGTGATCGTTACTCCGCATAATCTACCACCTTATATATGCATGAAGACTCCATATATGTTCCTAACCGTTATTATCCCGGGTCCGAACAATCCGAAGAGGAATATCGATGTATATTTACAGACTTTGATAGATGAGTTGAATCAGCTGTGGAAGTAGGTGCCAACACGTACGATATTTCTAGAAAGCAGAATTTTCAGATGAGGGCAGCACTTATGTGGACCATCAACGACTTTCCGGCCTATGGAATGTTATCGGGATGGAGAACTCATGGTCGTCTCTCATGTCCGTATTGCATGGACTGCACTAAGGTTTTCTGTAAAATCCCAAATCCTAAAATCCGTATTTATTTTTTTATTATTAATTATTAATTTAATTGTAGTAATTATGTGCTAATTAGGAGTAATAAATTTTTTTCTGAGATTTATTTTGGGTGTTTGTGCATTTAGGAGATTTATGGAGCCATTGAAATTTTTTTCTAATTTATTTCATGTAGGAGACCCTTTGGACGGTTGCTAGCTTGATGGTATGCATTAATATAATTCTAGAATTTTTCTATGAGTATATATATATATATATATATATATATATATATATATATATATATAAGAAAATATAAAAGATTAGAAAAAGTAAAGAAAAGAAAAAGAAATTTCTTAATGGATTTTTCTATTAGAACCCAAACCCAATAGGAGCAAAAACCCACTTATTCCCACAACCCCAAACCTTTAGAAAATAGGAGCAGTAGCTGTTGCCAAACCGAATCCCACGCGAAGGAACCCGCCCCTCCCCTCGCGATCTCCCTCTCTCCCAATAAATATTAACCTAATATCTTTCAACGAGACCCTAACCCTAATTCCCCCTCTCTCCGCCACGCCACGCGACCGCCGCCCGCCGCCCGCCGCCCGGAGCTACCCCAGACCGCCGGAGAACCCCGGCCGACCGCCCACCGCGACGCCGCGCGCACGAGGCAGAAATTGATCGAACAGCTTACCAGCTCCTTTTTCCGCGCCCTTGCTGGACCAAACTCGACTCCGTCTTTACCGGTATGATCCTCAGATATCCCCCTTCCAATAATGTGCTTTAGTTTATCTCGAATCACGTGCGAACCTAGGTAAAAAATCGACGCCAAGTCGAAGAAAAATGACCACTTTCTAAATTCCAGAAATTACGTTGCAACCACCCCTGTTCTCAGATTCGTATATCCCACCACAGAGATCCGAATCCGGTTTTTCTTGTTGGTATGCGAAGACCACTTGACCTAGTTTATTTTATGTCATTTATATTATTCTATTAACTGCTGTATGTGGAATTTAATTAGTTGGAAAAATCCGAAAATATACTTTTTCAGATTTCTAAAAGTTGTGAAACAGAGCGCGCCCCGCCAAACAGGACCGCCCCGCTGTGTACCAAGTATACCAAACGGTGCACGCAGTGTACCCAGACACGTGAGAGTTCACAAAAAATGATTCGGACGCATGTGCGCATCGAAATCAGCCAGTATCCGCGGACAAACCCTGTGTCGCAACTTTTTAGAAAGTTGTGCGCATTTTGTGCACGCTCGTCAGATTTTGACGAAACTTGTGCCACTGGACTCGTGGCATCGCGCTGGTCCTGTGACCCAAGTTTTACGCAATTCTGGGACAATTGACCAAGTCGTCAATTGGCGGGCCCCACGGTTGACTTTTTGGACGAATTTGTGTTAGGCTCACCGGAATCCAAAACTGGAAGTACTGCTGAGTTCGTATTGACATTTAGAGTTTGTTTAACCTATAATTTGTCATATTTTGTCACGACCCGCACCCAGATAATTCGGGCACCGATTCGCGAGTACGTCCAGCCTACGCCGCAGTGTCGGCGGTAGTACGCTGTCTAGATCATATTCACAGATAATTTAAATCTAGCTCATTCACAATAATAAATAGGCAAGGATAATAACAGAAAATAGGAATGCTAAGATTTCATAAGACAAATTGTGACATCCAATCCACAGTTTAATACAGAACCAGAAGATAAATTGGGGACAAACCCGAGTACTATGCTGAAAGAAAAATACTAACTAACTGGCTAACTACTCCTCAAAAGTAGTCTCCTGAGTAGGAACCGGCTCCTCAAAAGTATCATCTGCTATGCCATATGGGCCATAAAAGGTGGGGGCATAGTCCTCATCATCGCCTAAATATCAACGGATTCAGTCAGGAAAGGAGCAAAGTACCAATACACAACAAAGCTTACACTAAATAATTATGACTAGTAGTAAAAACTGACTAAGTATCACGATAAAATTATACATAATAAGTAGTAAAATTAACTAATGTGTTAAGTACTATAAATCAGGGATATAAGTAAAACAGGATTATAATGAGACAAGAAAATGGAACTGCAACAAGACAAAGAAAACTATGTGTGTAAAATTGTGTATTTAGAATACATAGTTGGCATGTAGGGGGTTATAAGGCTAATCAGGCACGTCATAGACAGCTAGCAGTCAGGAATAATCGAGTATCAGGCTGATGGTACAGTCGCGTACTCAACAGCTAGCAGTCAGGACATGAGGGAAAGGTAAACTACATGCCTCCTAGTATTCTCCCTCCCGACACAAAAATCGAGACATGAAATCCAAATTCTAACACTAAGTGTAATCATCCAATGGTGCTAGTAGAGCAAGGAACTAATTATCATAATATAAAGAATAAACTTGAAGTGCAGGTACTTGCCTGATGTTTGGATTCCAACTACGGTTCTGTCCTCGGAAAATTTCCAGATATGTCTCCGGATGCTGAAATAATCATTACCATCATGCTCAGAAGATATCAAATAGCTAGAAATGCCTGTCCTTGAGTACAATTTGGAGACAAGGGCAAAAACGACAATTTCGGGTCAAAACGGGGTCCACAAGTGGGCCCACTTTGCACCGAAAAATGTGTCAGGGGCAAAGGTCTCCAATTTCACCAAACTTAGTGTCAACAGGTCAGGAACGATGATACGAACCCAACGAAACTTCCAGAATTGGATTCCGATGAGCCGATCACATAATCGCCCGTCGAGTGGGGCCTGTGGGGCCCACGACACGCGATTTCGTCAACGTTCTCGGAATCGAATAAAACTTGGGTCACAGGACCAGCGTATTGCTACGAGTCCGATGGAGCAAATTTCGTTTCAATCCGACGTATGTACACAAAGTTAGGGCACGATCCAGAAAAGTCGGATACGGGACGTTGTCCGCGGATACGCGTTGATCTCGGTGTGCACGCACACCCGAATCGACTTCTGCGAAATTCTACACGTCCGTATCGACGGTGCGCACGTATCTGTGAAGACCGCGCGCGACCAAGTCGTCCCGTTTGGCGAGGCGTACCCAGTTTCGGGGTGAATCAGGACGTTGTTTTTCCTGTTTTTGGATCGCGGTTCGCGATCGTCACTGGACGCGATGCCCCGAGCGGGTTGCCCGGGCACCGAGAGGGTCACGCAGGGTTCACGATGCAAAAGACGGAATCGAAAACGGGTAAACGAGCAGGGAGATACGCGTACCTGAACAGGGTTCGAAAAACCCGAATTTACCGTGTCCGCCACGTGTCCGACACGTGTCCGATACACAGGGAGAACTAGGGTTAGGGTTTGGGTTCTGTGGAGCTCCGGCGGCCGGAGGAGGGCGGCGCTGCGGCGGTGTCGTCGGCTCGGGGCTGCGTCGGCGCTGCACGGCGGGGAGGACGGCGGATCGAGTCTCCGGCGAGGCGCTGGGACAGAGCGGAGCTGCTGGAAGGATGGGGCTCGGGTCTCCGGCGACTGAGACGGAGAGGAGCGGAGCCGGAGGGGCGGAGGCAGAAGAGGGAGCTGCGGCGGGGGCTGCAGCGGGCGGCGGCGGAGCTCTGGCGTGGTGGCGGAGGAGGGAGGTGACCGGAGAGCCGGACGGGGGGTTTTATAGGTGGTGGAGGAGGCTGGGGGGCCGAGAGAGGCGGCCAGGTGGCGTCGTGGCCGCGGGGGGCGAGGCGCCGGACGCGGGGGGCCGACCGGGTCTTGCGGGGAGTGGACTGGGGAAGAGAGGCGGGTCGCGGGTCGTGCGGGTTCGGTCGGACGGACCCGACCCGACCCGATAGCTAGGGGGGCCGGTTGGGCCGGGCTCGGGTTTGGGTATTGGGCTGGGTTAGGTTTTAGGGTTTAATTAATAATTAATTAAATAAAATAATAGATAAATAATTAATTAAATAGTTTTTTAGGTGTTTTAAATTAGGTCCGGGGCCCAATAAATTCTCGAAAAATTACCCTAAGTTCAGTTTTTTATTTTACACCCAAAAATATTATTTTTATAATATTCTAATATATTTAACAGCAAATAAAAATTATTTAATTACCAAGAGCCTAGGTTTTAATTACAGAAAAATTTCGGAAAATTCCAGAAAATTGTTAAAAGTCCAAATTAATAATTCCTGAAAATCAGGGGGCTTACAATCTACCAAACTTATAAAAATTTCGTCCTCAAAATTAAAATATGGTAGGGTTCTCTCTATCCAATCTCACTTGATTACAGTCTAAAGGATTCTCTCAAGTGAACATTGCGGTCTCTACCCAACTTAGAATTTATCCATCTATCATCTAAGGCTATACATCTAATAAAGCTATGTCCCAACTTATTTAATCATGGTATTAAATCCTTAAGTCTTTAACACCAAATACATCACCTATGGTATTCCCTTAATCATATATAAAAGGGTCATCATCAATGCGACCGGCCTGTGGGGTATATCTAGTACTGTCTATATATCAAACTTATACCAAGCACGAGATTTCGTCTTTCCGAAATAAGGGAAGATGGAGATCAATAATAAAGAGTTCAAGGGTGAGGTGATAGAATAGAAGTATCGGGATCAAGGCATTTAAAGAATTCGAATGGGAATTGTCAAGCAGTGGTGGATTGAAATCATATTCTGGTAATCATTTGTTCGCATGCTCGTATTAGTATAGTTATGTAACTGATACGATATGCTCGGACATATCTAGAGGGCAAGTATACTAGTCAACTATATATCTCAATCCACGTAAAGTAGTCGTGCGAAGTGCGAACCAAAATGCACTAAGGTTGATCAGACCGTAATACACTGATTCTGAATAGACACTTGTATTAGTGGGGTTGATCAGGCCCCAATAACACATGTCATGAAAAAGCCCGATAAAGAGTAAGCTTGCAAAACTAGGCTATAGAACAGCAGCATAAGTCAAGTACAGAAAAATTAAGTGCGCTAGATGATGATGGAAGGAGGTACAAATTATTTTAAGTTCACAAAACAATACACAATAAGTACAATAACAAAAGACTCTACAATCTCTACAGTTATCAAATAAAAAAAACATACCAGATTATTAGCAAGTTCAAAATTACTAGTTTGGGGCTGAGGTCACGAACCAATAGGCACGAGCTAAAACAAGACTAGAAACGGCAGCTACAAATCACTTACGCGCATTAGCTACTCCAAGAGTCTGCGCGTTCTCCACGGTCATCGCGAAAGCTTGTCCGCGTCCTTGTGGTGGATTCCTCTGCTGCTGCTGGGCCTGTTAGAAGAGTGCTGCTTGTGGTACCAAGGGTGGTCTCGGTTCGGGTGCTGGTAGAGCTTGTTGGTTTATCACGGCATCTCGTGGTGATCTTGTAGAAATCTCGTCACTTGCTGGTAGGTCCATTACTCTGCATCCAAAATAAACGATAAGATGCGCACAGGAATCAAGACAGAATGCAAGTCAAGGAATTAATTCGAATCCGAGATAGATGTCAAGAACGATTCAAGCAAGTGGATGAGATCCTAAAAACTTATCTTATTCTTACTACAGGCTTGTTCGGTCCCTAAGTTGAAACCGAACAATTTAGTCGTTGACCTGCATGGGCCACCATAAAAATGTGTCACGACCCGCACCCAGATAATTCGGGCACCGGTTCGCGAGTACGTCCAGCCTACGCCGCAGTGTCGGCGGTAGTACGCTATCTAGATCATATTCACAGGTAATTTAAATCTAGTTCATTCACAATAATAAATAGGCAAGGATAATAACAGAAAATAGGAATGCTAAGATTTCATAAGACAAATTGTGACATCCAATCCACAGTTTAATACAGAACCAGAAGATAAATCGGGGACAAACCCGAGTACTATGATAAAAGAAAAATACTAACTAACTGACTAACTACTCCTCAAAAGTAGTCTCCTGAGTAGGAACCGGCTCCTCAAAAGTATCATCTACTACGCCATATGGGCCATAAAAGGTGGGGGCATAGTCCTCATCATCGTCTAAAAGTCAACGGATCCAATCAGGAAAGGAGCAAAGTACCAATACACAACAAAGCCTACACTAAATAATTATGACAAGTAGTAAAAACTGACTAAGTATCACGATAAAATTATATATAATAAGTAATAAAATTAACTAATGTGTTAAGTACTATAAATCAGAGATATAAGTAAAACAGGATTATAATGAGACAAGAAAATAGAACTACAACAAGACAAAGAAAACTATGTGTGTGAAATTTTGTATTTAGAATACATAGTTGGCATGTAGGGGGTTATAAGGCTAATCAGGCACGTCATAGATGGCTAGCAGTAAGGAATAATCGAGTATCAGGCTGATGGTACAGTCGCGTACTCAACAGCTAGCAGTCAGGACATGAGAAAAAGGTAAACTACATGCCTCCTAGTATTCTCCCTCCCGACACGAAAATTGAGACATGAAATCCAAATTCTAACACTAAGTGTAATCATCCAATGGTGCTAGTAGAGCAAAGAACTAATTATCATAATATAAAGAATAAACTTGAAGTGCAGGTACTTGCCTGATGTTTGGATTCCAACTACGGTTCTGTCCTCGGGAAATTTCCAGATATGTTTTTGGATGCTGAAATAATTATTACCATCATGCTCAAAAGATATCAAATAGCTAGAAACGCCTGTCCTTGAGTCCAATTTGGAGACAAGGACAAAAACGACAATTTTGGGTCAAAACGGGGTCCACATGTGGGCCCGCTTTGCACCGAAAAATGTGTCAGGGGCAAAGGTCTCCAATTTTACCAAACTTAGTGTCAACAGGTCAGGAACGATGATACGAACCCAACGGAACTTCCAGAATTGGATTCCGATGAGCCGATCACATAATCGCCCGTCGAGTGGGGCCTGTGGGGCCCACGACATGCGATTTCGTTAACGTTCTCGGAATCGAACCAAACTTGGGTCACAGGACCAGCGTATTGCTACGAGTCTGATGGCATAAATTTTGTTTTAATCCGACGTATGTACACAAAGTTAGGGCACAATCCAGAAAAGTCGGATACGGGACATTGTTCGCGGATACGCGTTGATCCCGGTGTGCACGCACACCCGAATCGACTTCTGTGAAATCCCACACGTCCGTATCGACGGCGCGCACGTATCTGTGAAGATCATTCGCGACCAAGTCGTCCCGTTTGGCGGGGCGTACCCAGTTCCGGGGTGAATCAGGGCGTTATTTTTCCTGTTTTTGGATCGCGGTTCGCGATCGCCACAGGACGCGATGCCCCGAGCGGGTTGCACGGGCACCGAGAGAGTCACGCAGGGTTTGCGATGCAAAAGACGGAATCGAAAATGGGTAAACGAGCAGGGAGATACGCGTACCTGAACAGGGTTCAAAAAACCCGAATTCACCGTGTCCGACACGTGTCCGATACACAGGGAGAACTAGGGTTAGGGTTCTGTGGAGCTCCGGCGGCCGAAGGAGGGCGGTGCTGCGGCGGTGTCATCGGCTCGGGGCTGCGTCGGCGCTGCACGGCGGGGAGGACGGCGGATCGGGTCTCCGGCGAGGCGCTGGGACGGAGCGGAGCCGCGCGAAGGATGGGGCTCGGGTCTCCGACGACTGAGGCGGGGAGGAGCGGAGCCGGAGGGGCGGAGGCGGAGGAGGGAGCTGCGGCGGGGGCTGCAGCGGGCGGCGGCGGAGCTCTGCCGCGATGGCGGAGGAGGGAGGTGACTGGAGAGCCGGACGGGGGGGGGGTTTATAGGTGGTGGAGGAGGCTGGGGGCCCGAGAGAGGCGGCTAGGTGGCGTCGTGGCCGCGGGGCGCGAGGCGTGGGCCGGGCGGAGCGGCGGGTGGCGCGGCGTCAGACGCGGGGGGCCGACCGGGTCTTGCGGGGAGTGGACTGGGGAAGAGAGGCGGGTCGCGGGTCGGGCGGGTTCGGTCGGGCGGACCCGACCCGATAGCTAGGGCTGGGCCGGTTGGGCCGGGCTCGGGTTTGGGTATTGGGCTGGGTTAGGTTTTAGGGTTTAATTAATAATTAATTAAATAAAATAATAGATAAATAATTAATTAAATAGTTTTTTAGGTGTTTTAAATTAGGTCCGGGGCCCAATAAATTCCCGAAAAATTACCCTAAGTTCAGTTTTTTATTTTACACCCAAAAAAATATTATTTTCATAATATTCTCATATATTTAACAGCAAATAAAAATTATTTAATTACCAAGAGCCTAGGTTTTAATTACAGAAAAATCTCAAAAAATTCCAGAAAATTGTGAAAAGTCCAAATTAATAATTCCTGAAAATTAGGGGGCTTACACATTTAGAGATCTTTACCCTTGGCACATTTTTCGGTGCAAAGTGGCCCACATGTGGAGCCCGCTTTGACCCGAAATTATTGTTTACCCCTGTGTCCAAATTGGACGAAAGGGAAGTGCTTTATAGCTATTTTGCTTATTCTGGGAACGTTGGTGATATTTATTTCAGCATCCAGAGACGTTCATCCTGAGGCCGTAGTTTCTGACTCTTGGTGTTTGACATCCGGACATTTCACTCTACAGCTCTCTTGCCAGACAAGTATACCTTGCCTTGTTGTACTGTTTAAATTATGTATTATTATTTACATGTTTATATTATATAACTTTGCGCGTCCGAAAGAGACTCGGGTGCAGTCAACGGAGGCATTGACGTTAGGACTTGTGTCTGACCTAGTGTCTAGTATACCCACCTAAAGTTGTGGAGTTATTGGTATGACTCCCAGGCCTTGACATATTTCTTACACGTGTCGTGAGTCTCATGTAGGGCACGGACTTGCGTATATGGTTGGCCACCTATACGTATAGGTCGTACAACGGATAGGGTATAACTGCTAATAGTTATGCATGTTAGAAGACTTAGCAATTATTAGTAGGTGGAGCATAGACTATCGTGGTACGATGGCCCAATCCTTGTCCTTGTTTGGTTGTAAGGTTGGGCTATTGTTCTAGCGATAGAGTATGAGCCAGAGTTACGACGCTGCGGCATAGTAGCTAAGGCGTGTTGTGGATACAACATGCATAGATCATTGGACAGGGAGGACGACTAGTAGGCGTATGGGAAACCCCACTTCCTTTACACTGCTGCCACACTCGACGGAGTGATATGGACGATATATACTATACTGCTGCTACGTTCTTCGGAGCGATATGGACGATATATACTACACTACTGCCACACTCTTCGGGGTGATATGGACGTTATATTATACTGCTACCATGCTCTTCGAAGATGGACGTTATTACTGAGCGCCCTCCTATGGGGGCATATGTGACATATACTAGCCAGTTGTCACGATTGGTGAATTACGTCAGCATATGTCTAGCCTACATTTTCCATACACCCAAAGTTGTCCTCAAGTTGCATTCACTTAGATGGTTAGGTCACCCTGGAGTTTTTACAGTATTTACTTTATGGCATATTTTATGTATCTTGTTATGTCCCTCTGAGGACCTGGTCCCTTCCCAGGTGTATTGGTCATGAGTATTTGCAGGAGCGCAGATCCGGACTGGCTACTTATATTGCTAGAGGTCTTCTCTTCGAGGCTCGTGATTGTTAGAGTTGTATTTATATTGTATCTATCTTGTTTATTCTCTATTCTGGTTCGACAGTGAATTTGTTTCCATCCAACTATCATCTTTATATACTTTATTTTGGGATCTGGTTATAGATATTGGTTATTCATTATATTTAATTTTCTGTGGATGAGATTAGATTATACCCTGTGATTTAAGATGGTTTATACCACAGGTAAATTGTTATTCATATTACAGCGTACGTGTGTTATGGTTTTCATATATTGGAGTGACATATTCATACGGCTGGCATACTTACGTGTCCTAGTCCTACGTATTTTGGGACTGGGGCGTGACATATTTTTAGTGGTTGTCCATGCAGGTCGAGAGCATATTGTCTCGGTTACGTTACTGTACCGAGCAAGCCTGCAGATAGGATTAGAGTATATGATCTCATCCACAATTGACTATGACTCGTATCTCTTCTAATCCGCTCTATTTGAATAATTACATCATGCTTGATTCATGTGCTTCCCTATTAGTTCCAAGAGTATAGCCCCCTCCTAGAATATATAAGTCCCTGCTGTTAGATGATAAGTAAGGTAATCTTCCTATTAAGAGTACCACTAGAGTGTTGACATACCACTAAGTTTAGAATATCAAGCAAACCCTAGAATTCCTTATCTATAGACTGGTTTACCATTGTCCCTTGCTATAATTATGAATGACTTGAGAGTAGCATGGACACTACTAGAGTTAGTTAGAAAGTTGACCAAACTGTTTTACCCTAGCATTGAGGAACCAATAGAAATCCAAGGTGGAATGTTAGGACCAACCCTAACTTTTATAGTGAGATAGTATTATAGAACTATACATTTAGATTCTTGTCTTGATATTAGCAGACAGTACCCTAAGAAGCCGAGAGGAATGAATATAGAAATTCCTCGATCATACCTTGAGCACAGGGATTAGCATATTACCTTCCCCTTAAGAAACCTTGATCTTATCTAGAGTCCTCCTATTTTTAATTATATATCCTGTTCTCTGTAACCTTAGCACTCGCTATTTGTGCGACGACAAATTATGCCTTTTTCGTCTTCCCCTTTTAACTCGTGCCACCCGACACTTCTGATTGTAGACCAGACGAATCACTACCAGAAAAATTCAACTTAGCGACATCTAAAAATGTCGCTAAATGAACAAAAACGTCGCTAAGTACGTTTAGCGACGTAATTAGCGACATTTTAAAGAAGTCAGAAAAAAGCAAGTCGCTAAAAGAAAAAACGTCGCTAAACGTCGCTATGCCGACGTTTTTTAACGACTTTAATGTGTCGCTAAATTTAGCGACGTTTAGCGACTCAGCGTCACTAATTAGAGACGTTTATTAACGTCGCTAAACGTCGCTAATTAGCGACTTATATAGCGACGTTACACCGACGTCTTTAATGACCTGGCAATACTGCCATGTCAGCAATTTGCGACGTACAGCGATAATTTTAGCGACGTCTTTAGCGACGTCATTAGCAACGTGTAACAGCATCGCTAATTAGCAACGTAGTTAGCAACGTATATTAATGTCGCTAAATGTCGCTAAAAATGTCGCTAATTTTACAGAAAAAATAAAAAAAAGAATACTGAATTGAATTTCGGGGTTTGCCAACCCCCTTGGGTTCATTATCAGGTATATGATGGTTGTTAACTAATGTTTGATATAAATATAATAGTACATATAGCTATAATTATTACCTATAGTCTGCTTGATGTTCATTTGAATGTGCTATGGATGTGGTTCATTATCAGGTGGTGTGCAGGAGGGTGAACCTGCAGTGATTGTGTGTGTATTTGTCTCATATTACATGTAGCGTAGCAGTGTTGACAGGGATGTATAGAGGAATAAACACTGTGACTGTTAGTAGGTTCTGTGTGGTGTGATCAGCTTATGTGCCATGAGGGGACTCGAGCATGTAGTAGAAATAATTGAATAAGGGACACAGTAGCAGCAACAAGGGAGGAAATTCTAGTGTACTGGATAAATTCAGGCCAAGTATCAGTCATTAGTTGTAAACCAAAATATATTAGGAACTGTGTGAATATCAGTGAATTAAGACAGTACTATCTGTGTTGTGTGTTGGTCTTAATGTTCTCAGAGATAGGGAGAGAGTGTGTGTATTATAATTCAGTGTATTTGAGTTTGTACAGGGACTGTGTATTATATTGCAATTTGTATCATTGAACTGGAGAAAAATAGGGAAAAATAGGCAATGAACACTCAACACCGGTAAAATAACATATTTAATATGAATAATATAATAAAATTTGAAGAAAAGAAAGCATCCAGTAAATCTCATCGTAAAGAATATGGCAAATTTATATCCATACAATCGCATCCTAAATAATAATAAAAATATAAATATCCAGCAACTAGCAATATTACTGCGGATCTGCAGGAGGCTGACCACCGGCGCGCCTGAAGGATAAGAACTGCTCATACTCGTCCCGTGAAATCGACACCGATGTCGATGGAGAAGGCAGTGACGTCTGTGGAGTCTGTGTCGATGTAGGCGCACCAGGAGGCCATACCCGCTCCAAGTCTGCGAGTCGCTGGTTGTAAGAATCCATGGTAGATAACAGTCTCGTACTGCTATGAACCATTGAATACTGCATCATCGCCAGCCTCTCGTTCATCGATACCTGTAATGCATGCAACTCCATGATATTGCGATCTGTCGAGGCTCTAATATCATTTGTCAAATCCCGAAGCCCCGTCATGCTGCGGTCGAGCATATCGAATCGTGCGATGAGCGTCGGATCGTTCGCCTGCGGCTGGGACCGGGGCTGCTCCTCCATCCTTCGCAGTAACTCATCACGGAGAGATGCAATCTGACGGTCAACGGCCTCCTGGACGGCCTCCTGGACTCTGGCCGACGACTACGAGGCCTGCGACTGCGAGGGCTGTGTGGAATGCGCAGATGTCGGGGAGGCCCTAGATGACTGTGTCACAACTAGGGCGCCATAGGATCCCATACCGTAGTACGTACCCCTCTGGAGACCACCAGCTGCAGTCACCCACAGGTCGTCCGCCGACGGAGCTGGAGCGGGCTACGACGAAGTACCAGCCTCTCCAGGTGTAGGTGCACTAGCAGTCGCCCGCTCACGCAGCCTAAGATACTCGGCCTATAAAGGTTTGGAAACTCGATAATTGCCTAAGTTATATTAAAATTAACACAAAGTAAAGTAATACTTACATAGGACTGCGAGGCCCTCTCATCAATGAGATTTCTGTCCTTGCGATGGGTGGCCAAGAAGACGGTCACCATGTTTGCATCCTCACCCCTCTGTACTTGTTAAAAATATATTATTTAGTACTAAACTTAAACATTTTTTCCAAGTACCATTTTATATTTTAAAAGAAAAAACATACCAAACGACGAAAATATTCCGTCATCGGAATCGAGCCACCACACCACTTGGCAGCATTCCGCCTAGCCGCCTTGGCCTTCTCAGACCTTTTCTTGTAGCTCGGATCGTCGAACCTAGCCCTTATCGCAGTCCACTGCTCAGGCGTGATCCAACCTTGGATCATTTTTCCAGCACAATCACGAGCTTTCTGGTCATCCAGAGCATCTCGGATAAGCTTTGCGGCAACGATAGGAAAGAGCCGCTCGATCAACTCGACCCGGTACGGAGGATAGAAATATGTTTGCTACAATAAATAATTTAGTAAGTGAGCATCACGGATAAGTTATATAATATGCATAAATTAGAGGATTTATTTAATATACTTTTATCTGGAAGTGCGTAAACCAGAATGCCTTCCTCTCCTCCGGAGCCTCAGAGTAGTTGATCCAAGGGTCACCGTAGTTGTTCCTCAGAAATTGGCCCAGGCGTCTCTGAACCGACGATGGACGATATCTATACAGAGATAATTATTTAGAATACTGAAAAAGTCAATATACGATGAATAAAGAAATACACGATATATATTATACTAAACCATCTAATTGACTTACTTTGTACCGTCGACCCAAATCTCTGTCCTCGTCTCCTCCGGAGGTGCGCATGGAGGATCTTGCTGATGCTGGGACAACGTGGGAACGACCTCCTTGACATGCTCATCTGTTCCTATGGTTCCGTCAGTAGGAGGAACGCTGGACGAGGGTGTACTATCACGCCTGGAAATACTCGTCCCAACAGTCGGAGATGTGAGTGATCGATATACTGGAGTACTGGGCGACGATGATCCGGAACCAACAGTAGGCAGTACCGGAGGATCACTCTGTCTACCTCAGAACCTACCGAATCCTCCTCAGCTACATCATAATTGTCTGGATTGAAACTAGGTCCCGTCGCATCATAATTGTCGGATTGAAACTAGTCCCCGCCGTATCATAAACCATGTTCACCAACCCGTCGTCGTAAGCATCGTGGTCATGGACATCCATATACGGCTCCACATAGGGCTCCGACTCCGATGCTAGAGATACAAGTTCTCCGTGCGTGGTCCATTGATAGTAATTCGGCGTGAAGCCCTTCGAGTAGAAATGATATGTAAATTCTACTTCTGGATGATATTTCCTATTGCGATATCTCACACACGGACACTTAATTTTGGTACCGTCCATGTACTGAGGGAACGCCTTGGCGAACTGCAGGAACTTTTGTACACCCTCAATGAATTTATCCCGCACACCGCACATGTCATCAGGATGACGGTTGTACATCCACGAACGATGACGCAGATAGTAATTCATATCCATTTCTAGATACTTCTGCAAAAATAACAGTATATATCATATAAATCATTACATACAGTGTGATTCTCTAAATAAGAAGCTGACAATTAGTTAGAGGATCAATATAAGTGGCAAATACAGTAGCGTTTGTACCATAGTTTGTGGGTATCGGCCGAAATCAAAACCACCAAAACTGCAAACACAGTAGCGTTTGTACCATAATTATGCGACTCGAATTTGTGACCAAGAATCAAGTCTTGCTTCAACTGCTGATTAATGATGCAGTAGTTTTCTTTTTCTTTTTTACTTTCATATGTACATATCATGATTTCAAATATATATATTAACTGCAGATGTACTATTGAATATGTCAACTAAAAGTGCATTTTCTAATTTCACCTAAAATAAGTGAAGAATATTATGAGATCCCATCCCATGACCCTTCTGTGATTAACAGGCTTATTTGGTCTTTCTTAACAGTGGCAGGTACTGAACCCTAACCTATATTATATTTCTTATGTTTATAAAGCTTGGTCCTTTGCAGCACACGTACACACATATATGATGCCAATTTAAGAAAGGTCAAGATAATTAAGAACATACAAACAGTATTTCTTCGTATAAAATAGAATATTCTACAATATATACAATAGCTAGATTACAAGGAAGAAGATGATCAGGAATCCGCGTGATGGGACTTAAGACTAGAAATAATGCGGCCGTGAACACTAAAGCCATGACTTGACTTTCTCTCTTGTAGCTATCACTAGATGCATGCAGTACGTTTTTAATCTGACCCACATCGATCCTTCAACAACCTCGAACGAGTTTGCCATGGTTAATTAGCCCAAGTCCAAACGCCTAAAGTGTCAGGAGGGGGTGTGGCTTTGTATACACTGATATATGTAGTTCACTTCACTAGGCTGGGTTTGGGATTACTTTTTGGAGGCTGCTTCTGCTTTTGTCAACAATCTTACACAGCTGTCAAAACTTGCTTCTACTGTGAACTTTTTGCAAACGACAACAATTCCAAACCAAGCCTAATAACTATAAACTAGATCTAATTATAGTAGTTATCATTGTTACCATCAGTTGTTTAACTTAATTCTTATCATCTTTCAATTTCATCGATCGGTCATCACCAACAAACACAATATATAGATTCATGTGGACTTTGACGAGAAGCAAAGTATAGCTAGCATCAACGTGTACAAGGACAGGATGATCGATTAACTTTTTTGCAGCTTTGATAAATATTGCAAGTCAAAGATCGTTTGTAGTAATTGGTACTTACTTTAGTACTAATTAAGACTGAAATCTAGCTAGGGCAAAGGAAGATGAACGTAACTGTCTCCCTTTTAATGTAGATGTATGTTGAATTTTAGGGAAGTAAGAGGAAAAAAATTTATACTTTATATTGGGCGTTTAGTAGACCGCGTTGAGCTCATTAAGATCTCGCAACGATGGCATCTGTGCCAGTGTCTATGTCAATGTCTGTGTATGTCGTGTCTGTGTCTGTGTCACATGTGTGTCCTGTGTGAGAGAGAGAGAGAGTTAGGGTTTACCTAGAGGAGGAGGAGGGGGGAGGACGCGGCCGGAGGGGGGAGGACGCGGCTGGAGGGGGGTCGCCGGGAGGGAGGAGGGGGCGCCGGAGGGAGGAGGGGAGCCGGAGGGGGAGGACGCGGCCGATGGGGGTCGCCGGAGGGAGGAAGGAGGAGCCGGAGGGAGGAAGGAGGAGGGGAGCCTTTAAAATTTGGGAGAGGGAGCGGAAGAGATCGAAGGAAATGGGAAAAATCAGCCCTAAGTAAAAAAATTAGTGACGTTTTAGCGACGCCGCTAATTTAGAATTTAGCGACTTTTAACGACGTTTTAGCGACGCCAATAATGACGTCGCTAATTTAGCGACGTCTTAAACGTCGCTAATGATGTCGTTAAATGTCCAAAATATATACGTCGTAAAAACGTCGCTAAAAGTCGCTAAATAAAACATATTAGCGACGTTTAGCGACCAAAATTAAACTTATAGCGACTAATCTTTTAAAAACTAAATAAAAGTCGCTAAACGTTGCTAAATGTCGCCAATTAGCGACGTCTAGCGACGTTTTTACATGGAGTCGCTAAATTAGCGACGTTTTTACCTGGAGTCGCTAAAAACGTCGCTAATCCCGCTTATTCTAGTAGTGAATTATCTTATGTTAAGGATGTGTAGTTTCTAGGATTATAGTGGTCAATGTTAAACTTCGAAGGCTGTACTTGATAGTTAGAATTTGATAGTTTTGAGTTGTTCTTGTAGATTGTAGCTTGATGATTACCCTTAGTTTTAAATCGCGTAATTCGTATCCATAACCTAGAATAGGTATATCCTCTTTTCACTTAAGAACCAGTGGCTCTTCCATTCTTACTATTGATACTTGTTCTATGAGCACTATGATTAAAACTTAAGGTGACCATTACCGATATAATGTAATAGGATGATTTTCTCGTAAACCCCAATAAGAGTTCATGCTTTGTTTACAAGGACAATATTATTTTGTAGATTTCCCTTAAGACTGTCATAGTATTAGTTTATTATCTGGGTAGTATGCCTCATTACCTAGTATCACATAGTCCTTGTGATCTATTATTTAAGTATAATTGAATGACATTAACTATATACTTGCATAAGACGATAGTGTTTATTCAGACGGTAGAGTCTTATTTTTGTTTTATTTTGTGAACTTGAATTATCTGTACCTTATTTCATCATGATCTAGCGCATTTATAATTGTATACTACCTTGACTTATACTGCTATTTTATAGCCTAGTTTTGCAAGCTTATTCTTTTATCGAGCTTGTTCACAACATATGTATTAGTGGATGCATACACTAATACATTTCAGAATCAGTGTATTAAGGTCTAGCTAACCTTAGTGCGCTTGGTTCGCCCTTCGCATAACTACTTTACGTGGATTGAGATACGTAGTGTCCAGTAGACGAATGTACTTGCCCTCTAGACATGTCTGAGCGTATCGTATTGGTTACATAACTGTACTAATATAAGCATGCGAACAAAGAATTACCCAAAATAGGATTTTAATCCACAACTGTCTTGACAATTCCCGTTTGAATTCCCTAATCGCCTTGATCTCCATACTTCTATTCTAGTATATTTCCCTTGAACTCTTTATCATTGTTTTTCGCCTTCCCTTATTTCGGAAAGACAAAACCTCGTGCTTGGTATAAGTTGATATACAGAGAGTACTAGATATACCCCATAGGCCGATCACATACTTGAGGATTATTCTTTTATAATTGATTAAGGGCATATCATATATGAAAATTTGGTGTTCAAACTTTTGAGGATCGAATAGCATGATTAAATAAGTTGAGGAATATTTTCCTTAAGTGTATAGCCTTATATGATAGATGGGTGAATTCTAAGTTGGGTAGAAGTCGCAATGATAAATTGAGGTTAAATTCTTTTAGATTTTGATCAAGTAGGATTAGATTGAGAGATTTAGTCATTTTAAATGTGGAGAATTTTAGAAGAAGGAGTTAGAGGATGAGGATTTAATAAATTTTTAAATCTTGAGATGACGGACCAAATAATTATACTTTAAGTACATGATTTAAATTCTGAATATTGAAAGTAAATCATCAAATTGAATTTCGAGGATAAATATAGAATTTCAGACTTGAACATTAGTGGATCGAATTAAAAAAATTTACAATTTGGTGATTTGAATTAAAAGTTAAATTTTGATTGCTGGATTACCTACTGAAAATATTGAGATTGTGAACTGAATTTAAAATTTTGAAGGATACAAAATTCATAAGGAAAAATAAGAATAATATTTGATTAGAATCATTTTTTTGGAGATTATGATAGGTGGAGATCATAATGTAAATTTGATATGGGTTATTTAAATCTTGAAGATGTTATATGAATTAATTTAAACTTGGATGTTGATGATTTAAAAATCGAGAAGAGATTCCAATTTGGAAATTTTGATTAAACAAGAGGCTACCTTGGTTTGGAAGGTGATTGCGATGGATTAGAATACATTTTAAATCTTGGGAGAGATTGTGATTGACTTGCCTTATAGGCGAGCGTGAAGGAATTAACAAACTATGCCTTATTTAATTTCGAGGATAAAATTATTTTAAGTTGGCTGGATTGTAAATCCCCCCCCCCCACCCAAGATTTAGACCTACTTGGCTTAGATAGTGAGACTAAGGCTAGGGTGAATCCAATTAGAAATAGAACACGGTATTTTTATTCCAATATTGTACCACTTAGCACACCTTATAATTGCATCGATAATTGGAGCACTTCACTAGTCATTGTCTTCCTACCTATTCCACACCCTTGTCCTAGACATGTCTGTCTTCTATTCTGACATTTGTGTAACTTATAATTGAGCTCCCTTGTGCTACATTTTAGTCGCACAATATTCGTCGCAGACTTTATTTCTTAATCCTAAAATAATTCTAACTTTGTATCCTTGTAGGAGACCCTTTGGACGGTTGCCAGCTTGATGGTATGCATTAATATAATTCTAGAATTTTTCTATGAGTATATATATATATATATATATATATATATATATATATATATATATATATATATATATATATATATTTAAAAGAAAATATAAAAGATTTAGAAAAAGAAAAGAAAAGAAAAAGAAATTTCTTAATGGATTTTTCTATTAGAACCCAAACCCAATAGGAGCAAAAACCCACTTATTCTCACAACCCCAAACCTTTAGAAAATAGGAGCAGCAGCAGCTGCCAAACCGAATCCCACGCGAAGGAACCCGCCCCCTCCCCTCGCGATCTCCCTCTCTCCCTATAAATATTAACCTAATATCTTTCAACGAGACCCTAACCCTAATTCCTCCTCTCTCCGCCACGCCACGCGACCGCCGCCCGCCTCCCGGAGCCGCTCCAGACCGCCGAAGAACCCCGGCCGACCGCCCACCGCGACGCCGCGTGCACGAGGCAGAAATTGATTGAACAGCTTACCTGTGTTCCCGCTCCGTTTCCCGCGCCCTCGCTGGACCAAACTCGACCCCGTCTTCACCGGTATGATCCTCACCTAGCCCCCTTCCCGTTCTCTTTCCTTTACTTTTCTTTCCTTTTATTTCTCTTTTCTCCTTCATTTCTTCTCCATCAGAGAGCAGCAGCCGATCTTGGCCTTGGCCGTGGGTGACCTTGGTAGTGTTGGTATTAAGCTAGAACTTGACCGTAGACAAGTATATCTTGCCAACAGAAGGAACAACCATGGATCTTGTTTTGATTCTTCGAATAACTTGTTTAATTACTTGATAAGTTTCATTTGCTTAATACTTAGAACTTTTCTTCATGATGATTTTAATTTTCTTGTATTGTTGCTCATGAACTCGAGAACAACAAGTCGGAGAATGCAAAGTTAGCCTGAGTATGTATACAAAAAGTACGCAAGGAACCCTTGTCGCATAAGCAAAGTTCCAATGAGCGCACTTGTGTGTGTTTCACAAATTCTTTAGAAAGTGCGACATGATATGTTAGGTATTCGGGGCACACTTCTCTACTCCTACGTACATTTTGTACTAAGAAAATTTCTTCAAAAGTATGCCAATCCCAATTGGCGCACTTTTGAATGGATCTGCAAGTCATCAAGAATGTACGCCCCTTAAATAGCCAAGTTGGCGTACTTTACAGATATTGTGGTAAGCCCCCTGATTTTTCAAAAAATTTTAAATATATTTTCTCACAGTTTTTCTGTAATTTTTGGAATTTAAAACTAAGATATTTTGTGATTAAAAAATTTTTAAATGATGTTAATTAATATTAAAATATTATGGAAATAATATTTTATGGTGTAAAACGGAAAACCGGACATATCTTCATGAAAGAGCTTAGCCCTCTATTTTAATTGGGCAAATCAACACCCTCCATCTAATGCACCCCTCCCTATAAAACTATCACCATCACCCTCACAACTCCCAAGCCGGCCCTAATCCCAAGAAGTCTACAAAACCCCCTCTCTCTCTCTCCTTCTTCCTCCTGCCTAGGGAACCGAACTCCTCCTTCTTCATTTCTCCTTCTTCTTCCTTATTCTTCTTCTTCCTTTCTCCTTCCTGGAGACTCACCCGACCGACCGACCGACCGACCTACTCGACTCCGGTCGGTGCACAGCTTCTCCCCCGCGGCTGACCCCGATCCGGCGGAGCGGCGACTTCAACCCGCTCCGGCAGGCTCTCACCAGACTGACAGTCAGTGCGTATCCCCCCGCGGCTGAACAGCCCGACCGGCCGGCCGACCGACTCGGCTCCGGCCAGTCCACCCCGCGGCGGCTTCAACTGCAGTCCGCTCCGGCCGGCCATTGTGCAGCCTCATCCGACCGACTGTGCAGCCCGCTCCGGCCAGTGCAGTCCGGTCCAGCCCGCCACGGTGTCGTCCGGTCCAGCCCCGTCCCGCTGTGTAGACTTCTCCCCCGACCGGCCTGATACCACCCGAGCGCCGCCCGCTGCCCTAGCCGCTGACACGGCCAACCCAGACACAGCAGCGTCCTCGTGACCCGGACACGGCAGATTCGAACCAGGATACGAAACAGACACCCGGACACGAGGAATTCTCGTTCCACGAAGCCCTGTTCAGGTAACCCGTTCTCTCTCCTCATTATTCCGTTTTCCATTCCGTCAGTTATTTCGCGTAGACTGTGTAACCCTCTCGATGGCCGTACAACTCGCTCGGTGCGTCGCGTCCTGTGGTGATCGCAAACCATAATCCAAAAACAGGAAAACCAACGCCCTATTTCACATCGAAACTGAGTGCGCCCCGCCAAACGGGATGACTTGGTCGCACGCGATCTTCATCGAAATATGCGCGCCGTTGATATGGACGTGCGAGATTTCGCAGAAGTTGATTTGGATGTGCATGCACACCGAAATCAACGCGTATCCGCCGACAATGCCCCGTATCCGTCTATTCTGGAACACGTCATAACTTTGTGTACACACGTCGGATCGAGACAAAACTTGTGCCATCGGACTCGTAGCAACACGCTGGTCCTGTGACCCAAGTTTGGATCGATTCTGAGAACATTGACAAAATCGTGTATCGTGGGCCCCACAAGCTCCACTTGACAGGCGATTTTGTGATCGGCTCATCGGAATCCAATTCTGGAAGTTCCGTTGGGTTCGTATCATCGTTCCTGACTTGTTGACACTAAATTTGACAAAATTGGAGACCTTTGACCCTGACACATTTTTTGGTGCAAAGTGGCCCACATGTGGACCCCGCTTTGACCCGGAAATGTTATTTTGTTCCTGTGTCCAAATTGAACTTAAGGACAGGCATTTCTAGCTATTTGATATTTTCTGAGACTGTTGGTGATGTTTATTACCGCATTTGGAGGAGTACCTGCAGGATCCACTGATACAGGGATAACTGTTGGTATTCAAACCCCCAGGTAAGTGTACCTTGCCAAACTTTGCAGTCTTGTTACATATTTTTCTTGTTTTATTTATATTGATGTGCATGCTTAACCTAGGACCGTGTGACTTACTTAGCGTCCGATTATTAGTCGGGTGACAACACTGTATGCAGAGTTGTGTATGTCACCTAGAGATGGACATTCGTGACCCCTTTACATTCTCGTACTTATCTTATCAAGTACACTATAACCCAGGACACTTTACACTATTCATGAGACAGGATCTTTCTGAGATATTCATGGTGATTCTGTATAGGATACAGGATTTGACAGAGACATTATATTCATAGATACTATATGACTTGCTGCATTAGCTATGATCTTGCGTGCCATGTACATGAGACATTATGGACATGAGACGTGTGGTTACATTGGGTGGAGAGAGACACACAGGCTACAGACTGATCATATATATATAAACCCTATTATTGTGAGGCACAAGACTCTGAAACCCGAGCTTGGCCCATTACTCATTATTACTGCTACCGGCTCCCCGACACAGAGCTTGTAGTGGCTCAGCCTGAGTACTCGTGATGCTCTCACTTGCATTTCACATAGATGGTTACATACTTACCCTATTTCTTTCATTATTTGCTGCACTGGAATTATTTTGGCTTGTATTATCTTGTACCTTGCTATGTTCCCTGAGGACCTGGATCCGGATTATGTCCCCAGGATTTGCAGACGAGATCTATCCCGAGGTATACGGGACCGCAGCAGGAGCAGATACAGGGGCTGTACCGACACCCGAGGACGAGGTGTTAGCTGAAGACTTTTCCTGAGCATCTATGTTTCATGCTCATTATTTACTTTATTCAGTCATTTATGTAATCCCCCTGATTTTTCAAGAGAATTTTAATTTTTGGATTTTTACATTTTTCTGGAATTTCTAGAATTTTCTGAGATTTTTCTCTAATTAAATTAAGGTGTTTTAATCATTAAAAGATTTTTAATTAATAATAAATAATATTAAAATAATATAAAAATAATATTTTATGGTGTAAAATAGAAAACCAGACATAGAGTAATTTTTCGGGAATTTATTGGACCCCGGAAGCCTTTAAAAAGTCCTAAACACTATTTTTAAATTAATTAATTATTTAACCCATTAAATAAACCCGGTTTAACCCGAACCCAAAATTTTGACCCGACCCAGACCAGCCGGTCTATCCGAACCGAACCGACCGTTCTAGCGGGTCGGGTCGGGTTTGCCTGACCGAACCCGCACCCGTCCGCTGTCGAACCCGACCCGCCGGCTCCCCATCTTCCCCAACCGCTCGAACCCGACTCTGCCGCTTCCGTTCCGCCGGCCGCACCCGCCGCCGCCGTCCGCCGCGTAACGCCAGCGCCGCTCCGGATTTCCCTGACCCTCCGCCTCCTCTTCCCCTCACCGTCCGGTTCATCCTCTCCCTCCTCCACCTCTATAAAGCCCTAGCCACTCCCGGCCGAACCCGAGCCCCTCTCCGCCTTGTCGCAGCGCCACCTCCCTCCTCCGGGACGTCCTATCCTTAGCCCTCAACCTCGCTGTCGACCAGCCTCCGGCCCCAGCCTCACCGCCCGCTGTCCTCAGCCCGACCCCGGCGCTGTTCCTCCAGCAGTTCCTCCCCGAGCCGTCCGTCTCCACCTCGCGTACGCCTCGCCGACGATCCACCGCAGCCTCGCCGTACCGCGCCTCCGGCCAAGCCCGTCGCCGCCTCCAGTCAGCACCGCCCCAGTCCCCTCAGGCCGCCTCAGCTCCGGCAGAGCTCTCGAAATCCTAAACCTAGGGAGGAAACAGGACTCGACACAAGACACAGTGTCGTGTCGGGCACGAGTATTCGCTGTTTTCACAGCCCAGTTCAGGTATTCATAATTTCTTGCTCGTAGCTCAGATTTCAATTCCGTAAATTGTATCGCGAAGCCTGTATGACCCTCTCGGTGCCCGGATAAACCGCTCGGGGCATCGCGTCCTGTGGTGATCGCACACCGCGATCCAAAAACAGGAAAAACCAGACCCTGTTTTCACCCCGGAACCGAGTACGTCCCGCCAAACGGGACGACTTGGTCGCATGCGGTCTTTACCGATACGTGCGCATCGTTGATACGGACGTGCAGGATTTCGCAGAAGCTGATTCGGATGTGCGTGCACACCGGAATCAGTGCGTATCCGCGAACATCGCCCCGTATCTGACTTTTCTGGATCTTGCAGTAACTTAGTGTACACACGTCGGATCGAGACAAAAATTGTGCCATTGGACTCATAGCAATACGCTGGTCCTGTGGGTCAAGTTTGGTTCGATTCTGAGAACGTTGGAAAAATCGTGTGTCGTGGGCCCCACAGGCCCCGCTCGACGGGCGATTTTGAGAACGGCTCATCGGAATCCAATTCTGGAAGTTCTGTTGGGTTCGTATCATCGTTCCTGACCTGTTGACACTAAGTTGGACTATTTTTGAGACCTTTGACCCTGACGCATTTTTCGGTGCAAAGCGGCCCACATCTGGACCCCGTTTTGATCCGAAAATGACGTTTTTGCCCTTGTCTCCAAATTAGACTCAAGGACAGGCATTCCTAGCTGATTAATATTTTTTGGACCTGATGGTGATGTCTGTTTCAGCAACCGGAGTACTGCCTGCAATCCCCGCTGACGTCAGAGCTACAATTGGAGACAAAACCCAGGCAAGTATACCTTGCCAAATCCTGCAGCTTTGATACTGCTTTCTATAGGATCGTGATCTCCCATTGAGATGCGGTTACCCCGATTTCTTGTAGTCATGTTTGATAGCGTCACTGGCATACCACTGTCTTAGATATAGTGATTTCTCGTGTCTTATTTGCTTGTGTTTACTTTCTTCTCTATCTTATATGTCATTTATTGTATTTGGCTCGTATTCTTTTGTATCTTGCTATGTCCCCTGAGGACCTGGTTTTGTTCTCCAGATTTAGCAAACGAGGAGTACCGCAGCTTACGGACCAGCACCAGACAAGAGTTTGATTGCAGTTGATGGCCCTGCTTCTTAGTTACTGTCTAGCATGTTTTAGTTAACTCTTTCTTGTCTTTATTTTCTTGTTTGTCGGTAGTGGATTTGTCTCCACCCGACTTAGTATTATTTCTTGCTGAATATTCGTCTGTAACTTTACTTTCAGTATTTAATTCGGTTTTGTTTTAGTTCATGCTGTTCTGTGGATGAGATAGTAAACCCTGCCTATTATAATACAGCTTAAGTACACTCCGAAGGATCCATTAAATTGAGTTTGTCTATCGGTGTGTGCTGCTGGCCATTGACATGTGTCCAGTCCCCGATATTTTGGGACTGGGGCGTGACATAGTTTTTGTGGTGGCCCATGCAGGTCAACGACTAAATTGTTCGGTTTCAACTTAGGGACCGAACAGGCCTGCAATAAAGATAGGATAAGTTTTAGGATCTCATCCACTTGCTTGAAACGTTTTTGATATCTATATCGGATTCGAATTAATTTCTTGAATTGCATCCTGCCTTGATTCCTGAGTGCCTCTCATTGTTTATTTTGGTTGCAGAGTTATGGATTCACGAACAAATGATGAGACTCCTGCAATATCACCACGAGATGTTGTGGTAACCAACGAAGATGAAGCGACACCAGTTGATGAAGGACGATCAGCTTAACAAGCAAGTCATCATGCTACGAGAATCCAGCAAAATGACATTCCACCACCGACGCAATTGCCCGTAATTCCACCAGGGCAGGCCATGGACGGGCAGCAGATGTTTCAAATGATCTATGCAATAGTGCAAGCTCAATAAGAGGCTTGGAGTCGCAGCCTAGTAACCATACTACAGCAGGCACGACGGCCAACGACGGGTTCTATCGCCGATTTTCGCCAGCTGAAGCCTCGTACCTTCTCAGGAAAAGAAGAACCCACAGAAGTTCATGAGTGGCTCACCAACATACAACATCAACTAGAAGCAGCTGAGCTTCCAAGGGAACGTTGAATGACTGCCGTCAGAATGCAGTTGACAGACAATGCTCATCACTGGTGGCTATCTGAAGAGACCCGGCTCGGACCAGACCGAGTCACTTGGGAAGCGTTCTCTCGACTCTTTCTGGAGATGTACATTCCAGCCATTGCTCGATCAGAACTTCAGAACAAGTTTAATCGCCTCACTCAGGATGCTATGACTGTGGAAGAGTACAATGCCGAATTCATTCGTCTAAGTCGCTTCGCCCCAACACTGATCCCAACAGAAGAAGAGAAGGCCGAGAAGTTCTTCGATAGACTAAACTTCGAGTTACAGAAACTGATTGGATCCGTTGTACCTACATCCTACCCGGACGTCCTTGCTGCAGCCCGACGCATGGAGCGCGTTATCAGGAGAGAGACCAATATGAAGCAATCGTCCACATCAGCACCAGCCGGAGCGCCACAGGAAGAAGCTGCAAAGAGACTTCACAGTTACCAGCCACCAGGAGCATCTCCACAGGCAATACCTGTCTGTCCATATTGTCGCAAGCGAGGCCATACTGAGAACGAGTGCAGACGAAAGAAGAAATTATGCATAGCTTGCGGATCCAGTCAGCATTTATTAAAGGAATGCCCTGAGCGTCGAGATAGAGCACCAAGGGTAAACCAACAAGCATTTCCAGTACCGAGGCCAACCTATCCAACATTGGAAGCACCACAAACGGAATTTCAAGAAGTCCTACCACCAGCTTCAGGAGGGTATCAGCCGAGGCCACCTTTGATACCCCAGGCACTGCTCTTCCAGCAGGCTCAGCAGCAACAGAGGAATCGACGGCGAGGACGCAGATAAGCCCTGGCGATGATCTTTGAGAACGCGCAGAACCAAGGAGTAGCTAATGCGCGTAAGTTCTTATAGTTTTCTGCTTCTAGATTTGCCTTAGATTGTGCCTGCTGGTTCGTGACCCTAGACTTACCCTGATAATCTTAACCTGTTAATGATGGATAACCTAGTGATCACCTAGTAATTTTGTTATTAATTAATATGCTTTAAAAGAATAACCTGTTTTTCTAAAAACTGTAATTTTCTAAATTTCCCACATTTGGGAAATTGCATAACAATTAATGCTTAGGGAAATAATTTTCCTAGGTATTACTCTCCACCTTGAAATTCTTTAATTTTGATGTGCTTCGAACAGATGGTTGTAACCGTGTCATCTTTGTTGACCGGTTATTCTTTGATTGCGAGGACGCAATCCTCTTAAGGGGGGTAGATTGTAATCCCCCTGATTTTTCAAGAGAATTTTAATTTTTGGATTTTTACATTTTTCTGGAATTTCTGGAATTTTCTGAGATTTTTCTCTAATTAAATTAAGGTGTTTTAATTATTAAAAGATTTTTAATTGATAATAAATAATATTAAAATATTATAAAAATAATATTTTATGGTGTAAAATAGAAAACCAGACATAGGATAATTTTTCGGGAATTTATTGGACCCCGGAAGCCTTTAAAAAGTCCTAAAAACTATTTTTAAATTAATTAATTATTTAACCCATTAAATAAACCCGGTTTAGCCCGAACCCAAAATTTTGCCCGACCCAGACCAGCCGGTCTATCCGAACCGAACCGACCGTTCTAGCGGGTCGGTTCGGGTTTGCCTGACCGAACCCGCACCCGTCCGCTGTCGAACCCGACCCGCCGGCTCCCCATCTTCCCCAACCGCTCGAACCCGACTCTGCCGCTTCCGCTCCGCCGGCCGCACCCGCCGCCGCCGTCCGCCGCGTAACGCCAGCGCCGCTCCGGATTTCCCCGACCCTCTGCCTCATCTTCCCCTCACCGTCCGGTTCATCCTCTCCCTCCTCCACCTCTATAAAGTCCTAGCCACTCCCGGCCGAACCCGAGCCCCTCTCCGCCTTGTCGCAGCGCCACCTCCCTCCTCCGGGATGTCCTCTCCTTAGCCCTCAACCTCGCTGTCGACCAGCCTCCGGCCCCAGCCTCACCGCCCGCTGTCCTCAGCCCGACCCCGGCGCTGTTCCTCCAGCAGTTCCTCCCCGAGCCGTCCGTCTCCACCTCGCGTACGCCTCGCCGACGATCCACCGCAGCCTCGCCGTACCGCGCCTCCGGCCAAGCCCGTCGCCGCCTCCAGTCAGCACCGCCCCAGTCCCCTCAGGCCGCCTCAGCTCCGGCAGAGCTCTCGAAACCCTAAACCTAGGGAGGAAACAGGACTCGACACAAGACACAGTGTCGTGTCGGGCACGAGTATTCGCTGTTTTCACAGCCCAGTTCAGGTATTCATAATTTCCTGCTCGTAGCTCGGATTTCAATTCCGTAAATTGTATCGCGAAGCCTGTATGACCCTCTCGGTGCCCGGATAAACCGCTCGGGGCATCGCGTCCTGTGGTGATCGCACACCGCGATCCAAAAACAGGAAAAACCAGACCCTATTTTCACCCCGAAACCGAGTAGCCCCGCCAAACGGGACGACTTGGTCGCGTGCGGTCTTTACCGATACGTGCGCATCGTTGATACGGACGTGCGGGATTTCGCAGAAGCTGATTCGGATGTGCGTGCACACCGGAATCAGTGCGTATCCGCGGACATCGCCCCGTATCTGACTTTTCTGGATCTTGCTGTAACTTAGTGTACACACGTCGGATCGAGACGAAACTTGCGCCATTGGACTTATAGCAATACGCTGGTCCTGTGGGTCAAGTTTGGTTCGATTCTGAGAACGTTGGAAAAATCGTGTGTCGTGGGCCCCACAGGCCCCGCTCGACGGGCGATTTTGAGAACGGCTCATCGGAATCCAATTCTGGAAGTTTTGTTGGGTTCGTATCATCGTTCCTGACCTGTTGACACTAAGTTGGACTATTTTTGAGACCTTTGACCCTGACGCGTTTTTTGGTGCAAAGCGGCCCACATCTGGACCCCGTTTTGATCCGAAAATAACGTTTTTGCCCTTGTCTCCAAATTGGACTCAAGGACAGGCATTCCTAGATGATTAATATTTTCTGGACCTGATGGTGATGTTTGTTTCAGCAACCGGAGTACTGCCTGCAATCCCCGCTGACGTCAGAGCTACAATTGGAGACAAAACCCAGGCAAGTATACCTTGCCAAATCCTGCAGCTTTGATACTTATCTCCTGGATTTATTTTCATTGTCTTGCAAAATAGTTGTACAATATTTGCATGTTTCTCTTTGCAATTGTTACTTTCTTATAATTCTTGAAGCTTGCTGATTTATTCCTGCTGCTCTAGTTTTAATTCCTCGTTTTGCGTGCATGTACATTAATTGCTCTTTCCTTGGATCACTACTTGTTCCATAGACATATTGTGATGGTATATGTGTACTCTACATTCCTGGTGTTGACTTGACTGATTTCTTAGTCCCTGGATGATAGTTATTGGACATTGACTACACTTGAGCAATCTCGATTGTGAGTACACAATGTACTGCAATAGAGAATTGTTCATTTGACTACCTCCTTCGTGAGCTCCCGATGAGCTGCGAAAGAGCCATACTATAGACTGTGAGTCCCCGTTGGACTGCTTTCTATAGGATCGTGATCTCCCATTGAGATGCGGTTACCCCGATTTCTTGTAGTCATGTTTGATAGCGTCACTGGCATACCACTGTCTTAGATATAGTGATTTCTCGTGTCTTATTTGCTTGTATTTACTTTCTTCTCTATCTTACATGTCATTTATTGTATTTGGCTCGTATTCTTTTGTATCTTGCTATGTCCCCTGAGGACCTGGTTTTGTTCTCCAGATTTAGCAAACGAGGAGTACCGCAGCTTACGGACCAGCACCAGACAAGAGTTTGATTGCAGTTGATGGCCCTGCTTCTTAGTTACTGTCTAGCATGTTTTAGTTATCTCTTTCTTGTCTTTATTTTCTTGTTTGTCAGTAGTGGATTTGTCTCCACCCGACTTAGTATTATTTCTTGCTGAATATTCGTCTGTAACTTTACTTTCAGCATTTAATTCTGTTTTGTTTTAGTTCATGTTGTTCTATGGATGAGATAGTAAACCCTGCCTATTATAATACAGCTTAAGTACACTCCGAAGGATCCATTAAATTGGGTTTGTCCATCGGTGTGTGCTGTTGGCCATTGACACGTGTCCAGTCCCCGATATTTTGGGACTAGGGCGTGACATTTATATTTTGGTCTGTTGAACCATTGTATCAGATTTTTATCGGGTTGTTCCCCGAAGCACTTTATAGAGACTGGTTGATGATTTATATTTCTTATATCTGTGGATCATATTTTATCTTGTGTGGATGAGATTAGTTGTGCCATGTTGTCGTAGACTTTATTTTACAGCTTAAGTACGCTCTGATGGATCCATTAAATTGGGTTTGTCCATCAGTGTGTGCTGCTGGCCATTGCCATGTGTCTAGTCCCTCGGTATTTTGGGACTGGGGCGTGACATGGTTTTTGTGGTAGCCCATGCAGGTCTACGACTAAATTTTTCGGTTTCAACTTAGGGACCGAGCAAGCCTGCCCTAAGGATAGGATAAGTTTTAGTATCTCATCCATAACTGACTATGACTCATCCTCCTTCCAATCTATTCCGTTAAAAAATTGCATCATGTTTGACTCATGTGCCTTCTCATTAGTTCCTTGAGTGTAGCCTCCTCATAGAATATAGAAGTCCCTGTTGATAGAATGATAAGTAAGGTAACATTCCTATTAAGAGTACCACTAGAGTGTTGACACCCCACTAAGTTAGCATATCTAGGGAACCCTAGAATTCCTTATCTCTAGAATTGGTTTACCATTACCCCCTGATGTATTATGAAGACTTGAGAGTAGTATAGACACAACTAGAGTTAGTTAGAAGTTTTACCATAATGTTTGACCCTAGTGTTTGACCCCAGTCTTGAGGAACCAATAGAAATCTGAGATCGAATGTTAGGACTGAACCTAATGTGCATAGTGAGATAGTTTTAAGATATAGGTTCGTGTCGTGATATTAGCATACGGTACCTTAGGAAGCCCAGAGCAACGAGTATGACATTTCCTTTGAGATCATACCTCACACAGAGAATTGCTCGCCACCTTCACCTTAGGAAACCATGATATTATCTAGAGCCCCATATTTTAATTTCATATGTTGTTCATCTGCGAACTTAACGTTCGCTAATGCGCAACGACTAAAATATGTCCTTCTTTCCTCCGTCTTTCAATTCGTGCCACCTGACACTTCTAATAGTAGGCCAAGTAATTTTATTCTTTGTTAAGGATCCATAGTTTGCTAGGATTATAGCTGTAGTCTTGAATTTGAAAATGTTGTGCTTGGTAGTTAGAATTCGATAAGTTTGAGTTAATCATGTAGATTATGACCCGATGATTATCCCTTAGTGTTAAATCACGTAATTTGTACCCCCACCTCGATACAAGTTATATTCCCTTTTGGTGAATATCTAGTTGTGAGGCATACTACCCAACTATGAGTAAGATTAAACTAAGTACTGTGACAGTCTTAAGAGTATCCTAGCAAAAGGAGACCCTTGTACAGTAAACTCTTATCAGGGTTATCCTCATATACCCTGATAAGAGTTTCTGTACAAGGTTATTTTGTAGGATCCTCTTAAGACTGTCACAGTATTAGTTTAATTCTTATAAGTTGGGTAGTATGCCTCACAACCTAGTATCACATAGTCCACTTGACTCATCGAGGCGGTGTAACTGAATGGCATTAATTGTATGCTAGCAAAAGATGACAGTGTTTATTCAGATAATAGAATTTAGAGGTCCTTGCCCCTATTTGGTCGACTAGCGACTTAGACAAGGAGGTTGTTGTAGAAGCATGAAAAATACGTCGGATGACTATACGCGGCATATTGGTGCAGAGCAGCGTAAGCAGAAGCCTTCAGAGCCATCAAGCGTGCAACAGAGCTCTTTTCGCTAAAATGCAGCATGAGATATGAAAGCTCAAAGGACCATCCGCGTAAGGCAGTACGTCCAAGCCACTTCAGTATAAACAGGGTGCTTCATCGCCTCCAGGGCGTAAAACTTATCATCTTTCAGACGCAGCATTGAGGTGTACAAGAGACGCTTCGTATTCTCCGAAGTGAACCTGTCAGACCCTGCAATAAAGACCCTGCAATGAAGATCCTGCAATGAACCTGACGTCTGGACTTCTGACAAAGGGATACGGCTCGACTACCCAGACGACGGCTATAACGATGACACACCACTGTGACCCAGGCTGTCAAATACCGCCATCCCCTTTGCGTAAACTGCTTTTACAAGCACGAAGGGATACGCTGCCTTGTTTTACACAGGCAGACACGAGCTATTTTAGGTTCTGCAGTAGACAAACCGCCTGCCACATCAAAAGCTGCACTCCGTACGGGGTCGAGGCACGTCTCTACGTCTGAATGCACAGAGCGGTGACAGTTTCTCAAGGCACGTCTCTGCGAATGATGCGCAGAAGGGGTTACAGACCTTCAAAGACACGCCTCCACATTTAATGCACAGGATGGTGGCAAATCTCGGCATTTAATGCAAGAGATTTGATTATATCTTCAAAAGCCGTAATTCCGGCTAAGACGTCCCCATCAGCACTCCGGCACGGTACGCAGCGGCTTCTATGCCCATCCAGCTTCTATGCCTGCTCGGCCTTTATGACCATTCGGCTTCTACGCCTGCTCGGCCTTTATGACCATTCGGCTTCTACGCCTGCTCGGCCTCTATGACCACTCGACTTCTACGCCTGCTCGGCTTCTACGCCTGTTCGGCTTCTACGCCTATTCGGCTTCTATGCTGGTTTGATAACCATTTGGCTTCTATGCCATGGTGACAGACATTTGGCTTCTATGCCAACCTCTTCTACACAATGGATACCTACCTACGTGGCTTCTATGCCGTAATCTTCGTAGCGATTATACGCGTTTTGTCCCTTAGTTGGACCCGCGTTACACGCTCATTCAAAGGATCATCTATACGCAGGCATTGGTTACTTTAACCGTTGTGTAAAAGGGTGCTGTACTTTCCACTCCTCGGTTTCTACACCGACGGAGTGGTCACTGTCACCAAAACTCTATAAATAGAGACCTCTATCAATGAGGAAAAAGGTCGACAAATTGGAAGGTCGGAAAATTGGTCAAGAAACCAATATCAGATCCAGGGAGAAAGATCGAACCAGAGGTCAAGAGAGAGAAAGAGAGAGAGAGAGAGAATCCGGAGCTCAGGCAGAGAGCAGGGATCGACGACTTTGGCATCGTGCATCCACCCTCTTTTGCAACCCTCGAAGCTGCTTCATGTCTTCTACGGCACTTCTTCAACATCGTGTGGTCCAAGGGCTAAAGTGATCGACTGCAGATCAGACACTTATAGCAATATTTATCCAGATTAAATAAATTGTACTCCCATATCCTCGTATAGGATCAAATTGTACAAGTTTGTTTGTAAACCAAAGAAGGCGGATTTCGTATAAACCCTATCCTGAATACATTTTTCATTCTTTCGTTTAATACCACAAACAGTTGTATGATAACTATAGAGATTGTAGACTTTTATTAATGTTGCTTATTTTGTTTTTGTTTTGTGAACTGGAATAAGTTGTACCTCCTTTCATCATCATCTAGCGTACTTATAATTGCTGTACTACCTTGACTTATGCTGCTATTTTATAGCCTAGTTTTGTAAGCTTATTCTTTCATCAAGCTTGTTCATGACATATGTATTAGTGGACGCGTACACTAATATATTTCAGAATCAGTGTACTACGGTCTAATCAACCATAGTGCGCTTGGTTCGCCCTTCGTAATAATACTTTACGTGGATTGAGATATATAGTTGACTAGTAGACACCTGTACTTGCCCTCTAGATATGTCTGAGCACATCGTAACTGTTACATGACTGTACCGATGTGAGCATGTGAAGAGGAATTATTCAAAATTAGATTTTAATCCACAACTGCCTTGACAATTCCCATTGAATTCTTTAAACGCCTTGATCCCAATACTTCTATTCTATTACCTCCCCTTGAACTCCTTATTATTGATCTTCGTCTTCCCTTATTTCGGAAAGACGAAACCTCGTGCTGGGTATAAAGTTTGATACACAGAGAGTACTAGATATAACCCATAGGCCGATCACATACTTGAGGATTATTCTTTCGTAATTAAGGACATATCATATGTGGCGTGACAATTGTAGAGTTGGCGCACTTTGGTAAAATTTTCTCATCGACGCACTTTGTTGCTTCTGGAGAATGGCATACTTTGCTGTGTTGGGGCACTATGTGGAATTCTCTAGAGACAGTGCACTTTGTAGCCCTTCGTAAATTACTTAATGACTAAGCAATAAGTTCTGACCATTCTCGAAAATTGTGTTCTCGACTGCAGAGTTGTCTCGACTGTTGTGCCATGCCTCGAGACTTATGTTTTGTCTTTTAGTAGCCTCCAATGCTCGTTTGTGTGCCAATGCTCGTTTGTGCGCTAATGGTGGGTTTTGACCTATTATGCACGGATGTTATATTATTTCCTGATTTTGTGCCCCAACCATGAATTGTTAATTTATGCGCCTGCATGCCAGTATTCTCTTCAACATGCGTAACTCTTAATGATTCTCTAGTTCTCTTTTATCTTGTTATTTTAGTTAATCATGGTTATTTTCTGAACCTGACATTCTTGATATTAATCTTAATTTTCTGACATGATCTAGTGATTGTACATTGTAAATAAACTCCTGAAACTTGACATAGAATTGATTATGTACTGATAATCCTGATCATGTATTGATAATCCTGATACTGTACTGATAATCATGATCCTGTATTGATAATTACTCTTGATCCTGATAGTGGCTCGACGTAGCGCACCATCATGATACTCCTGATCCTGATACTCCTGATAGTAGCTTGACGTAGCGCACTCCTGACTTGAGAATTTCTATAACTATCTTGATCAAGGCTATTAGTAGCACATGTATTGCATTACCTGTATTCCTGTGGTTGAGTTTTATTGTACTCGTGAAGTTATTATCCTGTCTTGCATCATGTCTAAGGCAGATTCCTGAGCATCATGGTCTGAAATTCTTGATAATTGTCCAGGCTAATAACTAAAATAATAATCTAGAAAGTATCTAGAGAGATTTTATGGCTACATAAAATTTTGGTATCCAAGCGGCACCTGATGGATTTGGAGCTCTCCGTCGTGAGGGACATACTTACAGCACACTGTCGAGTATTGCACTACTAGAAAAGATAAGAAATGATTATACCTGATAAATATATACTATATACATGTTCATCTGGATAACCTGGATAGTCTGCAGGACATGTGACTGTAAGGAATTTTAAAATACATGTGTTAGTAATTAGGACTGTGATAACCCTAGTTAGCAAATGATAGCAAGCCGTAGGGCATGATTGGCCGTGATCGCTTGATTTTCAGTCTAGTCATGTCCTAATTTTACTAGCAACTGATCCGGAAATGGTAACTGGAGCACTAATTCCTGATATCCTTGTTTGAAAACTCATGAACTGCTTAACTGTTATTTTACCCGTTGCACTGTTTGACTGTTACTTTACCTGTTATTCTTATTATTTTTCCTGCGTGTTGGTTTTAGTTTCTAGGTTTGGCTCCCTTGTGGTACTTGCTATTTTGGGGTCTGACCCCAATGGTTTTGTATGGCCAGATTTTGGAGCAGGGTCGCAGGATCTTTCGTACTTTTCTCCTTAAGATGGTGAACACGAGGAACACCCGAGGACATGAGTGGATTTCTTCTTCATCACCCACCTGATCTTGCACATTATTATTTTGAGGCATTTAGCCACCGAGCACATGTTTAGCTCGTATTTTGGGACTTGATATTCTACCATGCGGGCCTACATGTAAAGCATATTCTAGACTATAGCTAGAGGTGATCATGTAACATTGTACTCTTGGTAGTTCTTCATTTTGTAACTAGCTTCATGATCATTTGTGTATATATAGTTTGTGACTCACTATTATATGTTTGGTGATTATACATCTTGTAATTTATTGCTTGCTTGAGATTGAGAACACATAGGATTCTTGACTCAGGATTGCCTGATGGATTGTAGAGTAAACCCTCACATGTATAGACAGCCGTGACCGTATCTCGGGGTATGGAGTACTGTGGTATACGTAGTTGGCTTTGTCCGCCCCCGCTCTCCAGTATTCTGGTTTTGGGGTGCGACGAATCCTGACTGGATATATTTTTCAGATGATTTAGATGACTGGTATCTTACACACTTTGGACCTCGGGACTTAGTGGGTGTAGAGTTAGAGACGGTGGCTTAGTAGGAGACGATACTGAAAGATGATCGGCTAGTTGCAGACGTTTAGACTATTGGAATGGTTATGTCTCAGTTTAGACATTTGGCTTGTATTCTATTTCAGACTATTGTTCTAGTTATTAGACTTGGTTATGAGTTATATTTGTGACTTGTGATTATATTTCTTTTATTCCATATCGTGCTACATCTTCCTCTAGTTTTATTGTGATTGAGTAATGATTATTATGTTGTCCTTCATTTGGAGTTGAGATATCTTGACAGGTACATATATATTATGTGAGATATTTAGATAGTATTGTTGACCTAGACAGCATTCTACCGCCGATGCTGCGGCGTAGGCTGAACGTACCCACGTTCTCGTACCCTTACACCGGGTACGGGTCGTGACACGTGGAGCTAGTATGCATAGATACTATATCTTCTACCATTCATATATCATGTTTCATCCGGCTGATTGTGTCATGCGACGTATGAAAACAAGACACAAATAGAGTACCTTGATATCTAAATGTCAGAAAAGTTGCATCAATACTAATTATACGTAAACAACCACGTAAAAAACTATCGATACATGCCTTAAAATTTATAAATATTCTTTGAAATACATTATTTCCTACCGTCTTTAAAAAATATCTGCTACCAGGATTTGTTTTCATAATTGTAAGGCCTTATTTTTTAAGACTACCATATGCATCATATAACTGCCGTTAATTTCAGATAATACAAGTTCTTTTACTCTCCAAGCTTTAGAATACGTAATATGTACTCGATAATCTCTAAGTATATCATTCACAATATGTGATGCACTATAAGACTGGTTATCTCTAATTTTATCCATTATTTTTTTACTAATCTATGCAGCAGTAGCCTGTCGATGACGTCCTCTTGGTATAATATACCAGTACATGAATGCTGAGATTAAAATGTACGAATATCAAAGATTCCAATGTTATCAATTACATGTGCGTACACTCCAACGACAATGATCACAAACATATACAATTCTTTGAGAATTATTATGTGTATCTCTACAACTAAATTTACGAAGAATTACTATATCACTAATAAAATTTCGAAATGCATACGAAGAAGTAAATTCTCTTCCACGAAATACTTCGGGGCTGCTACCATCTGAATTATCAACAATGGATAAATAATCGTCTAAATCTTCGACTAAGTCATCACTATCTTCATCGTCAACGTTCTCTTCGACTAAATTCATTTGGTTTAAAGTGCTAGGACCAACATGAAAATTTTGACTATTATAAAAAGTTTGACTAGTAGATGATATATTTGTGCTAATATTTGGTAATAATTGATTTATATAGATCTTTATACAAGATGCACATAAACTACTTTCAACAATAAATCTCCATGCTTCTTCACTATTTATTACTAAAAAAGTATCCGTAAAAAACTACCTTATTACGAATTTATAAGTAATAGAAAAACTTTCTGCAATAATATTTCGTATATTTTCAAAAGAGACATACTGATATGTAGAAATTAAATTAGTTGTACCTCCCTCATAAGATAATCCGTTTAGTGTACCTCAACGATAACAAATCACTGTTATGATTTGATCCATGGCTAAAAACTTTGAGATTGAAAAAAAATTGTCGGCTAAGATTTTCTTCTAACTGATGAGAGTTGTTGTGGTGAATATTGGAAGAATGAGAGTTTGTGAGGTTGGATAAAAATTGCAAGAGTAATAGTACATGAAGCTTTGGTAAATATGGAAAGAGTGAGAATATGTGGGACTTCGGTGGTTCACGTATATATAAACCATATGACGATTAATTATTACCGTTTAAAATATTACCGTTTGAAATATAGCCGTTTGAAAATATAAACTACCCGTAAAATAAAAAACAAATTACGCACTAGTTTAGGACGTAAGATCCATAGCTAGATGTTAGCTTACTAATTAATATAATATATTTAGGATATTAATATATTGTTAGCTTACTAATTAACATATTAATTAGGGGGAGAAGCATATTAATTAGGGGGAGAAGGACTTACGCCCTATAATAGGACGTAAACTCAACTTACACCCAAATATTGGACGATATTATGTTCCACTTAATATTTTTCTAAACTATATGCTTTATTTGAAATAAACTTAAACTTTTATGCTTTATCCTTAATTTTCTCTTTTATTTTCGGGAATCTTACCTCTTATCATATGAATTTGAACCTAAACTCTATCAAGGACAATGATTTTATCATGATAAATTTTATTAAAATTTCATTTGGACCACATTGAGCAGAAGTACTTCTGTATCGTGCCGATCATTTTTAGGGGTGAACATTCAGTTAATTCGGTTCAAATCGAACCGAATAACTGAAAATCGAATTAGACCGAAAAATCGAATAAGCAAAACCCAAACCGAAACAAAATAACCCATAACCAAACCAATCCGAACCGAATTAAATCGGTTCGATTTTCGGTTTATTCGATTTTTAGGTTTATTTGTGCTTTTTTTTTGTTAATATATATATTTCGGTTTTGGACTGAAACCCAAAACCGAAATTGAATTAAAAAAAATTAATAATTTTAAAATCGAAATCGAATCGTTTTTTTTAAAATCGAACCAAATCTCCTATTCGGTTCAGTTGGATTTGATTTTTGGTCCAAAATGAAAAATGCTCACCCCTAGTCATCTTCGCATTGAGGAGGGGTGACGGAAATTGCTTGCTCAAATAATTAGGATGGACAAATTTATAGAGCACTATAGCCCTACTGCGTCTTCTAGGAAAGATTGCCATGGACCGAAAAATGGATATAGCCGTGGAATGTGCATAATTTGAATGTGCTCTCTCAGGAGAGAAAAGTACGGAGGAAGGAGAATAAGAATAAGGAGAAAAAAAAAATTAGAGGAAATGACTCATTTTCTATTATTTGGTATGAAAAAAAAAAAAAAAAAGTTGGAGGGATTACTTCTCCCTCGTAATCTAAGAAATTCAATTATTTCAAAAGTGGAAGAAAAAGTAGAAGATTATATCGATTAACAATTATACCCTCGTATGAATTATATTATTTAAAAATTATTCATAAAGTCAAATGGTAAATAAATATTTCTAGTTGAGGATATATAGAATTGGTAAAAACTATATATTTTTATTTTTTTTCTTCTACTTTTCTTTCCATACCAAATAAAGAAAAATGAATCTCTTCTCTTTTTTATTCTTCAGAAAATTTGTTGTACAGAAAATATTTTTAAACAAATTAACTAAAACGAAAGAATTTGTCAAAAAATTGAAATCACAAAAGCTTTCGCCATCTCTGATGACGAAAATATGAAATAATAATTTTTTATTTATATTTGTCAAATTTTTGCCAACTGGGTTGCCAAAAATTTAGGTTTGCCAAATTTTCGCCAAACGAGTTGGCGAAAATCTGACAATTGATTTTTTTTTGCATTTTTTTTTTGTTTTTTGGATTTGTTTTGGTTTGTTTTTTTAGGTTTTTTTGTGTTAGTTTTTTCAAAAAATTTGACAATACTATTTTTTTTTTCTTGTACAGAAAATATTTTGTCAGAAAATTTGTAGTACTATACTAATCAGAAAATTTGTTGTACAGAAAATATTTTTAAACAAATTAACTAAAACGAAATAATTTGTCAAAAAATTGAAATCACAATACTAATTTGATTTTTTAAAATTTTTGACCCCCAAAAATTAGTACAGATAACTAAAATAAATAACAAACTAATTATCATTCATATTAGTATAGATAATAACAAACTAGTATAGATAATAAAAAATTTTAAAAATAAAATTACTAAAAGTAAAATTTAAAGGTCGAAACATTAATTTTTTGCTATTATAAATTTTTTCAAGTCTGTCAAACGGTGAAACGGTTTATCCGGTAGTACTTTTCGATACGGTCATTTTGGCACAAACTGGATCTTGTTTCGATCTCTCAGTCAAAAGTTATGATACTTTAAAGTTTTAAAATTTATATTTTTGCCTGTAATATCTGCGTCTTGCTTCGGATGAATTTTTTTTTTCTACACGAATTGTGTTACTCTCGTCGAAAACATACAAATCGACATATTGTTTGACGGAAAACGATTTCAAAACAAATAGTTATGGCCACTCGAAGTCTGCTCGACGACAGACGTAATATTCTTACGGCAGATTTTTTTTGTTTCTTTTTTTTTTGGTTCAATGATAGCATATTGCTACAACAACTTTTTTTTTAAAAAGAACTAAACCTAAATCGAGTTGGCTCCCTCGTTTGTTTGTTTTAAAAAAACCAACGCAAAAAAATAAAAACCAAAACAAACAAACAAAAAATAAACCAAAAAAAATCAAAAGAAGAAAAAACATTGTCAGATTTTCGCCATAAGATATGGCGAAAGCTTCGTGATTTCAAAATTTTGAAAAATTGTTTCGTTTTAGTTAATTTGTTTAAAAATATTTTCTGTACAACAAATTTTATGTTTATTCTTCTACTAAACACAAAGGAAGAAAATGATCTTTCATTTCCTTATGGAAGAAAAATATATACATCCTACTCATTTTTCTTCTTTCCACTTTTCCATCATTTCTACCAAACGAAACCTTAGAAATAACAATATTAGGGAAGCTAGGGTCTCGGATTGTAAAATTACATTGAACATTAGATATCTTTGCTCTTATAATGAGGCTTCAAAATGGCTCAAAAGTGAGTCATTTAAGCCGTTTGTAAATCATCAGCCTTATATTTTTAAAAAATTAATATTACGTAAAAAAAAATTTGTTAAAAAAAAATAAATTTGTTATAAATAACTCCATAGAAAATCAAACTGACCAACCAAAAAGAATGTCTCTCACTTTAACTACATGAGATAAAAGAGGTGTTGTCTATAGTTATATAATATTATGTAGTTAAATAATTATTCAAAATTTATTTATATTTTAAATTTTTAATTACGTGAGGATATACGTAAAACTTAGATGGCTAGTCTTTTAAGACTTTTTATAGAAAATAAAAATATATTCATAACAAATATTATTTAAATATATTTAAACTATTTTATAATAATATTAAAAAAAATTATGTGCAACATACATGTATTTAGTAGTAAAACAATAAAACCTCAATCTATAATTTTAGAAGTTTTAGAACATCACTTCAGTACTACTCGGAATAATTTGGATACTAATGCAAAATATCTTGGACCACGTTGGTCCCCATAGAGATCATTCATGCCTCAAATCTTCCAAAAAAAAAAAAAAACCAAAATGTTCTCTGAGCGGATCATAAATTGTGTCGACACA
This sequence comes from Iris macrosiphon, assembly GCA_036927795.1. Taxonomy (NCBI): domain Eukaryota; kingdom Viridiplantae; phylum Streptophyta; class Magnoliopsida; order Asparagales; family Iridaceae; genus Iris; species Iris macrosiphon. The sequence goes on from JAYESA010000018.1 coordinate 14,394,321, forward strand.
AACAACAAATAACGACACAAACAACAATAACCTGATGACGATGAATAGAATAACATAGCACAATTAACATAAGAATACTTAATATTTAATATAATTTGATCAAATTCGACCTATTATATGAAATAAAAAAATAAAAAAATTTATTGAATCAACAATTAACATAACAATACTTAATATTTAATATGATTTGTCCCAGAACTATAAAACTGTCTTGACACGATCTTTGCTACAAACCTCGAAATTGACTATGATATGGTCTCTACCCCATAACTGAAATTGTCATGACCATCCTACCGAGGCTGAGAAATTTTCTTTAACCGGAGTATATGAATGGAAGCCCGTATAAAATTAAACTTATCCATAGAAATCATCTTAGTTAGCATGTTCATTGGGTTCACTTTAGTATCGATCTTCAAAAAATTGAATCTCCTTATTATACCACACTGATCATGTATCTCGTGATATCAAACGTCGATGTGTTTCGTACACTACAGTATACTGAATTTTTTGTGAGATGAATCTCTCTTTGATTGTCGCAAAATACTAGAACATGCACCTTCATGAACTCCAAATCACTAACTAGACCTCTTAACTGCAGAGCCTTCCACTACAAAAAATACTTCAAAATAGAGACGGACATTTTTGTCACTTATATTTTGTTGTTAAACGGTAGTAGTAGTAGTAGTAGTAGTAGTAGTAGTAGTAACGTAACAGTGATCAAATATTCTATATACGGAGGAATTATTTTGTAGTTATAACTGAGTTATGTGTTCTCAGGTCTTGACCAGTTTCTTACCCATTCCTCTCAGAGGTCGTTTGGATGAAGGTTTTGTATTCCTAAGAATTCATTTTTCATTCATTTTTTCATGGAGAAGGAATTCAATATTTTCATACCCATATTGTTTGGTTATGTTAGATTGAAAATTTTGGAAAGGAATCTTAATTTATTTAGTTTTCCATAAATATTCTTTTATGCTTCTATTATCTAAATTTACGTATTTGAAATAAAAGTTAAAATTTTGTAAGTAAAATAAGGATGTCATTGTCCAAACAAAATATGCATATTTTTTTTTAATTTTTCAACAACAATAGAAATATAAAGTCCCTCTCATTTGAAGTTGGCACCTATATTATTACTCGTTGCCATCAACGTACGATTTCATCTGTGTGGTTGTACTTGAACAACTGAAATACCGAAAGTGTCCTCGGAATCAGTTCATTCGGCCTGCATACGAGGACGACACATTGAATTCCGACCAACAAGGCACGTAGCTGTCGCTTTCAGCCATGGCCTATATATGTAGCTAGACCATGTAGGAAATATGTGGATTATATTATAATGGAGTTGGAAGAAGAAAGAGGGGTTGGGCTCAAGCATGGCCAATTGATGACGAAGAGGAGTTTACTTGAGTATGTTCCTTTTCTTCGTTGGACTCTTTTTCATATGTTGGATTCTATTTTGTCCACGACCCGATACGAGATTGGACACGAAAATGAGCTCGATTCTAAGTATGATATAGTGAAAATTTTCTGCAATATTTAGCTCTCATTTTGTAATATCAGCCACCCGCTATATGCGTATTGCACGTATTTTTTGTCTGTAATTTTTTTTTTATATATTTGCATAACAAACTTATTTTAAGATAGTATAAAATATTTTAAAATAAATTTATTTTTGATACGGTGAATATTTATTGTAGTTGGAAGTGTGTAATTATTAGTGTCTAGTAATTATATTAGGCAGAAGTATGTAATTTACATATTTTAATCTTAGTTAATTTAAGTATATTTTGATAGATATAAAGTTGAAAAATGATACTATTGGAATATAAAAGTTCATTAAGATAAGATCAGGTCTGAGAATTGCATATATGGCATTGAAGTTCTCTGAAATTGAACTCACAGCAATATTGGAATTTTAAAAATTGTGAGAAGAGCAACGAAACATTATTTAAAATGACGTTTACCAAACTTGTACCTAATTTTAACTCTTCTGTCATTAAAATCTCCCACGTCACCTAATTAATAATTAGACAAGAAACGTTTTGTTGGATGGGCGGTGGACATTGTAGGTAAAAAAATTAAACGGAAAATTAAACATTATCGCCGTTGGATATGCTAAAACAGATATTGTATGTAAGGAAATTAAATAGAAAATTAAACATTGCAGCCATTGGATATGCGAACAAAACAAAACAAAACAAAATAAAACAAAAACAAAAACAAAACAAAAAACTATGCACATAAACTTCCTTTTATTAGGGATTTCTATGCTAAGTGTCATTTAAAGTTTAAGTGGTTAAAGGCATGTAAGTGACTTTAAAGTTTAAGTGCTAAGAGGCATGCTAAAAAACGTCATTTAATAGGACATTTTTGTCCCAAATCACTCAAACGTCCATTTAATTGGCGTTTTATTGCTTTTCGGATAATTTTAAAAATTTTATTGCTTTCAGAACAATCTCAGTAAAGTTGGATGATGTATATTAATTTTATGAATATTTTATTAAATACCGAAAAAGAAAAGAAAATATTTTGTACTTTGGAGTTGGGACCTCTTTTTTGGTTGCTAGTCTTTCAATCGTACTTCATAATTAAATTCGCGGATAAAGTATAAAAAATTTCTTCCATAATTTGTCTTATTAGTAAATTAAGAATTCTTAAAAATTTTGTTCGAAATAGTCCCTTCCGTTCATTTTCCGTAAAAAAATACCGTTAAAAAAACGAAAGCCCTAAACTATCCTCCCCCCAACCCTCCTCCTCCTCCCCCTCCAGCTCCTCCCCCTCCCCCACCACCACCTTCACCATCACCACCACCACCAACCCACCCTCAGCCCTCTCTCCTCCACCGCGCTCAACGTAGCTCCCTCGCAGCGCCTACGCAGCGGCCCCCACGCGCGCGCAGCTCCCCCGAGGCCGCCCTTCCGCTCGCGAAATTCTCCCTCGGCCGCCCCCACGCGCAGCTCCTCCGCCCTCCCCCGTGCGCAGCTCTCCCGAGTCGGCCTCCGGCGCAGCTCTCCAGCGGCAGCCCCAGCGTTGTCCCCCCGCGCACAGCTCCCATGCGTCGGCCCCCCTCGGTCCGAATCTCCCCCCCCCCTCCACCTCGCGCCTCACCCCCTCTCCTCCCCAAGCCGCCGCCCCCACCGTCGAAGGAGGAGGGGGGGGGAAGAGAGGGTTAGGGTTAGGATTAGGATTATGATTAGGGTTAGAAAAAGATATATTAGTCATTTTACGTCGAATTTGACGTCTGTTAACGACAAAAAATTAAATTGGGTGCAAAATATACCAAATATAAAATATAAATTTTTTTTAAATCTAGAAGTCTTTAATTGTAAAAACGTAAGGAGTTTTTTGTTGTCAAAACAGGTACCATGTGAGTATGATTTAGTTGTTATGCGAAAATGATTTATTATATCATGGATGTCTACATCTGCTAAAATACAAATATATCTATTAATTTTGGAATTTTCCCAGTTGTTTATAACCCTACTCATAGGGCATATCACCAAATTTAACTTCATTCTCATGATATCATCCTCATATGAACTATAAAGAAGGTAACAATTATCCTTATTTTTTTAGCCAAGAAGATGTGACATTTGATACATTCAATCAAAATACAAAAGGAAATCAAATTGAAGGAAAAAAAAAACAATGGAGACATCTATGATATTGTATTCCCTTCCGTTGTTGTTGTTGTTGTTGTTGTTGTTGTTGTTGTTGTTTGTGCAACGACATAAAAAAATTAACATCAAGTTAACGGTAGATCATAAAAACTTTGTCAACTCTTACGTAGAGTTATCACGAGCATGATGTCCCGTTCTCGCAAAATTACTCCATTACAATGGAACAAGACTTGGATGATGCCTAAGATAAGTAACTATGTGAGTTTTATAAAGTTATCACGAATATGATGTCATAATCTAACAAAATAACTATTTCATTACGATGAGACAAGACTTGGATGATGATAAAGACCAAGTAAGTATGCGAATCCTATGGAATTATCACGAACATGATGGCATAATGTTTCAAAAATAACTCCTCCATTACAATGGAACAAGACTTGGATGATGCCTAAGATAAGTAACTATGTGAGTTTCATGAAGTTATCACGAACATGATGTCATAATCTAACAAAATAACTATTTCATTACGATGAGACAAGACTTGGATGATGATAAAGACCAAGTAATTGTGCGAATTCTATGGAATTACCACGAACACGATGGCATAATGTTGCAAAATAACTACTCCGTTCCGATGGGACAAGATTTGGACGAAGACGATTCGTAATTTCGTAGGTAGCTTACCTAATAGGCGAGGAAGGAAGCAGCGAAGAACATATAATAAACTAAGTTATGTATTTGATCAATGTAAGATGCTTACATGGTCGCTATTATAATTAAAGACTTCATCAAATTATTTATTAGCTACATTTTTTTAGTTTAACTTTTCCTTCTTCCTACGAAAAAGCTTAGCCGGAACAAATTCCCTCCACTTGTAACCACCTCTATCTACTAAAAACAATACAAGTATGAAGTGTATATATATAGACAAACGTTGAGAGAGAGAGAGAGAGATGTAATGTAATGTAAGAGTATTTATGTCCATTTTCTTTCTTGTTGTTGTCCATTCATTGGTTGAAGAAGAAGAAGGAGAAACAGTATGGAAGGAGGAGAGTTCAGGAGGATCAACATTGTCTACTTCCTCAGCCGCAACGGCGTCGTCGAGCAGCCCCACCTCGTCTGCGTCCACCACCTCTACGCTAGAGGCGTACGTCTTTGCGGTACGTACGTACGTGTATATTAAGAGCAAATAATAGTTTTAAATCGTTTAGTTCCGTTGTTTTCCGTAAGATTTGGATATTCTGCCCTCCCCACAAATTCTTAAAGAGTTCGGCAATTTGATTAGATGTCAAAAGGTGGCTTTCCGAGCTGCGGGGGACGAACGTGTCCGACTCCTTTGCGTGGTCTTACAAGAGGTTGCTGCAATTCTAGTCCATATTTCCATCGTCTGTCAATTTGTTCGATTTTTTGTACTAACTTTACTTGCTGCAGCAGGAGATACAAAAATGAATACGTGTGGAGAGATCTGATGGACAACGATCTTTTAACACCGTTCACGGACAATGAATACGTATTGAAGGGCTCTATGCTTTTTCGTTCCCCTCCTCCGTCGATTCTCCAGTCACACAATTATTCTTCCCTAGGTAAGAACAACTGGACAAAATATAATGCTCTTCCCTATTACTATTACTATTACTATTATTATTATTATAGAAAATATACCAAAAACTTGTTTGGTACTAGTTGGTGAGAATTTTTTTTTTTTTAGTAATTATACTAGCCAATTTTATTTTTGAATGAAAGGTGATTTTGATTTTCTACAATGTAGAATTTTATGATTTTGATTATCTCAAAAGTTGTTTATGATTTTAGTTTTCTAAAATGTAGAATTTTACGAACCATAACTTGTAACGAATATGATTATGGATATGAATTATCTTTTAAGACGAACAATTTGTTAAATGGAAGAAAATAATTCAAATAGTAGACTCGAAAATCTTATCCTCTTTAATTGATAGCTTCCACATGTCAAGTTGCATCGAAGGAGGAGAAGCCGACAGCACATAAACCAGAAACGATACAAATACCGAAGGGGAGATACGAGGAGGTACAAGTTGAACTAAAAGGAAAAGGGGAATCTCCGAAGCCGTCACCGAGGACGGACGATGAATCCTCGGACCTACATACCGCGATATTCAAGGTGGAGGAGGAGGAGGAGGAGGAGGAGAAGAAGAAGAAGAAGAAGGATGATGATCGTTTTCGTCAACGTCGTCACCGACAGCCGAGCGGTTGCACGGACGTGTTCCGTGCTCTGCTCGGCTGTCGGGGCTCGGAGACGGCCGAGTTGGCATTGGTGTGCATAGGGAGAGATCGTAGTGGGACCCACAAGAGTAGGGGTGGGCCAGGCAGACCGAGTCATCTGTGGCCGGATGATTATGGTAATAATGGATGTTACAGTAACTTCAGGTGAGTGATTAATGATTCGTTCTTTTGTTTTTCCAGAGCAATTATAAATTTTAGATTATTTACTTTTTTCACCTTTTTCTTTTTCTTTTTCTGGGGAGAAAAGAAGGGAAAGCAGAGGGAGCAGTGGTCGAAAATGTGGGGGAGAAGAGAAGAAAATGTCGTCGATGGCAAAATACAAGCTGGAGGGACTGCCAAATTGCTCGTTAGTCCTTCTTCCTTCAAACTCGGTTTGGTATTATTTTAAGAGTAAACAAGTTTTGAAAGCAAACCCAACCCTTCTTCAGAAGCACCCAAAAAGTACTAGCATGTAGAAAGAAACAAAAAAATATAAAAATGGAAAAGTAAAAGCAAAAGCTACCAACAATGTTATGGTGATAGTTTCTACGAAACCTGTTACCATAAATTACAACTTGATACTTTAAACTATTCGAATTGTTTAACCTCAACTTTAATAGATATTAACTTAATATTCTTTAGAAAAAAAACGGAAAGAGAAAGGGAGGGCTGGGTTGGGAATGATAGTTTTGTCTTTTTTAGAATTTTGGGTATCAAGTTGAAAATAATAGTTGGAATATGATATTAAGTTAGTACATATCAAAGTTGAGGGTATTAAGTTGAACAATTCGAGTATTGAGTTATAATTTGTAATAAATAGACTAAGGAACCAATTTGTACATTCAGTCACTACAGAGATGTAGCTAACCTAATTACAAAATTGGTCCTGGTACATGATATGTGCAGGCAATGCGGGAAGCAGTTCAATCCAGAGAAGCTGCACTCGCACATGATATCATGTAAAGCTGTGAAGAGGGGGAGAAGTGCATTCAACAAGACTCCGATCGGAATGGACTCGAATTCGTAGTTCTTCGCTGCATCATCGCTCCGTTGTACAAAGTAGAGAAAATGTTGAGATTTTTTTTTTTTTTTTTTTTTTTTTTTACGTCGCAATTAGCTGTTCTGCACTATTCTGCTGCTGGAGTGCAATAGACATTGCTCATATGTAATTTTACATATTTTGGATGCTTCACAATCTCAGTAGACAGAATAAAACACAGGAATAACATAGGCTAGAGGTTATGGACAACAGGAATGAACGTAAGACCATTTTTCAAGGCCCTCAAGGGACCTTTAACTCCCCACGAACAAATATAGGTTTACGCGAAATGGAGTTATAGCCACTTGCCAAATGATTCGAGATTAAGATTAAGATTTAGAAGAAGAAGAAGAAGAAATTAAATCTAGGAATTAAGTTGTGTATCGTAGAGATTAGGCAATTCACACCTTCAATAACAATTGAAATAGGACGGTATTCCTCTACTAGATGACTTAATGCCAGAAAAAAAAAAAATGTACATTAGTCTAGGAAGCATTAGTACTACATTATATCATGTTCGTGTCAAAATATAACATACACGACAAGTTCACCCTAAAAAACACTACAACACACCAAAACCTAAGCAACCTCTGTATAAGCATGCTCAATTGCCCATATTCCTGTTGTATTGGGGAGGGCGGGCAAACCCCACCCCCACCCAAACCCAATTTTGGATTGTTCTTCATAATTACGGAAGAAACTCTGATCTCTTCTCATAAATGAGAGATGTGGCAAACCCTGAATTTTCTAATCCACTTTATTAATCTAGACTGTCCAGCCAAAATAAGTAAATTGTTGGTGAAATTTCTAAATAATACAAATAGGAAGATATAAAAGTAAAGACAAGAAATAGTAGAGAATTCGAGGTACGTTACACGCTGTCCTTAGAATAGAATTTCGCCCCACGAACAGTTCAGTGGGTTCCTGGCGATCTATCCCCGAGATACAACGAATCCTTCGATTCACTTCACCGTGCACCCGGTGGCGAATCCCACGAACGATCACAACCTTGCCCGAAGAATAGAGATTGGACGGAGGAATTTTTGGAGGAATTAAGGTTCTGGTGTTTTTCTTTTCTTTTTCGTCTCTGTACGATTGTTGTTTCGTTCCGAACAGAGAGCGAGAGAGAGATAAGGAAAAACTGATTTCTGTTCTGCAGATCTCAGGATCGTGTCCTGGATATATCTCTCACGTAACCTATCCCACTCTTTCCGTAACGGGATTACGTGAGAACGGTTCCGCGGAAGACCAGCAACCACCAGACCAAACAAAAATAAAAAATAATTAGTAAACACCGTGTTTTGCCCAAACAAAAATATGTTATTATCCTACTTTGAGTATACTACAATTAGTATATTTACACCGCACTAGAATTATGGCCCTACCTATTTTTAAATAATTAGTAAACACCGTGCGCATTAATTATTAATTAATTAATACGGTGACCCGCATCACCCAAAATCAGGCCCAGCCCCTGCCCAGGCTCACCCCCACCCCCTCAGGGCCCTCACACAGCATTCCCCCTCAGTTCTGTACATTTTAGCATTTTTAGGAATATGGTGTTTTTATCAGACAAATTGCATAATTGCGCAATTTCTCAATTAATAGGACCTTTGTG
>JAYESA010000018.1:14405344-14440344 GCA_036927795.1 Iris macrosiphon
ATCACGGCTTAGCACGAAATCAGGAATATTCAGGAAAGGTATGACTTGGCATTAGTTACATTGGGCGGAAAAGATAACTAGTAGGCGTATGGGACACCCACCTCCTTGAATGTTATACCTTCGGATACCATGCTCCTCGGAGATGGCCGATTGCGGAGTGTCCATGTGTCTGGGGGGCATATGTGGCATATACTAGCCAGTCACGTCCACTGGTGAATTAAGTCAGCATATGTCTAGTCCACACCTTCCCATACGTACTACGAGGTCTTTATATTGCATTCACTTAGATGGTTAGCACACCCTGTATTTATTTATTCAGTATTTACATATATGGCATATTTTTATGTATCTTGTTATGTCCCACTGAGGACCTGGTTCCCTTCCAGATTTAGATGAGGCATTCTACCCCACAGTATATGGACCTGGACAGGAGACTAGATATGCCACTGAGGAGGAGTTAGAAGAGCTGCCATCAGAATCTGCCTGATCTTAGTAGCTTGTTCACCTGGAGCTGGAGCTGCTTACCTAGATAGACGATACTCTAGTCTATCTTATTTTCAGCACTTTCATTATCTTTTGTAGTGGGTTTGTTCCCACCAGACTTATCTGATTTGTACTATGACATTTCAGACTTGGCATTATATATTTCAGCACTTATTTCCTGATATTTTGTGGATGAGATTAGATTTACCTGTATTAAACTTGTAGTATTTTAGGACAGCGTAGCACATCTCTTTGGGTCCATTAAATTGGGTAATCCCTTAGTGACGTGTCAGCTGGCCAATGCCACGTGGCCTGGTTCCATATATTTGGGACTGGGGCGTGACAATTAGTCAAATAAACTTCTTTTCAATTGTCAAGTTTATGTTTTTTAGTCCAATTTGGACTTTGGATGTCATGAATGACTGTTTTGTCCTCATATGCATGTCTGGACTTCAGTTGCCTACAAATTAATATTTTATGTGTCAACATCGCAAAGTTGCTTCTACGTTGTTGCTACTAATCGAGCGAGTGGTTGTCAAGAACCCACGTCCTTAGTGGGATGCGGGGGTGTAGCACCCACGTTAGTGGTGGGTTGCTAACCACCCTGCTAATAGGCCATCATGCCATGTCTTCTATGAGGAAAGGAGGATGATATGGGCAGTTATCCCCACTATGAGCAATCAGTTTGCTGCTAGCCCTACAAAACCTTTGATGTAGCTCCGCAGAAGGCTGTTAGAGGTTTTTCCTCTTAAATAGTCCATAGCAAGGCTAAATTTGGGACTTCTCTATTCCCAAGGATATCCACATGTACAAGAAGGAGACTCTCAAGGTCATTCATTGAGTGATAGCCATTCGCTCTGAACAGGAGATCGATTCCGAGTGATCCTGATATTTCTCAAGCCACAAGCTTTCCTGCAAAATCCATTGCAACAAAAAGAATTGGTCATTCAGCTCGACAGCAAGTTTCATTGTCTTGATGTTCTGAAGCATCCGAGAAAAAAATCATAGACGTCGAAAAGAATTATGTCTTGAATTCAGATCATCAACAGAATAAAGTAATCGTTCATTGACCACACTTCCATCGCCACACTTCTCCAAAATTACATAATTTGTAGCAGCTACTTGTAGTGCTTTCGTTGTAAAGTTATAATTTGTCTACATTTCAATATATAAAAAAAATTCACGTATTTTATCGGAAAACAAAGACCCCTTGTATTTAGATTTTTATTTTGTCTGAAATAAAATTCGAATTCAAACTCATCCCTCCTCTTTCATATTAGTGTTATCCAGAGCCGGCCCTGAGGATTTTAATGCCCAGGACAAATTTTAAATGGTGCCCTTTTTTTCTTCTATATAGATCCATTGAAAACAAAAAGGTCAAAATTTATCCATCAATTAATTAAATTAGTCCAGAACATACAAAAGCCAGGGCCCAGAACAAGTTAGTGGTTGTTTTTTAAATTAAATAATCAAATAATGTCAAAATTATTAAGTGGTTGGTTTTTATATTAAATTAGTCCAGAATATGTTTAAGTGGTTGGTTTATTAAATTAAATTATATCAAAATATAACTTTTTTAATTAAATTAAATTAGTATAGAACAAGCAAAATTTAATAATATCAAAATTTAATAATTCAATTAAATTATCAAAAACTATATTAAATTCTGATATTGAGCAGTATTAAATTATTAAAGATGAATAAGGAGAAAAAAAATAATTATCTATAATTTAATGGAATAATTTAAATTAGTAATGCAGGAAAAGCCAGAACATGCCAGAATATGTTTCTGGAACATGCAAAACCTAAAATTTAAATTACCAAAAGTATTAAATTAAGTTATTAAATTCTGATATTAAGCATATATGTAATTGGTTAATTTTTTAAGCACTATATTAACACTAAGTAAATTCATGTGTGTTGTACGTAAAATAAATTTTTTTCTTCTGATATTAATACAAAATTATTTAAATATTTAAATATATTTAATTTAAAATTTATTATATATATTTTTTTATTTTAATTGGAATTTGTTATATATTTGATTATAATTATAATTAGTTATGGATATATTTCTACTTTTTATAAAGAGTCTTGAAAACGGCTAGCTACGTAATATTATTTAATTATAAACAAAAAATACTTGTAACTTAAGTGGTTTAGGTGGGAGATATTCTTCCTGGTTGGCTGAGTTTGAATCTTATAGTCTTACTTATAACATATTTAATTTTTTTTCAATAACTTTTTATGTAATATTATTTTTTTAAATAATAAATTGATGATATATATACATATGACTTAGACGGCTCACTTTTGTGTCGTTTTGTAGCCTCATTATATTATGGATGATAAACATGAAAAAGCGAGAGCTATGTTGACAACGACGTACAACTGTACAAGTCATAAAATGTACAAATAAAATAGTAAAAAGTAATATCTATACCATTAAACGGAGGAGGAGAACTCGAGCAGAAGAAAAAACTGAAGAGAAAGCGAAGATGAACAAATTTTAGATAAGTTTCAATTATAAAAAGAACCAAATAAATTCAAAAAATTACGTTGAAGAGAAGAATCGCCGCCATCGATTTTGCACACAAAAAATTTAATTTTAAAGAAGGAGAAGACGAGAAGACAAACTAATTTCTCAAAAGAAACGGAGAGGAGAGGAAGAGAAACACGAACAATTAATTGGCCGGGTTACATAATTGGTGCGACGAGTAATTTTTTTTTGACTTTTAGGTTTTTATTATCAAAGTCGTTGCTATTAGGCTTTGTTTTTAAGTGGGCCTGGTTTTTTATTCACCCGATTTTATTAGATGATATATTCTAGCTTTTATATCAAAGTTGGTCCAGGCCTAGGCCCAACACAAGCATGACTTGCGCCCCAACAATATATACTACACTTAAATAAATTTGGCGCCCTGGGCTTGAGCCCTGACTGTCGTGGGCCTGGGCCGGCTCTGGTGTTATCACTAAGGGTACGTTTTGTTTGCTAGGTAGAAAATATATTGAAAATAAATTAATTCCACAGAATAATTTTACTAGAAAAAAGATTTTGTGGAATTGTAAACTTTTTTTATGGAAAACTTATTTTGGGTGTTTAATTGTTATTATTTTTCACGCAAAATAGTTATTTTCCATAAAATAAAATATTTTTCTATGGGTTGGAAGTTTCATTTTCCACCATTTTGAAAAAAAAATATAAAAAATAATAGCATTTGGCAAATTAATTCTATAAAAAAATATAAGCCATCAAATGCTTTAATTGATAAAAAAAATTGTAATAAAAATATTTTTTTTATAGAAAAAAAAAATTCAACCAAACACAGCCTAAATTTAGTTCCTTTATTAGTTATATAGGTCCAGAGGCAAAATGAATCCGAATCCAACTTACTCCATTTGGATCAAAAGATGTTGGTAAGGTCAGGCGAGCAGTATTCCCTGAGTCATTTCGCACGAAAAACCTTATTGAAGCCCCTATAAATGTTGTACCAACATCAACCCAAAACTTCAAAACATTGGTCGTTCCCATTAATTGTTAATTGCTATAAATCACATATGATTGGTATTCACCAAATTTATAACAACATTTATGTCAAGGCGTCGTGATACATGTTCAATGGTTGCACATGCAACTAATCTAAAAGTACAGTTTAATATTTTTTATTTTTTTTATTTTGTATATACTTTCCTATTTTGTAGGTCCCCTAAATCTTGTTAACTTTTAATGTGCCCCCCTCACAGACCACAAAAAATTTTCTAGAAACAAATTTTTTTTTTTTGCACTCCCACATATTTTTATTTCTTCCCAATTCTTATTTTTCAATACACCCATATACTCTCCTTTTTTATATATACCACATGTAATTGAATTTAACGGACCATTATGTTCTTCTATGCGAGATAAAAGAAGATTGTCTAACATCTTGAGGCACACATATCGAAAACCGGTGGTTCTAATTTTCTACAATTTTACTTTCCAAAATAATATCTTACATTAGTGATCATGAAAATTAAAAGAGGACCTTGTACATTAAATGCACATGCCTTTTATGGAAACCTGAAATCACATATCACAATACGTACATGTCCAGCGAATCAATTGTTTATGCGTCAGTGTAATGTGTCATGTCCCGGTCCAGTAAGGGCCGATCGTCCTCGCTTGGTCCCTACGGAACCGATCGTCCTCGCTTGGACTCGATGCCGTGCAAGCCTAAAATGCGCTTGCACAAGGCCAAAACTTTGAACAAGGGCAAGTAAGCTATTTAAAACGGAAGCAGCGGCACATATTGCAGAAAATAAAGAACACAATGGCACAAGGAAACAAGCATCTTTATTGATAATCAAAAGTGTTACAAGCGGCGCTTGGCCGAGGTTACAAATTGCTCAAGCACTCTCTTTCAGTTAATTTTATCTCACCAGTACTTTCTCCACAGTGCTCACCCACCAACAGTTTGCTTGTTTGCAGGTGTTGGATCGTCTTAGGATGCGATAGCCGTACCTCATCTCCAGGACCCAAAAATCTGGAGTCGATGCCTTGAGCCGTATCGAGATTGCTTTGAGCTACTTTTGTATAGAGGGACATAATGTATGGAACGGTGTCATTGTAATCGAGAGAAAGAGAGTGCTTGAGCGATTTGTAACCTCGGCCAAGCGCCGCTTGTAACACTTTTGATTATCAATAAAGATGCTTGTTTTCTTGTGCCATTGTGTTCTTTACTTTTCTGCAATATGTGCCACTGCTTCCGTTTCAAATAGCTTACTTGCCCTTGTTCAAAGCTTTGGCCTTGTGCAAGCGTATTTTAGGCTTGCACGATATCGCGTCCAAGCGAGGACGATCGGTTCTGTAGGGACCAAGCGAGGACGATCGGCCCTTACGGGACCGGGACGTGACATAAATCAACTGAACAGAAGCAACACCCCCTGAAACCCACACTAAGTAAGCATGTGGCAAAATATTACATTACTAGTGATCTTGCTACTTTTACCTATGTTTATTTCATGCAGCTCAGGATTATAGTCAGTTTACATCTTTTCAAAAGCATAGCTTGGAAACAATTTGCATATTCAGACAATAAGCATACATACGGGACAGTGTTCTACCGTGCAGTGTGCAGCATGTATTGTGCACCAAATTCTAACTCTTAGGAGCAAAAGTTCTATAGTGGACTGTTCATCTCAAATCAAGACAAGCATTAAGTAGATTATCATACTTTCAAGCACACAAGAAGAACTAGCTATATGATTTCGGTCCCCGAGAAACTCAGTATCAGTAGCGGTAAACCAGCTAGCTAATAACTTTTTATCTGATGCTATTAACATCTGTGACTCATGGTTTCTCTTCACTAACATAATAGCAGCTGGGACCAAGGTTCAGCTCTGCACTAATAGCCATTGTCCAACCGCTGCTAATCATGGGGCTACCCATGGACCATCATATAGTTAGGGCGCATGCTAGGCTAGCCTTCTTGCATACCTAACGCATCTTTGAGAATATTTATGGACTTATTGTATAGAACGTTCATTGTAGCACAATATCGGGCACATCTCAGAGTCGGAGGCAACGGAATGGGTAAAGAATCGAGTCGCTCTGTTACCATTATGTCACGCCCTGGTCCCACAAGGGCCGATCGTCCTCGCTTGGTCCATACAGAACTGATTGTCCTCGCTTAGGCGCGATGCCGTGCAAGCCTAAAATGCGCTTGTACAAGGCCAAAGCTTTGAACAAGGACAAGTAAACTATTTGAAACGGAAGCAGCGGCACATATTGCAGAAAAGTAAAGAACACAATGGCACAAGAAAATAAGCATCTTTATTGATAATCAAAAGTGTTACAAGCGGCGTTTGGCCGAGGTTACAAATCGCTCAAGCACTCTCTTTCAGTTGATTTTATCTCACCAGTACTTTCTCCAAAGTGCTGACCCACTAACAGTTTGCTTGTTTGCAGGTGTTGGATCGTCCGAGGAAGCGATAGACGTGCCTCATCCCCATGACCCAAAAATCTGGAGTCGATGCCTTGAGCCGTATCGAGATTGCTTTGAGCTGCTTTTGTATAGAGGAACATAATGTATGGAACGGTGTCATTGTAATCGAGAGAAAGAGAGTGCTTGAGCGATTTGTAACCTCGGCCAAGCGCCGCTTGTAACACTTTTGATTATCAATAAAGATGCTTGTTTCCTTGTGCCATTGTGTTCTTTACTTTTCTGCAATATGTGCCGCTGCTTTCGTTTCAAATAGCTTACTTGTTCTTGTTCAAAGCTTTGGTCTTGTGCAAGCGCATTTTAGGCTTGCACGACATCGCGTCCAAGCGAGGATGATCGGTTCCGTAGGGACCAAGCGAGGACGACCGGCCCTTACGGGACCGGGACGTGACATAATCTGCTTGAACTCCTTCCTCCCTCACATCGTATTCGCCTCAGTATACTTCACTCAGCTTGTTTTGTCTCCATTCTTATTGATTCGCTTTTTCGTGCAAGCGCTTGTACCACCCCATATTCCTTAGAATACTCTCTTGAAGGTGAAGATTTCTCTCTTCTTGTTCTTGACAGGCTAACGAGTCTACTATTATCCACCCATAGTTTACTATTGATCCATCGTCCGAGTCCGTTGGGATTTCGTTATTGTTTGAGGTATGTTATTTATATCTTTGATACTCTTCAGATATGCTTTAGTCGGAGTAATTGTTGCATGACAGTTATTAAGATTTTACTGAGGCACTTTATCATAATTTTATGAACATATTTTCAAAAGAGGATCATAATAAAGGAATGCAGGAGGATGACTGGGAGAAGAACAGAAAAACAAAGGTTAAACCGTTGGAATATTCTTTGCAGGAGGAAGGAATCGAAGGAACAGTTGTGACGCCAGATGGAAGGGGAACGTGGGAGGAGTAGTGTTGGTGCCGACCCTTGTGATGTCAGATTTGTAATGGATTCAAATTGATAAAGAATAAAAGAAAAAAAAAATAGTGACAAAATAGATGTTTTGTGTATGAAGAAGATAAATGCAAGATACACTACACACTTAGAAGCGGAACCTTTAGGGGACTTAGATTTTACGGACTAATTTAATTATACGCTAGATTTAAGGGATTTATATTCAAAAATTTAATTTTAAGGCAAATTTTATAGGCACTCCAACACTTACTTAGGATAACCCAATTTTTTTTTCAGTTTATTTACAAGTTTGCTATCAAATTTTTTTTGCTTAAGGGTAGTCCAAATCCTTGTATAAAAGCCAACGACATTTATGTTTCAGCTAATTTTTTTTTTTTTATGATTGTTACAATGTTGACAGTCCTTCCAATTGGAAGAATTGTCAACATTGTGATAATCCTAAATAATTAGGAATGTAAAAAAGATTGACAATCCTTTAGGGCGGTAAAAAAAATTGGCTTGGAAGGATTGTCAATTTTGTTACAGTCCTAGGAAGAAGGCGATGAAGAAGAAGAAGCAGCAGCAACATCAGCAGCAGGGACGGCATCGAGCGGGGGCGACGCGAGGCGTAACCGTACGCGCGTCCGAGGGCGACAAACGACGGAGGCGCACGCGTGCGGAGGGCTGAGCGCGGCGGAGGCACGCGCTCGCAGGAGGCTCCGCGCGAGGACGGGCCAGCGACGGCGGTGGCAGCAGCAGCAGAAGCGGCAGCAGCAACAACGGAGGCGAGCGCGTGTGCCTACGCCTCGCCGCCGCCCTCGTGCGCACCTCCGCCTCCTCCCCCGCCGCCTCCTCCTCCTTCGGTGGTTGGGGTTGGGATTTGGATTAGGATTAATGTTTGGAGGTTAGGAAAAAGAGAGTAGAAATTTACAATAAAGATTTTTTGGAAGATTTTGGAGGGTTAGACTGTCCTGAGTAAATTTTGGACTATCCTAAAACAAAATTATAAAAATTTAAATTGTTATGAGGTAATAGACTATCATAATTAAGTGTTAAGTACCTATAAAATTTGTCAATTTTAAACGCACTTTGAGAAAGAAAAAACTAATACTTACTCCCATCAACATTAGAAGGACTATAAAAATTTAAACTGCTATAAAAGGCCTACAAAAGGACTATACTGACTACACGCTTCCATATCAACATTAGAAGCCAAAGAACCTCTCTTTGCTTGGCTCCAATGGCTCTCTCCTCCTCTTCCTCCTCTCTCCACTGCAACTCGTCCTCTCCCTATCCCCGCTTGCTGGCCACTGCTTCCAGAAGCAGCAGATTCATCAGCTTTAGCTCAACAAAGATCAAGCACAGCTCCCACCGCTTCTTCATCACTCCTCCCGCTGCTCCAAACAGAGGAAGAAGTTCCGGAACTTCTTCTTCTCGCGGAAGAGATCGGAGTTTCTCGATCTTGGTATGTTGGATTTCTTGTCAAGATCCCAAATTTATTGCTTTTTTTTTTTTGGTAAATGCTAAGTTTTCCGACCTTGGTATGCCTGATTTCTTCTCAAAATCTCAAACTTTTTAGCTTTTTGATCTGGTAGTATGGGAGAGAAGTGTAAATTTCCAATCTTTTGGTTGGGTTTGTTTGGTAAATGCAATTTTTTAAGGAATAGAGTGCTAAGTTGTATGGGCTCTGAGTTATTTTCACTGATTTCTTCTCAAAACCTCAAATTTGTGTGATTTTGATTTGGTTGGATGGAAATTAAGTGCAAATTTCCATTATTATTTTTTGGGTTTGTTTGGTAAATGCTAAGTTGGTTTGGTCCTTAATTCATCTCTACACCTGGGCATGTGGTTTCTTCTCAAAAGCTCAAAATTTTCAGCTTTTGATTTGGTTGTATGGGAGAGAAGTGTAAATTCCCAATCTTTTGATTGGATTTGTTTGATAAATGCAATTTTTTTAAGGCTAGAATGCCAAGTGTATAGGTTCTGTGATTTCTTCTTAAAAAAATCTCAAATTTGTGTGATTTTGATTTGGTTGGGAGTGGGGATGAACTGTAAATTTCCAACTTTTGTTGGGTTTACTTGGTAAATTTGGATGCACAAGGAGGACTTTTATGGGTATGCTTTGTTTGTAGTTCAAATTGTTCCTTGTCAAAATTATTTTAAAAATTGAGTGTCGGATGCTTTATTTCTGTTTCTTGTTCAGAATGTAGTAGTGGTTATTGCTTGTTAGAGAGAGAGATCAATGTACATGCTTATATTCCGGTCCCGCAGAACCTGGACGCCGGCCTGGCAGGCTTTCCGGTGTGTTTGGTTGCCTTCTTATGGGTCGAGACAAGCTGCTAGAACATGCCTCCGCCAAAATCGACCTTCGCTGAATTTTGCTACGTGTACTGACGTATTTTGGACTACTGGTGTCATGTCTAGTACATGCTCGAAACTAGTCGCGATCTCAAATGCCCGAGAGAGAGACATTATTCTGGCATAGAGGCGGATCATCTGGTTGAAAGACGACACATCATCACATAGAGATTGTAGACGCAGGAGATGTAGTTGCCATGAGGGCACATAGCTCGGATGACTTCCCAGGTCTATGGCATGGTGAGGAGGAATATGAGTGTAAGAGAGATAATCTCCATACTTTTGAGGAGCCAAAACATCACATAATAGTCGTCATGTTGTCATAGAGCACATTTTGATAGTGCTGGGGGTTGCGATGGGAAGCAGTAAGAGTTGGAGCTTGCTTTGTGATCCAGAAATAGTCAGAATGCTTGCTTCTATTAACAAATAATTAGTACAATTAGATCATCGTGGTACCAAGAATAAACTCCTCTCATTACCAACCAAAGAAGAAAAAGAAAATGGAAAAAAAAAAAAGAGTGTTGGAGTCCAGTCTGGATGTCGAGGCAGTTCTGCCGAGACAAGACCGAACTCGGGCCAAGTTCGGCCGGGATAGAATTATGTTCGAGTTTTGTCGATTTGTTCCAGAACCTTTGGCAAGATCCAAAACGAACTCAGACCGAGTTCGGTTCGGTCGGCGGCTGACGAGTTTTGGGTTTTAATCAGTACCATTGGTTTCGTGCGGACGGTCATGATTGGTGTTGGGCTATTTTAGGGTTTCATATGACCTAAAATATGGTTTCTCAACCTATTTATATGCGTTGAGGGTGGAGGCATAGGAAGAATACGCACAGGAGATTCGAGGGTGCTTGTCCATAGAAAATCTAAGAGAAAGTCGCACTTTGCTCTTAGAACTTGTCGTTCAAGACAGCATAAAGAGGAGATATGTTCGTGAAGCCGTCGTCCTAGATTAGGAAAATCGCTACGGGGTTGGGTGAGTGATTTCAGCTGTAATCTCTCTCTTTCCTCTTGAGTTCGGTGAACGGGTTGAACCTTTGGACAAAGGGTTCAATATTGTTCTTATTCAATCTTGTAATTTTACCTGAGCTATATATATGAGGATTTGTCCAGGTGACGTAGTCACCGAACATATACGTTGTTTGATCTATCTTGGCACTCGTAGTAGATTGGTTGGTTATCTCAGGTGGGTTGGCCTAAGTTTCAGCTGCGGTCAGTTTCAGATACGGTATCGAAACGCTTGTAGGGCGTATCTGATCTCAACATCTGGTATCAGAGCTCTCAGGTTCACGAGAGGGGAGGTGCAACTTGTCTACGGAGCAGATGAACATACGTATGATCACCCTCACAGGAGGAACTGGACGATTTGGAAGCCAATGATGGAGGATCTACTCTGGTGCAAGGACTTGCATGGTCCGTTGGAGGGCGACATCGTCAAGCCATTGGGCAAAGCTGCTGATGGCTGGAAACGACTGGATCGGAAGGCCGTTGGATTCATCCACCAATGGCTGGCCGATTCGGTATTTCACCACGTGCCCATGGAGAGTTCTGCAAAAGCATTTTGGGAGGCTGCATTTGTTGTATGAACGGAAGACAGCTGACAATAAGACGTTTTTTATTTGCCAACTCGTCAACTCGAAGTACACGGAGGGTGTCCCGGTGGCACAATATCTGAACGAGATTCAGGTTATCATCAATCAGCTGTTTGCGATGAAGATGGTGATTGATGACGAGCTTCAGGCCCTTCTGCTTTTGAGTTTTCTGTCAGAAAGCTGGAAGATGTTGGTGGTATCGGTGAACAACTTTGCGCCTGACGGAGTTGTTACGATGGAGACAGTCAAAACTAGTTTGTTGAACGAGGGGGTCCGGCGTAAGCAAATTGAATCATCACAGCAGTCATCTCTAGTTGCTTCCTACGAGAAGGGAAGACTCAAGTCACAAGCGAGGATCGGGGGGGAGGGAGTTCTCGGGATCTTGTGATTGTAGACCGCAAGACGGGCTGCCATTACTGTGGCAAAAGTGGTCATTTCAAGAAGAATTGTATGAAGCTCAAAGCTGATAAGGCCAAAGGCAAGGATGATCAAGAAGATCTCATGATTATGGGAGATCTCATCATCGCAGCAACCGATGAAGATAAACCTTATGGCACGTGTCATGACGGTTATTGGGTTATGGACATGGGAGCGTCGTATCACGTCACTACACTTAAGAGGATCTTCATGTCATACCGAGACGGTAGGTTTGGACGTGTGAAGATGGACAACAAAGGGACGACTGCAGTTGTGGGCATCGGTGATGTGCACTTGACAACGGAGCTTGGCGAGAAGCTCGTTCTCAAGGATATACGACATGTACCAAGTTTATGCTACAACTTGGTTTCGGTAGGGAGGCTGGCAGATAATGGCTGTCGCAGTTTGTTTGGAGGGAATATTGAATGCTTACGAAGGGTTCTCAACAGCTGGCTCAAGGAGATATATGTTGTGGTTTGCACATGCTCAAGCAGCTGAGTTGTACATGTTGGCCACAGACATCGTATGGAGGCTCGAGGGATGTTTGACAGGAGTTTGTGGATCATCGAAAACTTGTCTTAGGTCTTCGAGATGTTTTGAGGGATACGGAGGATTTGTTTCGTCGAGACAAAGCGAATGGAGGTGAGTCAAAGATTGAGGGTCAGTATGTCGTTCCCATGACAGCTGGTTGGTCTTCAGGTGGAGAATGTTCTACGGATCTAGTTTTGGTGACGGGAGGTTTGTCAAAACTTTGCGGAGCGACATTGGTTTCAGCAGTTCGAAGCCAGGAAAGAGATCAATGTGTGCAGCAAACTCAATCAGAGGCAGGTGCATCTCCATTTGTACAGTTTCAGGGAGTTGTGGGTCATCGACAGCGTGCACATTGCATGATGTTCTGCTCGATGATGCATATGTACGGGGGAGCTTCAGTGTCGGACACGAAGATGGACAGGTTTCGGAGCTCGAATCTTGAGAGAATCGTACCGTCTGCTTGGTTGGACCAACCAAGGGTGAATAAGCTTGTCGGAACGGTAGCACGTTCCGTTGGAAGACAGAAGTCGGAGACAGGAAGCTAAGACTTGCAGAGAGGTTGATTGTCAGGGACTTCGGTTTTGGCCGTATCATTGATAGCAGGATCCCGGTAGACTGCTACGCATGGCAGCTAGCATCGACGTGGTAGTCGAGGAGCTAGAAACGAAGGAAGATGCAAAGCAACTCGGGAGATCGAAGATCGGTGATAAGGGGGAGCAGAAATTCTGTCGTCGGACGACATGCATGGAGTCCAGTTGAGAAGCCATAGGGTCAACACTCTCTTATCAGACTAAAGGAAAAGATTGTTGGAGTCCAGTCTGGATGTCAAAACAATTTTGCCGAGACAGGACCGAACACGGGTCGAGTTCGGTCGGGGCAGAATTATGTTCGAGTTCTGTCGATTTGTTCCAGAACCTTTGGCAAGGTCCAAACCGAACTCAGGCTGAGTTTGGTTCGGTTGGCGGCTGACGAGTTTTGGGTTTTAATCATGACCATTGGTATCGTGCGGACGGCCAGGATTGGTGCTGGGCTATTTTAGGGTTTCCTATGACCTTAAATAGGATTTATCGACCTATTTATATGTGTTGAGGGTGGAGCCATAGAAAGAGCACGCACGGGAGATTGGAGGGTACTTGTCCACAGAAAATCTAAGAGAAAGCTGCACATTGTCGTCCGAGACAGCAGAAAGTGGAGATCTGTTCGTGGAGTTGTCGTCCTCGATCAGGAAAATCGTTACGGTATTGGGTGGGAGATTTCTGTTGTAACCTCTCTTTCTTCTTGAGTTCGGTCAGGAGGGTGAACCTTTGGGAAAAATGGTTCAACATTGTTCTTATTCTATCTTGTAATTTTATCTGAATTATATAGATTGAGATTTGTCCAGGTGACGTAATCACCGAACATATATACATTGTTTGATCTGTCTTGACACTCGTGGTAGATTGATTGGTTATCTCAGGTGGGTTGGCTAAGTTTCCGTTGGGATCAGTTTCAGACATGGTATTAGAACGCTTGTAGGACGTGTATGATCCCAACAAAGAGAGTTTAAATACAACTCACAGGGAATCCCTCGAAGAGCCCAATAGATGGGCTAGACTTGGTTGGTGGCTTGGTGCTAATCTATGACACCATCCTTGGTAATGATATCTTCTTGCCCCCTCACGGTTGACTAGATTTGACAGTAATCATGAATGTCTAATGTCTATGCTAACAAAGTGTTTATGTCATGGATTAGTCAACAAACTGCAAGAAACAAACTCTTCTGACATTTCTTGCTACAAATATGTTGTTTCTCTTGAAATTGTTTTTGAGAATAAAATGGTGGGAATTCCCTCCGCCATCGTTTGAAATTGTTGTGGTTATATTATCTACCGAAAGTGGCAACTCAGCGAAGAGCTCAGATCACTTTTTGGATGTTTTTCAGGCATGTTCTCAAGTTGGTGCTGCTGGGTCCAGTCCATTGCCTAAAAAAATTTCAGAGTTCAAAGATGCATTCTGGAGATTTTTAAGACCTCACACCATTCGTGGAACTGCTCTGGGATCCACGTAAGTAGTAAGTAGTAAGATTCTTGAGAGAGGTGTCACTCAAATATATTCTCGGTTTATTCAAAATCATCTTTGTTTTGTTAGCACTCTATCCCCTGAATGTATCTTCGTTCTGTTGACAGAGCATTGGTTACAAAGGCTCTGATAGAGAACCCAAATCTGATTAATTGGAGTCTGATAATCAAGGCGTTGTATGGACTTGTAGCACTTATCTGCGGCAATGGTTATATTGTTGGGATTAATCAAATCTATGATATTGGAATTGACAAGTATGTAATATCTTATTCATACATAATGGCAGTGGTTATACTCTATCCAGTTTTGTGCATCCATAGGGAACCATGTGTTTTCCTATCATGTGAGAGTTAGAAACGGCTTAATATTTGCTCACCCACAAGCTTATGTGTTTGTTGCTATTTGTGACACAGGGTGAACAAGCCATATTTGCCTATAGCTGCAGGAGACCTGTCAGTTCAGTCAGCATGGATTTTGGTGTTAGCTTTTGCAGTTGCTGGCCTTCTCATAGTTGGATGGAACTTTGGTCCATTCATTTCTTCTCTTTACTCCCTGGGACTATTTCTTGGAACTATCTATTCTGTTCCTCCTTTTAGATTGAAGAGATATCCTGTTGCAGCGTTTCTTATTATAGCCACGGTATGCCAGATGATTACTAGCTCTTCTACATGCTTTCTTCCTGATTCATATGTACTCTGATGGTCTATTCATGTATGCACCCAACAATGTCAAAAGTCATGTCATAGACCAACGGTGAAAGATGAGGAACAATTTGGAATCATTGAAACAAGTCCAGCAATCCATTAGCTATGGCAAATGAGCAAGTAAGACTTCATTACTCACTGCAACCACCCTAATAATCCGTTAATGAGTTCACATTAATAGAGGGTATCCAAAGGTCACAAGGCTTCTGCAAATGGAAATAGATATTATTACACACATATATTAAGTTATGTGGGATAAATGGAAACACAACCCATTATGGATTCTCTGCAATTTGTGCGAATCAGCCTGATAATTGCTTAGATCCTTTTTGTCAGTCTTTCAGGCAAAACTGTGAGATAAGTTTACCTTACGAGTAATGATTAAAACCTTGCCTTTCAAGCTCTGTTTGAAATTATGTTAATCGATGCTAACAGGACTTGCTTGCTTTAACTCTGCAAGCATGTTCTCATGCAATAAGTGTTTCAGGAGAGGTACAATTTCCAAATCCATTGCCCGTGTTTCCGAAAATGTGATAGCCGCATTTTTTGCGTGTATCTCTAGATAGTGAAAGGAATTCATACTCACCCACGTCCATGGCATTTTTAGACGAGAATGTGACTGTAGGAGACAGACGTTGCTGCAAGGTTGGAAAGGATTTCTGATGCTACTGAGAAGTAAAAGTAGCAATCAAACACAACTTAGGCAAGAAAGCCTCATGAAATCCTTGCGGATATATGCCCTAAGAGATATTTGGATTGATAATGTTCTGTAAAAAAAATTCCCCTCAATCAATATGAAAGATTTTGATTTGACGTCAGTTATTTTCTATGGGAGAAGCAGAAAGGTCTAATATATGCCTTACCCGAACTATGTGATCAAAATAGTTTGTCTATAGGGTGAAGTTATATGGTTTTGGCTGCGCCTGAAAATGCCCATAGCATGAAGATGATGAAGTTCTTCCATATTACTACATTGGATCTTTAAACATTTGATCCTTTTGAAATTATTTAGTATTGTTTCAGTATCAAAATTTTGGCATGCTTTTTGTAGCTCTTCAACCTTCCTAGTCCCATGTTCAATGGTGGTAGGTTTAATGACAAACTTCTTAACATTCTGTATGAAATTGTAGCAAGAAATTGAAGCCTCGATCTCTTTCATGGCAGTAACATCTCATTTATAATATCAAGTGAAACCTATTCGCTGTTGACCGTCTTTCTTTCTCTTCAATTTCAATAGGTGCGTGGTTTTCTTCTCAATTTTGGTGTATATTATGCCACTAGAGCTGCTTTGGGCCTTACCTTTACATGGAGGTGAATAGTTATTTATTATGTTTCATATCACTTAATGCAATGACATATGTATGTGTAGGGTTCTTGTTAATACCACATATTTAAACGTAAGGGTAAAAGTTGTTTGTGCATCTCTTTGCAGACACATGCAGAGATGATGGTGTTGTCTAATGCCATGTAACATCTTTCTATCTGCAGCTTGCCTGTTGCTTTTATTACAGCCTTTGTGACACTATTCGCGTTGGTCATTGCTATAACCAAAGATCTTCCAGATGTTGAAGGAGACCGCAAGTGAGTATTCCAGACTGCCTCATTGTTACAGACATTTGATACAGTCTTTGAACTGAAAAGTATGGTTGTACTATGCCTGAAACTAACATAGTCTAACGTAGGAAAATACTGTTAAAACTTTGTTCCTTTTTGTTGTCCTGTTATATGAATGTGGTATATGACTGGCGCCAGCAGTTGACTTTTGTCAGGAGAGGTTCTGAGTGTATAACTAAGCAGTTTATACACTTCTAAAACTTAATTCTCTGCATTTCATGAATTACATCAATGTGGCGACAAACATGAACAATACACAAAAGAAAACCACAATTTAATCTTAACCATAGATAGTGTGGTCCAAAATATGCTTGGAGGAATTTTACATTTATAAAATGTGGGCATTGACAAAGAGCTAGTCTGTGAAGATGCATACTATGCACTACTTGCAAACTATATTTCATATTTCCTTTTTGTTACCATGGAAATATCCTGTTGATTCTGACAAGGCCATAGACCCTTATTATCTCAATTTGAATACATAATTAGACAGATTCCATAAAATCAACGACTTTAAAAACCTACTCAGGTCTTATTACAGTAATGCAGCCCAGGTAAAAACGGTCAGACTGCGTAGCAGTAGGAATCTTTTAACCTGGCCACACAGATTTCCCTTATTGGATGCTTTGGAAGTTGACGTTGACGTAACACTCAAATTAAGATGCTGATTCTGATTCAATGCGTACACTGCATGCTCTTGATATCATATGCTCTAGCTAAATCAAATTTGAATTTACTCTCAGCATTAAATTATGTAAAGTTCTTCAATGCTATGACACCAATAAGAAGAGAGTATAAGGTTCTAAATTTCTAATGTACAGTAATCTGTCAGGTTACGGTCTTTTCGGTACTAAAGTTTTAAGCTGTGTAAATCCAGACTCAGGTGTACCTCCTTGAGTTTTTTCTTCTCCTTCTGATCTTATGATTTACTTTTTTCTTCTGTAGATTTCAGATATCAACCTTGGCAACAAAGCTTGGCGTCAGGAATATAGCATTTCTTGGTTCTGGGCTTTTGCTGGCAAATTATCTTTGTGCTATACTTATAGCAATTTACATGCCACAGGTGAAATATTACTATTTTTTTTAGTTCCAATTAAACAGAAATTCCTGCCATAATTTGATGTGATAGTTTAGGATAAAGGCTTTATTGTTGTTGTAATTGGATGTGATAATTTGGTTCTTACACTTGCTGCTTTTTACATGGGCCTAGATCCAATAAATGAGTTAGAAGTGCCCATCTTCAAATAGTATGCTAGACTGGTTGAATACAAGTCATCTTGTGCATTTTGGTTTAACTGCCTTTTACTCAGCAGGCTTTCAGACGCAATTTAATGATTCCTGCTCACACTCTGCTGGCATTGGGGTTGATTTTCCAGGTTTTCTCCTTACTATTATCACATTTATTCTTGAAATTGTCCTGCATATTTCTTTCCCTGAAATCTGCATGAATAATTCCTTCAGCATCTGTCATAAATTTCTTCAAGATATATATTCCATGATGTTGTTGTTGAAATGAGGTGTTAAGAAAGATTATCAGTATTGCCATAGGTTACATATATTTTGTGTATATAGGAACAGTGTCCAATTTTAGTACTTTTCATGTTTACTTCAATTTTGACACTGCTTCGCAATTCTAGGTTTAGTTGACTGTCTTTTGAAGTTTCTATAAAATCATAAGGTAAACATGTGTTTGTTATGCTATGCAAGAAACATGAAAATTCAAACAATAATTAGGTGAATACATCAGATTCCACATACTTCCAACCTGTTACTGACAAAATGTGGGGACGGCAAGGTTCGCATTATCGGTATCAGTATCGGTATCGGAGCCTTTCTGTGAGTACCGGGATCGGCGGTTTCAGATCGGAGTATCTGATTTTTTGGTATCGGAAAGCAAATAATTGTTTAAAAACTTTAAAATATATTACGTCTAGACATAATTTAAGTACTTACTGTGTTGTTTCTTAGTAGATTTGAAATTGAATGAAATAATAGCCATCCTTGCTGATTGGTTTACCTTTAGTAAATAAGTTTTCTTTATTTACATGCTTTTAGCCTTACCTTACTATGCTTTTATATCATTGTTGATTGGTCTTTTTCAAATAGACTTCTGACGTCTGTATCGGTCAGTATCGGTAGCAGTCGATATTGGATCGGAATATACCGTATCGGTATCGGTCGTATCGTAATTATACGGCCGATACTACAAGTTTTCTCCTAGACAATGTTTGGGAGCTAGGAAGGAAACATGAGGGCATATCCAAGGTATATAGACAATACAAAGTGCAATCCCTTTGATTCTAAGGGTAATTCGCTTATGATATATCTTGTTTCCAGTTAAGATGATTGTTTATTCACCTATAACTACCCTAAAACTTGGTTGCAGCTGCAAGCACACACAACCACAAAAATATTTACTGACTTGTCAAGTTGAACCGTGTATAACATTCTCGACATGATGGGCAACACTCCAGAGGAATCATTTGGACTTAACGGGGAATGTTCATTTTAGGTTATTTCTAAAGGCACATCCAAAGTTACTCAAGAAGTCCAATTTTTAGGACTGTTAAAAAATTTGACAAATTTTGATAGTCCTTCCAATAGGTAGGACTGTCAAAAAATTTGACAGTACTATCAAAATTTTTGGCAATTCTTCCAATAGGTAGGACTGTCAAAATTTTTGACAGTCCTACATTTTTAGGACTGTCAAAATTTTTGACAGTCCTGCATTTTTAGAATTGTCAAAAAGATTGACAGTCCTTCCAATAGTTCCAATAGATAATACTGTCAAATTTTTTGACAGTCCTAATGGACTGTCCTGAGGAAAGGATGATGTGCCTTAAGAATTAACATTATTTTATTGTGACGTTTCTGTCAAATGTGCATTACGTAAAAGTTCCCTTGATGTCTTTGTTGTCTTAAACATCATATAGATTTTTGACGTCAGTGTTTGATATTTTTTTGGAAACTCAATTTTGCCAATTATCTTAGTATAGTTATCATGTCAATATTGACTTTGTGTGGGCATGCGATTTCAGACATGGGTTTTGGAGCAAGCAAACTACACCAAGGTAACACTATCTACTCACACTTTGCAATTTCCACATTAGTGCTTGTCCGTCTTTAGATGCATTCTTCTTTACAATTTCAACAGGAGAAGAATGCTAATTAACTGCTCGACGCAGTGCGTCAATATAACTCCATGACATCATTTTTCTCCTTGAATTTCTATATTAATATTAGGGGGCGTTTGGTACGCAGAATATTATATAGCCAGTCATTCTATAATCCTAGAAATTAAATTTCTGGTAATTAAATTTTCTAAAAAAATATATTTTCATGTTTGGTGAATACATAAATATTTCCGAGAAAAAAAAGATAAAAAATGGAAACAAAAAAAAGGATAAAAAAAACTGTCAAAAAAAACAACAACAAAAATCTTGAAAAACTGAAAAAGTAACAAAAAAAATTGCCCATGCAAAAAAAATATACCCACATATTTGTAAAGGATATGATTTCCGTATTTTGTGGTTAAAATATTTATCCGGATTTTTGTAATTTTTGAAAATTATAACCTAAACAAACAATGGGAATAGATTTTTCATTTAGAAATAAAAAAATTACGGTGTAGCAAATGCTCCCTCAAGTTACTATTTTTGTATCACTTTTCCTTCATCCCCTTTTGCTTCCACACAAAAAGTGAAAGGATGCATCATCATATGAACTGGACACAGAACATTGATTGCCATGAGAACTATATTTTTCTCTATGATTTGAAAAAACAAAGGTAACCTTTAAAAAAATAGTTAAATAAAGAGAGTGTGTGTTAAGTCGATTATTTGTTTGCCATAGTCAAGCTAATAGTTTTTATTCGTCCCACCATTAGTATATTGTTTATAACATCCTCTCTCTTTCTTTTCAGGAGTCAATTTCACAATACTATCGGTTTATTTGGAATCTGTTCTATGCTGAATATATTATCTTCCCTCTGATATAGATGATCCAGTTTTGTGTTTTTTAAGAATAACCGGTTCAAGTTCATTGTAGCACTTCTTGTTTTCTTCCTCATTCTGTTTTGTTTCTATAAGAGTGACATCGTCTTAGTTATTACTCTATTAATGCAATGGCAGTACGTTCTGTTCTGTTTCTATATATGTTCTGCTCAAGAATCTGGCCTTCTCTTATTTACACGTGGCTTTTTATCTTCTTTACACATGGCTTTTTATCTTCTCTATTAATCCGATATTACAATCACGAAACACCATAACTCTTTATTTACCCTACAAGAAAGAGCCATAGCTCTTTATCTTCCTCGACTATGGATAACTCTATAATGAAACTTGTTGGGTCCTAAATCAAAGATCCATCGTGGTCCGAGAAAACTAAAACCGTAATCGTGAAATTATTTTCCTAGCGTTGTCACACAAAACAGAAAGAAGAGAAAGATGGATTTTCACTGCATCAAATTAGGGGTGAGCGTTCGATTTATTTGGTTTCAACCGAATCGAAATAGTCAAAATCGAATAAACCGAAAATTTAAAAATCCAAAACCAAAATCGAACCGAAATTAGTCAAAACCGAAACCGAACCGAACCGAGTAATAAATTCGGTTTGTCCGGTTGGAATATTTTTATTGTTTAATGGATCGGATTCAATATTGGGATCGTAGCTAAATTATACTAAAAATTATAATTTTTATACACATTTATTGTATTTTAAAGTTGTGTCCAAAATTGGACTAGTTAAATTATTAAAGTTGGATTTTAAAATATATACATAGAATTGTTGTTTTCAAAATATACACATTTTTAATCAAAAAATATGTATAAAATTGAGAATATTTACATAATTATGTAAATCTTATTCGGTTTTGGACCGAAATTTAAAACCGAATAAATTTTTTTATTATTTTCAAAACCGAAACATAAACGATTTTTTTTTTGAAATCTTCTTATTCGATTCGGTTCGGTTCGGTTCGGTTATGTTTTCGGTCCAAAACCGAATAATGCTCACCCTACATCAAACCATACGATTCAAGAAAAGCAGCAATTTCTGTGTGTGTGTGTGTGTGTGTGATTACTTGGACTTTAAATTTCATCAAACATGGTAACCAATAATAGCAATGGAAATTTTACATAAGCATCCAATTTTTTATTGTAGTGGATGCTGATCTACCCCCATTTTTATTAGGTTATATTGCATGGCCACAGCAGTATTAGCGAAGAATTTTCTTCACATCTTTGTGAAATTAATTGCAACTCACTACTTTCTATGAAAGCAGAAGCAGCTCTTGAAAGCAACATTCCTCTTTCAAAAACAACCAAAAGAAAGTACAAGCTTTGTTGGAAACGAAACGCGAAAAACTTTTTTCAAACTAGAAAGTACCTACAAGAGAACCGAACAATACGTACAAACAAAAAAATACCAAACACAAATCGCAGACACATAAATTTTTACATGAAAAATCCAGATGGAAAAAACTACGGGACGATCGGAGTCCAATCTTGAAGAACCTCCACTAATGGAATAAAGAGATTACACACTCTACAAGCTCCTCACCGATCCAACACGGATCACCGCAACTCTTTGGAACATAAAATAGATTACAACCACTAAGAAAAACGACAATGAAAAATACCCCAAATTGATTTCCTTCTCCGAAACGGCCTCCAATCCTTCTTTCTCCTCTCCAAAGTTGCAGTGGCACTATTGCCACTTTTTTTCTCTCTTATTTTTTTCTTTTTCTTATGTTGTATATTGCATGAGCCTTTATATAAACCCTTGCATGAATTAAGGTTTTCATATGCAAATATATATATGGAAGCCAAAAATATTTATGGAAATCCAATTACATTCAATCATATATTTAATGGAAATCAAATCATAAATTGACTTGCCATAAATTGAAAATCCAATTATATGGAAAGTTAATAAATGAAAGATCCAATCATAAATATATAATTAAAGTCAAAGATAGAAATCCCATATAATATTTGTTTACGATAAATGTTCCAATACACGACGCTCGATGCACTTTTCGAATTTTTTCGACACATGGATGGCGCTCGCCGCACTCCAGAGTATTCTCCACATAGGTAGGGAACCCCACCCACTCCAACAAATCTTTCCATTCACAACTATGTGGAGGGGGTCGTCATCCCGACGATCCGCATGCAGTACTCAAACTTTTTCCTTGGAAGAATCTTTGTGAACATGTCCCTTTCGTTGTCATATGTATGAACATTCTCAAGCGCCGCTTGCTTCTTTTCAACCATATCCCGTATCCAATGATACCGGGTATTAATGTGCTTAGACCGGCTATGAAATGTCTCTTTCTTCACAAGGTGAATAGCACTCTGACTATCGCAAAGCAAAGGATACTGCTTTTGCTTTAGTCCAATTTCCTGCAACAGCTTCTTCACCCACATCAACTCCTTGTAAGCCTCTGTCGCCGCAATGTACTCTGCCTCTGTCGTCGACAAGGCAACACACTTCTGCAACCGCGACTGCCACGATACTGCTCCACCAGCAAACATCATCACATAACCCGAAGTCGATCGTCTCGTATCTACATCTCCAGCCATATCGGCATCGGTATACCCAACCAGCTTCGGCTCGTCACCACCAAAAGAAAGTCTCCAATCGACAATGTCCTGAAGATATCGTAGAATCCACTTGACCCCACTCCAATGTACCCTTCCAGGATTGGAAGTATACCTACTAACTGTGCCAACTGCGTGAGCAATGTCTGGCCTCGTACACACCATAGAATACATAAGACTCCCCACAGTTGAGGCATATGGAACCCGTTCCATATCTTTCTTCTCGTCCTTGGTAGATGGACAATGCTCCTCAGTGAACTTAAAGTGAGCCGCAAGGGGGTTACTCACTTTCTTCGACCAGTCCATCCCGAAACGCTGAAGTACCCGGTGAATGTACTTCTTTTGGGACAAGTGTAGCAGCTTGGACTCTCTCTCTCTCTCTCTCTCTCTCTCTCTCTCTCTCTCTCTCTCGGCTGATCTATATCCTAAGAATAGTCTTTGCTGCGCCCAAATCCTTCATAGAGAAGGCCGAGCCCAGTTGGCGCTTCAACTCCGCTATCCTAGTGGCATTCCGACCCACCAGTAGCATATCATCAACATAGAGCAGTAAAATAATAAAATTATCCTCGACAAAGTACCTCACAAATACACAGTGGTCCGATGTCGTCCGTACATAACGATGCTTCCCCATAAATGACTCGAACTTCCTATACCACTGTCTCGGAGCCTGCTTCAGACCATACAAGCTCTTCCTCAACTGGCAGACCAAGTGTGACTTGCCCTTCTCACAGAATCCCCCTGGCTGCTCCATGTACAACTCCTCTTCAAGATCACCTTGGAGGAATACTGTCTTCACGTCCATTTGCTCGACCTCCAAGTCAAAACTGGCTACCAATGCTAGCACCACTCGAATAGACGACTGCTTGACGACTGGCGAAAAAATTCCATCATAATTTATGCCTTATCGCTGACCGTAGCCTTTAACTACCAGCCTCGATTTGTATCGAGGGCGAGTAACATCATTTGTCTGCTTCACTCTGAACACCCATCGATTCTTCAAAGCCTTCTTGTCCTTTGGCAACCGCACCAGATCATAAGTATAGTTGGCCTCCAAGGAACTCATCTCCTCCTGCATAGCATACATCCACTCATGTATGTGTTCGTCTTCCATAGCCTCTGCGTGTAAACCCCCTCATTTTTTATCTTTTAATTTTATTATTTTATTTAATTATAGAAATTTTGGTTATAACTTTAGCTGAATTAGAAATATATAATTTAGTGATAACTTGTATAAATATTATTTAATTTTAGTAATTAAAATAAGTCAGAAAACTAACTTTTGAATGTAAAAGTATTTTAAAAGTATTATAAAATTTTCCTACCATTTATTTCATGTGCAAACCTATTTTTGTATAAATATATCTATATATATATAAGAGAATAAAAGAAAAGAAAAAAAGAAAATAACAATAATAATAATAATAATAACAAACCAAACCCAAATACCCCCCCCCCCCCGCGACCCCTCTGTTAACATCTCGTAACTCCTCATTTCCATCTATAATCGCCACCATCACCATCAGACCACCACCATCACCCAGCCCCGACCCGCGCGTCCAAGACCGCCCACGGCCGCCTGTGGCGCCACCACCGCCACCAGAATCGCGGCCGCGCAGCCCGCTCGCGGACAACAGAGTCAACAGCGACCCCAACTTCTCGTGCAGGTTTCTCCCTTGTACTGCC
Organism: Iris macrosiphon; assembly: GCA_036927795.1. Lineage (NCBI taxonomy): Eukaryota > Viridiplantae > Streptophyta > Magnoliopsida > Asparagales > Iridaceae > Iris > Iris macrosiphon. Next base: position 14,430,259 of record JAYESA010000018.1, read on the forward strand.
GTCGTTTTACATGTCGTATTCTCAGGTATATTCACAACATACCCCCTTTCAAGTCCCTTGAATTAGATTTTTATTTACTGTTTTAAATCGTGTGTGTAAGCCCCTGATTTTTCAAAAAATATTAAAATTGGAATTTTTCATAATTTTCTGAAATTTTCTGGAAATTTTCTGTAATTAAAATCAGGGTTTTCAAATATTAAATAATTTTTAATTATTAATAAACAATATTAAAATATTATAGAAATAATATTTTTTGGTGTAAAATAAAAAACTGGACTTAGGGTAATTTTTCTGGATTTTTCTAGGCCTCAGACCTATTTTAAATGCCTAAAAACCATTTTTTAATTAATTAATTAATTAATTAACTGTTTTATTATTATTATTATTATTATTTTTATTTTTTTCTTTTTCTGGCCCATTGGGCCTGATCCGGCCCAGCCCAGCAGCCCAACCCGCTTCCCTTACCTGGTCGGGTCGGGTCTGCCCGAACCCGACCCGTCCGCCGCCGACCCGGTCTCCCCAGCACCCCCCCACGACCGCCTGACCCGCTCCCCGCTCCGCTCCCGCCGGCCGCGCCGCCCGCCGCTCCACCCGGCTCGCCCCGCCCTCTGCGGCCACGACCCCCCTCGCCCCGCCTTGGCCGGCCCCCTTCAGCCTATTTAAACCCCGAGAACCCCCCCCCTCCGGCCAATCACACCCCCCCGACCGCCGCCTTGCCCCCGACCTCACCGCCGCCTTGCCTCCGACCTCGCCCCGCCGTTCCCCTCTCCTCCACCTTCCTCCGCCGCCTCCGGCGTCCATCAGCAGCGGAGGCTAGCAGCAGCAGCAGCCAGCAGCTCCGCCCGCCTCGAGCCGCCGCCACCGGCCAACTCGCCAGTCCCCGGCGAGCCGCCGCAGCCCCTCTCCGGCGCGCCCCCGGCCGGCCACCCGCCGGAGCTCAGCCGAATCCCCAAACCCTAACCCTTGATTCCCTGTGTCCGACACGAGTCGGACACGTGTCGGACACGGTTCGACCCCGATTTTCGGGTCCCCTTCAGGTACTTGTAACTTTTTGCTCGTAGCTCCGTTTTTGATTCCGCAAATTGCGTTACGAAGCCTGTATGACCCTCTCGGTGTCCGGACAAACCGCTCGGGATATCGCATCCTGTGGCGATCGTACACCGCGATCCAAAAACAGGAAAAACCAGACCATGTTTCACCCCGGAACTGAGTACGCCCCGCCAAACGGGACGACTTGGTCGCGTGCGGTCTTCACAGATACGTGCACGTCGTCGATACGGACGTGTGAGATTTTGCGGAAGCTGATTCGGGTGTGCGTGCGCACCGAAATCAACGCGTATCCGCGGACATCGCCCCGTATCCGACTTTTCTGCAATTTGCCCTAACTTCTTGTACACTCGTCGGATCGAGACGAAACTTACGCCATCAGACTCGTAGCGATACGCTGGTCCTGTGGGTCAAGTTTGGTTCGATTCTGAGAACGTTGACGAAATCGCGTGTCGTGGGCCCCACAGGCCCCGCTCGACGGGCGATTTTGTGATCGGCTTATCGAAATCCAAATCTGGAAGTTCCGTTGGGTTCGTATCATCGTTCCTGACCTGTTGACACTAAGTTTGGTGAATTTGGAGACCGTTGACCCGGGCACGTTTTTCGGTGCAAAGCGGGCCCATCGGCGGACCCCGTTTTGACCCGAAACTGTCATTTTTGCCCTTGTCTCCAAATTGGACCCAAGGACAGGCGTTTTTAGCTATTTGATATCTTCTGAGCATGATGGTAATGTTTATTTCAGCATCCGGAGTCATCTCTGGAAAATCTCCCCGAGTACAATTAATTGGATCCAAACAACAGGCAAGTACCTGCACTTCAAGTTTAATCTTTATATTGTGATAATAAATTCCCTGCTTTACTAGTACCCTTGATGATTACACGTAGTATTAGAACACTGGATTTTATGTCTCGAATACTGGAGTTCATGTCTTGTTTTTCGTGTCGGGTGGGAGAATACTAGAAGGCATGTAGTTTACCCTTCCCCCTACCGTGTTTAATAGCTGTTGGTGCGCGACTGTACCCTCAGCCGGATCTCGATTATTCATGTTTAATAGTCGTTTATAACGGCCGGATTAGCCTTATAAACCCCTACATGCCAACTATGTATTCTAAAACAAACACAAGTTCACACAGATAGTTTCTGGATCTTGTTATAGTTCTTGCTGACTGTAGTAGTTTCATTTCCTGTCTCATTTATTTCTGTTTTCTCATATTCATGTTTATAGCATTAACTCTGAGATATTGATGTTCTTTTATGCAATTTTCTCAATATGATACTTAATTTAATTGTCATAAATATTTAGTTAATCTTGTTGTGCATTGTGTACTTTGCTCCTTTCCTGACTGGATCCGTTGTTTTAGGCGATGATGAGGATCTTGCCCCTACCTATTATGGCCACTATGAGTTAGCAGGTGATCCATATGAGGAGCCAGTTCCCACCCAGGAGGATACTTGCAGAGTAGTTAGCAGTAGCTACTTATTTTATTTCCTTTCAGCATATACTCGGGTTTGTCTCCGATTTATCTTCTGGCTGTATTAACTGTGGATTTGGTTGTCACAGATTAAATATTATGAAATCTTAGCATTCCTATTTCCTGTGATTATTCTTACATGTTCATTATTGTGGATGAGATAGATATTTATTGATCCCAGAAAATGACCTAAACAGCGTACTAGCGCCGATACTGCGGCGTAGGCTGGACGTACCCACGCACTCGTGCCCGAATAACCGGGTGCGGGTCGTGACACGTTTTTGTGGTGGCCCATGCAGGTCCAACGACTAAATTGTTCGATTTCAACTCAGGGATCGAACAGGCCTGCAATAAAGCTAGGATAAGTTTATAGGATCTCATCCACTTGCTTGAATCATTTTTGATATCTGTATCGTATTCGAACTAATATGAACTTGCATCTTGCCTTGATTCCTGTGCGCCTCTTATTGGTTATTTTGGATACAGGGAAATGGACCCACAAGCCAGCCCCGAGGCTCATGCAGAAATACCACAAACCGTTGTGGTTACCCAAGAAGACGATGTGATACCAGTCGGTGAAGGCCAATCATCACAAGGCAGTCAAGCAAGTCAGCCTGCCTCAATAATCCATCAAGATGGCGTTCCACCCTCGACGCAGCCTATTCCACCGATGCCTTCCTTTCCACTGGGACCGCCTATGAACGAACAGCAGATGTTCTGCATGTTCTACATAATGATGCAAGCCTATCAGAAGGTTCAACAAGAAACTCAGCAAAACCAAGCAGAGAACTTCATCGACAGAATTAGCTCGGAGTCACGGAAGCTAAGCAGTTCAAATGCAATTACCTTCGACGAGGACGTTCTTACTGCAGCGCGACCTGTGGAGTGCACCATAAGGATCTAGTCCAGCCGGAAGCGGCCGTATGCGTCAGCACCAGACCAAGCACAACAGGAAAAAGCTGCAAAGCGACCACAGATGAATCCAACTCAAGGACAGAACCAACAAGCTCCCACTTGTGGCTATTGTCGAAAACAAGGTCATATTTGGCAGGATTGTAGAAAGAGGCTAGGTGCCTGTCTATATTGTGGATCAGCAGCACATCAAATGAAGGACTGTCCTGCTGCTCAAAGACGCACAACTGCATAAAAAGTTCCAGTTCAGGCCAGGCCCCAGCAGCGCAGCAGAGGGAACCACCTCAAGAACACGGATAAGCTTACGCGATGACCGTGGAGAACGTGCAGACTCTTAGAGTAACTAATGCGCGTAAGTGATTCGTAGATACCATTTTTTAGTATTGTTTTAGCTTGTGCCTACTGGTTCGTGACCTCAGCCCCAACCTAGTAACTTTAAACTTGCTAATAACCTGGTATGCTTTTATATTTAATAACTGTAGAGATTGTAGAGTCTTCTGTTATTTTGCTTATTGTGTGAACTTCAATGATTTGTACCTCCTTTCATCATCATCTAGCGCACTTAACCTTGCCGTACTTAATTTATGCTGCTATTCTATAAGCCTAGTTTTGCAAGCTTACCCTTTATCGAGCTTGTTCATGACAAGTGTATTATTGGGGAGGCCCACAATGATACATTTCAGAATCAGTGTATTACGGTCTGATCAACCATAGTGCGCTTGATTCGCCCTTCGAATTAATACTTTAGGTGGATTGAGATATAGTTGACTAGTATACTTGCCCCTAGATATTTTCGAGCATATCGTATCGATTACATGATTGTATTAATACGAGCACGTGAATAGGAATTACCGAGATAGGATTCAATCCACAATCGCTTGACAATTCCCACCTGAATACTTTAAAACGCCTTGACCCCGATATTTCTTTTCTATCACCCCACCCTTGAACTCTTTATTATTGATCTTCGTCTTCCCTTATTTCGGAAAGACGAAATCTCGTGCCTGGTATAAGTTAGTACATAGATAGTACTAGATATGCCACATAGGCCGATCACATACTTGAGGATTAAACTTTCGTAATTGAGGACATATCATATGTGATATGATCGGCGTTGAAGTTCGAGGATTGAATGACATAGGTAAACATATTAAGGAATATTTTCTTAAGGTATATAGTCTTTTGTGATGAATGGGTAAACTCTAAGTTGGGTAGCAATGCATTTGTCAACTCGAGAGGAATGTCCTTTGGATCGTGACCGAGTAAGGTTAGATTGGAAGAAGCAAGCCATTATAATTTTGAAAATTTAGAGGAGTGACTAAAATGATTAATGAATTGATATCGAGGACCCAATAAGTTGTATCTTGGATACATGATTTAAATTTTGAATAATGAAAGTAAAATCATCAATTTGAATTTAGAGGATAGAATTATAGAATTTCAGACTTGAACATCGGTGAACTACATTTAAATTATTTTTCAATTTGATGATTTGATTTAAGAATTAAAATTTGAGGGTTGGACTACCTAGTTAGAATATTGAGAATGTGAATGGAATTTAAAGAGTTGAAGCATACAATTGTGAATAGGAATACTGTTGGACTCGAATCACTTCTAGAGGAATTTATGATAATTAGAGGCAAAGTCATGTGCAAATCTTGAAAATGCTATATGGACTTAGTCTAAAATCTGCCTGTGGGTAATTTGAGGAAGTAAGAAGTAATAACCATAGGTTGAATTCTTGATTGGAACAAGTAGTCGTCTTAAACTTTGAAGTGATTGCAGTAGATATGATTAGGCTTTTAATTATCACCAAGAGATGGCGATCGACTTGCCCTATGTACATGAAGGATTAATAGAGTATGGCTTAATTTTAAATTTCGAGGACGAAATTTTTATAAGTTGGGTAGATTGTAAGCCCCTGATTTTTCAAAAAATATTAAAATTGGAATTTTTCACAATTTTCTGGAATTTTCTGAGAATTTTCTGTAATTAAAATCAGGGTTTTCAAATATTAAATAATTTTTAATTGTTAATAAACAATATTAAAATATTATAGAAATAATATTTTTGGGTGTAAAATGAAAAACTGGACTTAGGGTAATTTTTCTGGATTTTTCTGGGCCTCAGACCTATTTTAAATGCCTAAAAACCATTTTTTAATTAATTAATTAATTAATTAACTGTTTTATTATTTATTATTATTATTTTATTTTTATTTTTTTATTTTTCTGGCCCATTGGGCCTGATCCGGTCCAGCCCAGCAGCCCAACCCGCTTCCCTTACCGGGTCGGGTCGGGTCGGGTCTGCCCGAACCCGACCCGTCCGCCGCCGACCCGGTCTCCCCAGTACCCCCCCCCCCCACGACCGCCTGACCCGCTCCCCGCTCCGCTCCCGCCTCCCGCGCCGCCCGCCGCTCCACCCGGCTCGCCCCGCCCTCTGCGGCCACGACCCCCCTCGCCCCGCCTTGGCCGGCCCCCTTCAGCCTATTTAAACCCCGAGAACCCCCCTCCGGCCAATCACACCCCCCCCGACCGCCGCCTTGCCCCCGACCTCGCCGCCGCCTTGCCTCCGACCTCGCCCCGCCGTTCCCCTCTCCTCCACCTTCCTCCGCCGCCTCCGGCGTCCAGCAGCAACGGAGGCTAGCAGCAGCAGCAGCCAGCAGCTCCGGCCGCCGCCCGCCTCGAGCCGCCGCCACCGGCCAAATCTCCAGTCCCCGGCGAGCCGCCGCAGCCCCTCTCCGGCGCGCCCTCGGCCGGCCACCCGCCGGAGCTCAGCCGAATCCCCAAACCCTAACCCTAGATTCCCTGTGTCCGACACGAGTCGAACACGTGTCGGACACGGTTCGATCCCGATTTTCGGGTCCCCTTCAGGTACTTGTAACTTTTTGCTCGTAGCTTCGTTTTTTATTCCGCAAATTGCGTTGCGAAGCCTGTATGACCCTCTCGGTGCCCGGACAAACCGATCGGGGCATCGCATCCTGTGGCGATCGCACACCGCGATCCAAAAACAGGAAAAACCAGACCCAGTTTTACCCCGGAACTGAGTACGCCCCGCCAAACGGGACGACTTGGTCGCGTGCGGTCTTCACAGATACGTGCGCGTCGTCGATACAGACTTGTGAGATTTCGCGAAAACTGATTCGGGTGTGCGTGCGCACCGGAATCAACGCGTATCCGCGGACATCGTTCCGTATCCGACTTTTCTGTAATTCGTCCTAACTTCTTGTACACTCGTCGGATCGAGACGAAACTTGCGCCATCAGACTCATAGCGATACGCTGGTCCTGTGGGTCAAGTTTGGTTCGATTCTGAGAACGTTGACGAAATCGCGTGTCGTGGGCCCCACAGGCCCCGCTCGACGGGCGATTTTGTGATCGGCTCATCGAAATCCAAATCTGAAAGTTCCGTTGGGTTAGTATCATCGTTCCTGACCTGTTGACACTAAGTTTGGTGAATTTGGAGACCGTTGACCCGGGTACGTTTTTCGGTGCAAAGCGGGCCTACCGGCGGACCCCGTTTTGACCCGAAACTGTCGTTTTTGCCCTTGTCTCCAAATTGGACCCAAGGACAGGCATTTCTAGCTATTTGATATCTTCTGAGCATGATGGTAATGTTTATTTCAGCATCCGGAGTCATCTCTGGAAAATCTCCCCGAGTACAATTAATTGGATCCAAACAACAGGCAAGTACTTGCACTTCAAGTTTAATCTTTATATTGTGATAATAAATTCTCTGCTTTACTAGTACCCTTGATGATTACACGTAGTATTAGAACACTGGATTTTATATCTCGAATACTGGAGTTCATGTCTTATTTTTCGTGTCGGGTGGGAGAATACTAGAAGGCATGTAGTTTACCCTTCCCCCTACCGTGTTTAATAGCTGTTGGTGCGCGACTGTACCCTCAGCCGGATCTCGATTATTCATGTTTAATAGTCGTTTATGACGGCCGAATTAGCCTTATAAACCCCTACATGCCAACTATGTATTCTAAAACAAACACAAGTTCACACAGATAGTTTCTGGATCTTGTTATAGTTCTTGCTGACTGTAGTAGTTTCATTTCCTGTCTCATTTATTTCTGTTTTCTCATATTCATGTTTATAGCATTAACTCTGAGATATTGATGTTCTTTTATGCAATTTTCTCAATATGATACTCAATTTAATTGTCATAAATATTTAGTTAATCTTGTTGTGCATTGTGTACTTTGCTCCTTTCCTGACTGGATCCGTTGTTTTAGGCGATGATGAGGATCTTGCCCCTACCTATTATGGCCACTATGAGTTAGCAGGTAATCCATATGAGGAGCCAGTTCCCACCCAGGAGGATACTTCTGCAGAGTAGTTAGCAGTAGCTACTTATTTTATTTCCTTTCAGCATATACTCGGGTTTGTCCCCGATTTATCTTCTGGCTGTATTAACTGTGGATTTGGTTGTCACAGATTAAATATTATGAAATCTTAGCATTCCTATTTCCTGTGATTATTCTTACATGTTCATTATTGTGGATGAGATAGATATTTATTAATCCCAGAAAATGACCTAGACAACGTACTACCGCCGATACTGCGGCGTAGGCTGGACGTACCCACGCACTCGTGCCCGAATAACCGGGTGCGGGTCGTGACAGTGTGTAAAATGACTCGAAAGCCGGACGAAAAGCAGATTTTTAAAACAGTTAAAAATTGTCTCAAACCCCCAGGTTTCAAGCATATTTTCTCCCAAAATTTTAATCATTTTAAAATGAACATTATTTCAGACAACCTATCCATGTTTTACTTCCTTCTTTTAGTTTATTTTTAATTGCCTTTAATCTCTGTAAAATCAAGTTCCAAAATCAAGAAAAAAATTGTTTTCAAAACTCCAAAAAATTTTAAAACGGGGTACGTCCCGCCAAATGAGGCGACTTCGTCGTATGAGAATTACACCGAAAGGCGCGTATCGTCAACGCGAACATATAAGATTTTTCGGAACTTGATTTGGATGTGCGTGTATACCGGAATCAACGCGTATCCGTTAAAAAATATCGTATCGGCCTATTCTGACACCTTGTCATAACTTCGTGTGTGCTTGTCGTTTCGCAACGAAACTTGCGCCATCGGATTCGCAGCGTTACGCTGGTCCTGTGACTCAAGTTTGGTTCGATTCTGAGAACTTTGATGAAATACCATTTTGTGGGCCCCACGTTCTACTTGATTGGCATTTTCATGACCGGCTCACCGGAATCCAATTTTGGATATTCCGTTGATGTCGTGTCATCGTTTTAGACTCGTAGACATTAAGTTTGCTAAATTTAGAGAACTTTGTCTCCGGCACGCATTTCGGTGCGAAGTGGGCCACTTGTGGATCCCGCTTTGACCCGAAATTGTTATTTTAGTCCATGTGTCCAAATCGGACTTATGGGTAGTCAATCCTAGCTATTTTTTATATTTTGGAAACGTTGGTGATGTCTGTTGCAGCATTCAGAGACGTTCGTGCGAATTCCATCTTTTCAGAAGTAGTTGACGCATTGAGCTCTCCACTTGGACGTCGTCATATCCAAAATTCAGGCAAGCATACCTTGCCAAACTTGCAGAAGATCCTGTTATATTATCTGCTTGTGTTTCTTTCCATATATATATTTTTTTGTGATGTGCCTGCTCAACCTAGGACCGTGAGACGTTGCTTAGCATCCGAATAAGATTCGGGTGTCGACGCCGTACGCGGAGTCGAGTAACGTCACTTAGAGAGTTGATTCCACGATCCTATTTTTACGTGCTTGCTTTACCAAGTACGTCAGACCGTAGGACACTTGACACTATTTAATGTGACAAATCTTTCTTGAGTTATTCATGGTGATTCTGTATAGGCTTACAGGATTCGTGATATGATACTTGCATATTATATAGATATCATTATGACTCGTTGTACTAGCTAGAAGTCATGATCTTGCGTGTTATGGACATGAGACGCCGTGGACATGAGATGTAAGGTTATATTGGGTGAGGAGAGGCACACCATACTACAGGCTGATTATATATATATATATATATATACTATGTTACTTGTCACGCCCCAGTCCCAAAATATATGGAACCAGACCACGTGGTATTGGCCAGCTGACACGTCACTAAGGGATTACCCAATTTAATGGACCCAAAGAGACGTGCTACGCTGTCCTAAAATACTAACAAGTCTAATACAGATAAAGTCTAATCTCATCCACAATATATTAAGGAGTACGAAAATAAGTGCTGAATATATAAATGCTAAGTCTGAAATATCATAGTACAAATCAGATATGACTGGTGGAAACAAATTCTCTACAAAAGATAAAAGTGCAGAAATATAATAAGACTAGAGCATTGTCTAGTTAGGTAATGAAGCTCCAGCTTCAGATGAACCCACTACTAAAGATCAGTGGGAAAAATGTTTCTGCTCCCGGTGCACCAAGATCAGGCAGAAGAGTCCAGCTCCAAGTGCACTTACTACTAAAGATCAAACAGACTCTGATGGCAGCTCCTCTAACTCCTCCTCAGTTGCATACATTGCCTCCTGTCCGGGACCGTACACTGTGGGGTAGTATGCCTCATCTAAATCTGGAAGGAAATCAGGTCCTCAGTAGGACATAGCAAGATACATAAAAATATGCCATATATGTAAATACTGA